>ML685798.1:16647316-16705912 GCA_007922175.1 Pelusios castaneus | reverse complement strand
TGCCTTCCTTTCTCTCCCCTGCCTTCCTTTCTCTTCTTTCTCTTCCTCTTCCTTTCCTTTCCTTTTTTCTTTTTCTCTTCTTTGTCTTCCTTCTTTCCTTCCTGCTCTTTCTTTCTTTGCTTCCTTCCTTTCTTTCTCTTACTTTTTTCTTTTTCTCCTCCTTCCTTCTCTTTTTTCTTTCTCTCCCTTCTTTTTTAAAAAGCTTTTTAAAAATTAATTTTAAATAAAAACCTTTCTAAAAATTAAATTTCAATTCAAAATTCATTCCAATTAAATTAATTAAACACAATTAATTAATTCTATTTACAATCACTTTATCTTCAATTAATGCCTATAATTTCTGTCTTGTGAATTTTCCCCAAAAATTTATTCAGAAAAAGTTTTGCACACAGCTTGAAAATTTTGCACACAAGCCGCCAAACCTAGAGGGAACATTGGTTACTAGTTGCCTACACAACAGCAGGCCAGCAGGCTAACATCGGTCAGTCCCACACTCTGGGCCTGGCCAGAGCCCCACAGCACCAACAAAAAGTGTGTGGATTCATTACCGCCTGCCACCCAGTACCCAGAAACCCAGGCCAGCAGCAGACGTGACAGCTACGCATTCATGTTTTTTTCAAATTATAGTACGGCCCCCCAACAGTCTGAGGGACCGTGAACTGGCCCCCTGTTTAAAAAGTTTGAGGACCCCTGATCTAGTCTGACCTCCTGCAAAATGCAGGCCTCAAGACCTCCCCCACCCACTCCAGCAATAGGCCACCAACCTATGGCTGAGTTATTTACCTCCTTAAATCATGATTTAAGGACTTTAAGCCCTTGCTGGGCTGTGAAATTTACAAAAAAGTCAGGGGGTGGAGTGTAGTGAGGCTCCAGCTAGTGCTAGGCTGTTCCCTGGACTCCCAGCTCCCTTCTGAGAGCCCAGCTGCACCCAGGCTTCTGGCTCTGCAGGTTGCACAGGTGCTGCCCAGGCTCCTGGCCTGCACTGTCATTTGTCAATTTCACAGCTCTAAGCTGGAGCTGTGAAGTTAACAAGAAAACTGGTTGGTGGGGGGGTTGCAGTTAGAGTCTGGCTGTCCCCTGGGCTCCTGGCTCGCTGCAGGGAACATTGTTCCCAGCGGGGAGCCTCGGTGCAGCCAGGGTCCCTGTGGGGAGCGAGGAGACCGGGGGGACAGCCATGCTCTAGCTGGAGCTATTAAGTCAGAGGAAGCATTACTGGTGAGGTTGTGCACCACTGACAGAAGGAGGGTAGCGTGGACATGAATCACTGCAGCAATTGTAATTTAAGTGTGCAAATGTGCATTTAATGTAGCATAATTTAAATGGTGCAGATTTTAAGGTCAATTCCTTTCGTTTCTTTTGTTTTGTTTTTTAGTTTCAGAATAGCTGTTCACTGTGTACAGAGTGGAAAAAGGAGATTTTGAATCATCACACCAACAAGAATGGAGAAGTTCACTGGGGAAATTGCAAACCTTGGCTTTGGCCTTCTAACTCATGGGAAGTTGCAAAGGTAACAAAAATAAATTTGTTGTTTCCAAGAATGAGACTTAGGGCCAGCTCCTGTCCTCACTTTCATCCATGTGTGGCTCCATGCTGAATTCAGTTAGGTTGCATGGCGGTCAGGACAGGATATGGACCTTGGGTCTGGTTGAAGACAGTGACAAAGTTTCCGTTGTTTTCAGTGGGGGCAGAATGTCATCACTGAAGAACAAACTGTTGCACATATATTGTCCCTTTTTCTTGCTAACAACTGACAAAAGGAATGGTTTCAGGGGCTAGCCTTGTGCATTTCCATGATCTGAACAGCCAAGTTGCTATCTTTTGGGGCTTAAGCAACTTGATTTTATTTTTCCTTCATCTTAAATCCAGGCCAGTATAGAGCAATATTTATGGGCTGAACTAAAAAATACAGTGAAAATTTAATAGGAATATATTTGGTGATATTTACAGTGTTGTAAACTTCAATGGAACAATGCAAAATTGTTGCCATTTCTGCTTGCTTGAATGCTGAACATTCTCTAAAATAACCACTAAGTGAAAGACGGTCTCTAAGAGTACTCGGTAATGTTGCTATACATTCTCAGTGGAATAAATACTTGTAGTCACATAGATAATCTCTTTTAAAGAGATCCTTTAAAAGTGAAGCTTGTGCATCAAAAGATGTTCAAACTATTTAATTTAAAAAAAAACCCTTAAGAGTAGCAAAATAACCCACACAAGTTTATACTCAATAGGCAGCTTTCATCTGGGATGTATTTAACAGGACTATTGTAAGAAAGACACGAAAAGTATTCTTCTGCTCTACGCCACGCTGATTAGGCCTGAACTGAAGTATTGTGTCCAGTTCTGGGCACCTCATTTCAGGAAAGATGTGGAGAAATTAGAGAAAGTCCAGAGAAGAGCAGCAAGAATGATTAAAGGTCTGGAACACTTGACTTGTGAGGGAAGATTGAAAGAGCTGGGTTTGTTTAGTCTGGAAAAGAGGAGACCGAGAGAAAACGTAACAGTTTTCAAGTACCTAAAAGATTGTTATGAGTAGGAAGGAGAAAAATTATTCTTAGCCGCTGTTGATAGGACAAGAAGCAATTGGCTTAAATTACAGCAAGAGAGGTTCAAGTTGGACATTAGGAATAAATCCTAGCTGTCACGGTAATTAACCACTGGAATAAGTAAGGGACATCACTGCCCCAGAAGTAGGTTCGGGGCCTGAGCCGGGAGCCAATCTGTCCCCCTGCTGGGGCCCGGATTGGGCGCCTGCTGCCACCAGCCTGCAGTCCAGTCCTGGCCCTGGTGGGGGCCGCATTGGGCCTCCGCTGGTGGCCAAGTCCCTGGCCCCCACGAGGGCTGGTTTGGGCCGTCAGTGGCCGCATTGGGCTGCTGGTGGCGGGTGGGTCTTGTGTCCCCGCCATATTCAGGGCAGTAGCTCTGGTACTCGGGGCACATGATCCCTGGGCCCACCACCGGTGACACCACTGGAATAAGTTGCCTAGGAGGTTGTGGAATCTCCATCATTGTCTAACCTGCTTAAAAAAATTTCCAAACACCTGGCAGGGATGGTTTAAGATGGTATTTGGCCCTTGAGTGCAGAGGACTGGACTCGAAGACCTCTCATAGTCCCTTCCAGTTTCTGTGATTCTGTCTGTCTGAACCAATGTCGTACTGGCGGTCTGGACAGGCAGATGGTTGACCCAGGGCAAATTCCCCATACAGTCCTAGTGCTTCATTCTAGAGAATAGCACAGCTGGATAGTGTTCAGGGGACACATGAACAACATAGCTTCTGAAGTGAAAAATAATTTCTGCCCCCTAAAACCTCCTGGTTTTGTTTGCTGTTTTGTCTAATACATGTGTATTTAATATATATTTTAGTCTTTACTCAATAACCTCTCACTTGAACAGTTGAGTCAGCAAGGCCCTACGTGCAACTTGATGGTTGATGGCAGCCATTTAACTCCTTCCATTGTAACAATACCCTTTCTCCCCACACATACATTTCAGCTCTGCCCAGCCTCTTAAAACATTTAACATCCTGAGTGACTTGTCTTCTAGACAAAAAGAAAAGAAAAGAATAGCAGGGAGGAATGCTGGGGGACACAAAGTCACTTCTGTGGGGGGGAGGGTAGAGAAGGAGGCGCAGAGGAAATTGAGGGGCTTAGGCGGACATGGAGCTCCTGGCATGAAGGAGGGAGTTGGGGGTGTGAGGTGTCCCTGAAATACAGAGCGATTGGAGGGTGCACCAAAATCTCAGGGGAAATGGAGGGAACAGCTGAGCTTATATAAGCTTTGAAGTTTGCAACTCCCTACTGATACAGGGAAATCAAATGTGTGCATAACTGTACAGTATGTGAAAGTGTGCAGTCACAATTATGACTTCAGTACAGACTCAAGTAGGGAAGATTTAACATTTTTGAAGGAAATAACCATTGTTTGAACACATTGTTAATTGGCAAATGAAGCCAGTAGAGTTGTGGAAGAGTGTGCTCTAGTTTATTGCATTTACTTTAGGCAAGATGATTTTGAAATATGAACAGTGGTTACAGTCAGATAAGATCATCATGTAGTTGTGTACTTCCTGCAACCAAAAATGACATTGATACCATCCACTTTTGTTACATAGGCCTATATGCCTCGTGGGCAGATGGATGTTTCTGGACCAGACAAATGTGATGCAGCTGCTCTGCTAAATCTTTTCAACTTCTGTGATCAGTTCAGTGGTATTGATCAGAAGAAAGTCAGAGAGGTAAAATCTACCAGACCCTTTCCAAGAACTTTCCTATTTTTATTAATATTGTGTGTATTCATCTCCATGTTCTCAATGATGCTGCAAACTGCATGATAGAATGATTATGACCCGAATGTGACAGTGCTATTTTTCTTCACATTCCCGTGTTCAGGTGATTAAGTGCCGCAATGAGTTAATGCATTCTTCAGAAATGAAAGTTCCTTCTTCCTGGCTGAAAGAGTTTGAAAAGAGGATTCGGAATTTATTAAATGAATTCCAGAATGTTCCAGAAGCTATGGCAGCTGGTACTAGGATAGAAAAGGTAAAAGAAACATTTCTGATCTGTAGTTTTTTATTTTTTTATTTTTAATAAATGGTAAGTATAATCCAGTACATTTGAATTTTGCAAGGACATTTAAAAATATGTGGAATTTTATTGTAGGTGTATATTTTTCTATGTTTATTTAAATGCCCAGTCTCATTGTAAAGTATAAAAAGAGTCAAATGTCTTGCATCCGTGAGACTGTTCGTTGTGGGAACACTATCCTCGAGTGTTTGCAGGTTCAGAGTCAGTGGTCGTAGCCCACTACTGTAAATCAAATATTTGCAAGGCTGAGTGGGAGCCAGCTAACTTTCTTAGAAACAGCCCTTTTCTGCCAGATGTTTTGGTCCTGATTCTATAGTCCAACCAACCTCTATTTGGCATTAGACCTGATTGGGGTGGCAGAGATAGTTGTATGCCACCTTTGAGCTTCCCTAAGCCCTGGGCTACTTGAGGCCATTTGTTCCCCCAGTGCAGCCATCTGTAGTCTTTCCTCCAATTTATCCTCTTTTTATGAGGTAGCTATGTTAACATGCATGTCTCTTCATATCGTATACAGATCATAGACTTACCTCTCCTTCCCCTCTGTATTGAAGAGGCAGCATCTTCCTAACTTGCCCTCTGAATGTAGTCCTCTGTCCACTGTACTAGTGTATGCAATAAAGCTGAGCTGGCCCCGTCCATCTTGTACCCAGTTTAGAAGTAGTTATTTATCTAATCCTCCTTCTCATGTTGGGTCAGGACCCCACCACTCACATTCAACCAGATATCTATCTCACTCTCTCCTCTGTGCAGGTATCAGCTCCACAGCCTAGAGTATCTCATTCTTCTACACATGCTGTTGTCTTACCTGTTATATCTAAAGGGTGTGGGGGAATTGGCATGTCCAATATAACTTATTAGTTCCAATATTAAATATTGCAACTGCTTTTCAGGTGTTTACGAGGTTATATAGACCTGTATTTACTAATATACGTGGCTGCTGCATAGTGTGGTGGGATGAGGGGATAAAATTAAGACTTTTTTGTGCCATGCCCACACCACATAGGCACCCAGTTGCCCACAGGTTTAAGCAGTGGTTGGGAAGATGGTTTTAATGGAATATTCATTTGAGGAATTGATCAATTTTAGCTGTTTTCTGCACAGACCATGCCGCTGATGGGGGGGAAATATTGGTTAGGTTTTCTGGGCTTGAGTCACTGTTAATGTTGTTTTTTTGTTACTAATTGACAAAATAGAGTGGTTTTGTTAAAACAGCCTTTTGAGCTTGTGAACGACTGTCATTTTCTGCAGTCTCCTGAATGAACATTATTAAGTTACACCTTACTGAATTAGCTTACTACCTTTGGGGTCCATTGTATTAAAAATGCAATTGTGTACGTGTTGTGGTGGAAGTATATGCACCTGCTCTAATCAGAGGGTAATGCTATTGACACTCCTTCATTATCAATCCTTTGATGGTAAACCCTGGAGAGGCTGGAATATATTAGTTCAATCTGGATTCTCCAGGGACCAACAGACCGAAAGGATTTTTTTTTTTTTTAAATAAATAGGCTGGCTTTAAATTGGCTCTGGGCCCTCTTCCTGATCCAACAAATGGACAGGACCCCTGTCCACAGAGGGCTCCGAATCTAAGGGTAGGTCTGGAAAGAGTGAGCCTTCTGAGGCCCCATAAGACTGTGTGCTAGTTCGGAGCTGAGGCTGTGATGAACTTGTAGCTACAAGGAGACTCTCTGGTTGGGGTATTGGGTTCTGGCAGGAGGAGTCCTTCATGTGGCAATTGGGATGATCTTTGGAAAGCTTATTAGCATACATGTAGCGTCTTTTAGTGGTATTATTATGTTTTCGCTATAGTGCTTTTACCTTAAGAATAAAGAAGGCTTGAATAAAAAGAGCTGTGTGATAGCTTAACCATTGACAATCACTCTCTTCAGTCTTTGAAGAGAAAGCAAGCAATTGTGCTTGGGCAACCTGTCTCTTCTAGGAATGGCACAGTGAAGACAGGGACGTGTACTTCCTTTTGATCAAGGTGAGTCATTGGTCTCTGCCCAAGAAAGGCAATGGCTGGAGCTGTGAGCCTGAATGTGGGGGGTCCTTACTGGACCCCCACAGAGGGGAACTGCAGGTGTAGTTGCCCTGAACTGTGACAAAGCCCATTAAACAAACTTTTGCAGAGGCACTAGAAGGCATGAATGACTTTTCTTCCATGCTTCTCAGTAAGGGCTATATGTAAACTCCACAAGTAATCTGTCACCACAGCAAGCTGATAACTTTTGACACTTAGAAGGCTGTACCTGTAAATGTCTAAAAGATACAGCCCTGTCTGTCCTATGAGGCTACAGAGTGAGTGTGGTTCTGAGCTGTTTAATGATACAGTGCAGTGTAGTTTCAGACAGGATTCCTTTATATACATTATCACCAAACTCTACCCAAAGGCTGACTTTTGTGTGATAGAAGAAGAGAAAAGGGAATGGGCTTAAAGGGCATTGTATAATGGCAATCACACCAAGAGGGTTCAGACTCTTATAGTGTGAACATCACCTTCCTCTCCCATTCTCCATCACATGGACCACCTCCCTACCTTTTTTCCACTCTGTAGCACTCCTTTGGCAACAACAGCAATAGCTTGCATGAAAAATAATGCATATATAAAAGTACTGATGTGTGTTTCTGTCTTTAGAATGATAAATGCTTTGTACTTTTCAGAAAGAATTAATCGCATTCTCTCCTTTGCAGGATGGATTATTTTAAATCAAAGCAATTTTAAATCATCCATTTTAGTTTAGTTTTGTTTGTATTTTTTAGTTATTTCAAAAAAAAAAAAGTTTTCATTGACTGTGAACCATTAAAACATATTTATTTGCAGCTAAATACAGCCTTTATTCTAAACGTGATGCATCTCTTTTGCTAACCAGAGGATATGCTATATCTCTACATATTTAAGCAACTAATGAGCTTAACGTTCAGATTCTTAACATATACATGTTTTTATTGTTGGAAAACAGTGAATGGTGCATTTCTCATTTACCAGATGATTGATTTATTTAATTGTGACTTATGTCAAATTCTGTTTAGATCAATGGTTTGGTTCTCAACCTGCGACCCAATAAGCACACAGCTGCCCCACGTGGCAGCCTCAGGGCCATACAGGCAGTATTGGATGCGGCCCACAATGGTAAATAGGTTGAGAACCACTGATTTAGATTACAATTCAATTAAAAATGTACAAAACAGCATTTTAGGGCTTTTTTGTGATTTAAATAAAACTTACCTTAATTGTGCTGGGTATATGAGAAAAGAGTTTATTAAAAGTTTATCAAAACATGTTTACATTTAAAATGAACTGATTTAATTAAAAAAAATGAAGTGTTTTTTCTAATTCCAAAGGGGTAGCCGTGTTAGTCTATTGTAGAAAGACAACAGAGTCTTGTGGCACTTTTAAAGACTAACAGATTTATTAATCGCATGAGCTTTCGTGGGAGAAAATCCCACTTCGTCAGACGCTTTGAAGATAGGAAAGTTACAGAGTGGGAGGAAATTAAATGCAGGGGAGTGTATGACATAGCATCAGGTCAGGCTGTAACAGCAAATCAAAGTAGGTGTTAGGATTCAAAACACTGGGGAACAGCACATAGAGGAGGGGGGAGGTCAATTCACTTGATGTAATGTGAGAAAAATCCATAGTCCCTGTTTAACCCCAAGGCAACTGAGTCAAATTTGCATATAAGTTCGAGTTCTGCAGACTCTCTTTGAAGCTGTGATTTGTTATTCATCTGTTTCAACACAGCTATTAACAAGTCGTTAAGGGAGTGAGCAGGGAGGTTGAAGTGTTCCCCTACAGGTTTTGCAGTATTGCAGTTTCTGATGTCAGATTTGTGTCCATTGATTCTTTGGCGCAGAGACTGTCCTGTCTGTCCAATATATAAGGCAGAGGGGCATTTCCGGCACATGATGGCATAAATCACATTGGTGGATGAGCAGGTGAACGAACCCTTGATGGAGTAGGTGGCATGATTAGGCCCTGTGATGGTGTCATCAGTGTAGATATGAGGGCAAAGTTGGCAGCGTGGTCTGCTGCAGTTACTATTCACTAGTACAATTCACTAGTTAGTGAATTGAACTGATTTGTTTCTAGTCACCATATCTTTCAAGATTTTAGAACTAGAAAATCTTATCCTCTCAGATCTAGCTTTTATTCATAGATTGAAAAAGGGAAAACAAGTGTTCATGATTTTTCAGCTCCCATTGCTTTCCTACTTCGAATGAAAATTGAACTGAACTAGCTGAATAAACTGAAGTGAAAAAATATTCTCTCTGCACCTGCAGAAGAGGCTACTATTGTTAAAAGCTGGTTTAACAGAATGTGATTCCAGGGTCTTAGCTAGGAGCTACCACTATTTCAATGGTTTGGTTTTCTTTGTAATTGGTAGCAATCATGTACTGCTTAATGTTCATTTTTTTAATTTAACAAAATTAATTTTAATAGATTATAATACATGTAGAATTGAACACAGGTTGTCATAATTTCAGTGGGTTATTTAAAAAAAACAAACAAACCTGTATTTAATACAAATTGAGAAAATTCAATTTAAATCTGATTTTTTTTAAATTACATTTTTATCCAGTCCATTTTTTACTCTGCATTTCATTACCCCTTCTGTGCTGTTTCTTTCAGTGGGATGTGAGAGTCAGCACCATGTGATCAGCTAAATGCAAAGAACATATAAGTCTGATTGCTGACATATGTTGGAACAAAGCTGAAATCCTGAAATAAGCATGTTATATGGACCCACATATATTCTAGATTATGGAGTTAGTGTTCCATATGTCAGTTTCATGTGCTTTGAGCCCTAGACCTTTAACCTGGTGCCCAGCGTAATCAAGACATGACACCACAAATATTTGCTTTGTGGTGTAGGAGGTGAAAAGTTATCCTAAAGCTCACTTGTACAGTTATAAAAATGAGGAGCTAGAGGTTTTCAGATCCAGCACTGATAAAGATTACAGAAAAGTCTGCACAAATTCATTTAATCTAAAAACTCTTTGCATAGTTTAAATACTTTATTATATTATTGAAACCACAAAATGAAGGACCGATCTATTATGATACTCCTTAACTGAAGCCCTCTTTATGATACCGGAAAGAGAGAGTGCCTTTTCAAATCTAATCACTTATTTCCTTTTCCTCTTATAAATCAATCAGCTTTTATCATCTGATTGGGCTGTTTATGTACCAGGGGAAGACGATCAACCAGATGGATGGGAAGAAAATACAGCAGTTTGCATGACCGAGAGCCAAATAAGTGAAATAGAAATGGAATTAATAAAGGAAAGACTTAAAGAGATCTATCTTCTGGTAGAAGAGCAGGAGATGCTGTCTGAAGAGGTACTTTTAAAATTAAACAAAAAAGGAGACTTAATGTATTCGTCCGGTTTTTAAAGGAAAGCAGTGAATGGATCATTCTGGGTAGTGAACAGGATTCCTCTTTTGAGATTGAACCAGTGACTGAAAAAGGTCTATCCAGATGAAGGCAAGATTATAGTTTACCATAGAGTAAACTTGAAATCCTTCCAGGAGCATAAGAGATATTCCCAATCCCTTCAGCTTTAGTGCTACAGCTAGGCAATTTCAGGCTGCGATACAGAATGGAGTGTAACTGCCTGCTGAAAGTACATTTCCAGTTACTCCTAGACTTCAGCATTGAAAAGTGGAGAGTTGATAAAAAAGATGCTTGAAAATATGAATACTGCATACATTGAATTTCCCTGATCTACCATCACAATAATCTGGTGTACAAGATCTCAGATATTCATTTGTCTATATAGTCTGCTTTTCAGGATTTTCTTTCCCTTTTTGATATAGTTATGTAACTCCCTTTAGCATTAATGTTGGTTACATATTTCCAGCTAGACTAGAATAGTTGCTTTAAGAAGCAAGGTATTTTTCTGATTTTTTTCCTGCAAAAGTGACCAGATCTAAAATTTCTTTAAACTTTTATCCTAAAATTATGGTGCTACATTTGAGTAATTAGAACTTCTAAAGATACATTATTTAAAAAAAACTCTGTAAGGGTTTTTAGCACAAAAATCTAATTGTTTTAAAAAATTGTTTGAAACAAAACCTAACATTTATTTAAAATTCCAGTGAAAATAGTTATTTAAAATAAATACATTTCCCTTCGTGTTTGCAAACATGAATATTACAGCATTGTACTAACTAATGGAAACAAAGTAGAATTGATTAGTCAGTTTTCCTAGTCATACATGTATAAAATTTAGAGAGCAAATACCACAAAAGGAAAAAAGTAAATTAGATCTTTTCAAATTATTTTGCTTTCAATACTTGAATCATAGAATCATAGAATAATAGGGTTGGAAGGGACCTCACGAGGTCATCTAGTCCAACCCCCTGCTAAAAAGCAGGACCACTCCCCCTAAATTATCCCAGCCAGGGTTTTGTCTAACCGAGCCTTAAAAATCTCCAAAGATGAAGATTCTACCACTTGAAGCTTTTGTCAGTGACAGAGGTAAGGGAAGACTTTATATTAAAAAAAAAAAAAAATTCTTACTGGTACTCTGATTTAAAAATTCACAGAAATACTCCCTACTATTTAAGTTACAAGAAAAACTTTTAAAAATTTAACCTTTCTTCCAGTGCAAGGCTTTGCATGATTATGCTGATAGCTGCGATAAATTCTATAGATACTTTCCAGGGATTGGCAGGGAGAGTGTTAACACTGATTGATTGTAGTCAAGACGGCAGGAGCTTGCTGTTACCCTAGTGATTGTCAGGGTAGCAAGGTGGAGTCAGCTCTTATGTATTAATTCCCCAGGCTACTAATAAGAGGAAGATACTCCCAGGTGTGGTTGAGTTGCCAGGTGCAAACCTACCTCTGAGGCAATGAGAAGAGGAAGGTGCTAGCTAAAATGACCTTTCTTGTTTTAAAACAAGACTGCACAATGCCTTTTTGAGCTCCAAGTAAGCCTTGATTAGAGGAGGTACTGTTTATTTTTTACAAGCTACTGAACCCAGGTTGAAAATAATTTTTTCTAAGTTCAAAGTCTCTGGGAAGATACTAAAATAAATTAATTCCCAAGATCTGGAAAAATCTAGATGAACCCTTCTGGTCTGTGAGACCCTGGGTTACCACCCCAAACTTTTCTGACTTGTCACAATAGAAAATAAAAACTTTGAATAGTTTTGACCATTCTAGGGATTGAACCAAACTGAAGAGTATGTTGTCTGGATCTCTTTTTTTTTTTTTTTTCTTCTGCTGTAACAAGTACTTCCATTTTCAACATTCAGTTATTATTTACACAGCAGCCTCTCTCCTCCCAATTCTGAGAAATATGATCAATCTGTACATGGCTCATTCTCTTCCCTCCGTTTTAAATGAGGAAGTTAAACAAATGTTTAACTTGTTTATCTTTATCCTCAGTCTCATATTCTCATTGATATCTTTATTGAACAAACTTAATTTTATCTTTTGCAAGTATTTTTGAAGAACTCTTTTGTTACCAGTGAAAATATTCTCTGCAGCTGAGCATTTCTCTTGGAAAAATGTCTTCACTTTGGCTTTCGTTTCTTCTTCAGTAAAACAAAAAACATTGTATATTAAGTATGTAGCATGCATACTTCTGTAAATTGAATGCTTCTCGCCACCAGAAGCACGCATGTTGTTTAGAATCCATAAGAAAACATTTTAAAAGAGGGAAAGACTTTTGTCCTTTGCTGAGCATTCCCATGTGCCCCACATTTCATGTTTTCCCCCCACTTCTGCTGTGCTCCCTATGCTGAGTTGAGACTATCCCTTCGATGCAACTTTAAAATGGTGCCATATTTTCAGATTCATCTCTCTTTCCGTTTTAGGTATTTTCCTGTCCACTTTGAGAGAGATTGTTTTTGTGGTCACCTTCTTCCTCTCCTCTCCCAATCACCAAATGTTTGGTTGCCAGGATGAAATTTTGACACCACTGGTAGTTCACAGATGTAGTCTGAGAACCTTTATCTTAGTCCACGTTTTTTTCCTCCATCAGATGTTTCTAACTTTTAAATTTGTTCTTTCTGTCTTTGTTCTTTCTGTCTTTCCCAGAAGTCAAAATCCTTATCTTAACAAGATAATTTTTTTAAAAAACCACACTGTTTCAAAGACAGACCTAAGTAATAATTACATTTAAAAAAAACCCTTCAAAATGATGGCATCTGTTTTAAACTCGCATTCACTGCGAAGATGTGGCCACCACAGTGGCTGTAATTCAACTTCCCTGCATGTGGGTAGTATTTACTGTCTGCTGGTCTCTAGCGGGGTTGAGGATTGCTTGCCATCTTGCTACATGCTTAAGTTTCTGCCCAGAGCTGTAGTTGCTTATACTGTCAGAAAAGATCTCTTCCAGGAAGAGCTGCCTCCTGCAGTCTCCCTCTCCTAGCAAGGAAGACTAGATTACAGAAGTGGATTTTCTTCTTTCCTTCATGTTACCCTACACAATGAAGAGGGGAACCTGCCAAAAATTGAGAATATTTTTTTCCACATTGCAAATAGACCAGTATTTTAAAAAATAATTTACCCTAACTCATTTCACTTTCACTTTTCAAAAATAGTGCATTTAGGTGGTCTTCATTGTCTTTACACTGAATTTTTTTGTTTGTGGGGAGGGGAGGAATGAACTTTGAATATATATTCAAATACATGCAGCATAGGCTAGAACATGTACATATATCAGGATGAGTTAAGGGTACTATAACAACCATATGCTATCATTTTCTTGCTGTTCATTAGCATCACTCCTCTTATACAATATATTAACTCTAATCAGAAATTAAAGCACGAGACAATAAAATGTACTCTGTATGTGCCAAAACAGCTATGGTAAGATTCACACCAAAACGAATCCATTGTGCAGCTGTTCTGACTTCATTGACTCAGAGGCAGGTTTACAGTCCAGTTGTCCATCAACTATGACTTGCCTTTTAAAAACTTTTATCTGCTTACATGATAAAAATCCTTCATCCACAGAGATGGTCCAAACAAGCCCTTTACATGGAATAATGTCTTAAAGTTGAGTTATCACACTTGACTTTAAATTCTTCTCTGCTGAGAGCTGTTCAGCAACCTGTCCTCAGCTTCACATGTTTTCCACATCCTCTGTCCTCATTTTGCTGACGCTACGCTCCCACTCGCCAGCTTTTGTGCTAAAAAAAAAAGCTTAAAACAAATTAGCTCTTAAAATGCATACAGAGACAAGATGGGAAGGGAATATCTTTTATTGGGAACAACTTCTGTTGGTGAGAGAGACAAGCTTTCAAGCTACACAGAGCTGACCTGAAGAAGACCTCTGTGTAAGCAGGAAAGCTTGTCTCTCTCACCAACAGAGGTTGGTCCAATAAAAAGATATCCACTCACCCACCTTGTGTCTCTAATGTTCTGGGTCTGACACAGCTACAGTACTATATACTTAAAATATAGGGGAGTCTAAAAGCAGGATTATGTATTTCTGACCCGCAAATTCAGAAATCCTAAACAAGTCAACAAAAAGCCTTTTATTACTAGAGAATGTGGAAATCACAGGCTGGAGACCAAATATCAAGAAAATGCAATGGTTTAAAAAGTGTATATTGTAATGATTTGGCTCCATCAAGATGTTTTTGTTTCTGGTTTTTTTTTTTTTTTTTTGCTGCTGTTGTAGAACTTAAATAGGATACAGATGATAAAGGACTTTTTAGAGGACAACAGTGATCTACAAATAAGTCTTCGGGAAGATATGCAGAGGCTAGAAGGCCTTGAAAAAGGGGGGTACAACCAAGAAAGATCTATGAAAGAGACCAGGGAAGACGATCCTGATCAGGAGGAAGATGAAGGCAAGTTGACTCATTTAGGAAATGTGCTTTTCCTCTCTGTTAAGCTGCCTTGGGATGTTTAAAGGCAAAAATTTGTGAAGAAGTTTGAGGAAAAGAGCATTCTCATATAGAAATAGTACTCTGTATCATGTTGTGCTTCATTGACACAGATGCATCAGGGAGACATTTCCCAGAGAATTAATTTAGGCTCCAATAATGAATGGCGTGACTACTGCATAATTAGAAAAGTGTTAGTGAAACTTTTATTTAATAGGGAGTCATTTTGTCAATACCATCAGTCTGAGTATTTCAGCAGGTGTGGAATTGTTAAGATTCAGTCTTCTGTACAGAAAGGATGACGTACAAGTTAAAAGAAGGAATAAAGATAATCAGCATGAAGAGTTGCTCCACAGTTTGGGAAAACATCAGGTTAAAACCATAAAAAATACTAAAGAAACAAGTGCAATACTTGATTAGAAAAGGATTCACTGTTGCTTTTTGTTTTGCTTTTTAAATATAGATTGTTCGTTTAAAAAAAAGTGTGTTCCTGAAGAACATCTTCTGTGAAAATCCCAGAGACTGCATTTTGAAGAGAAGTTCCTATAAATGAGTGACTTGTCCTCAAGTAGTCAGTCCTTCACTTTGAATGAGGAAATGCCCAGCCAGTCTTGTGGCTCAGAAAAAAGGGTTCATTGTCATGAGAGGTCTTTCTAAAAGTTCCAAACGTCCTGTTATGGTTTGATGATTTTGTTTCTTGGAAGAATGTCCTGTACTTTTTGTCTTTCTTTTTCAGTTTCAAGAATGTGGGAAAATGTAGCTAGAGCCAGGAAATAAACTGAAAGCTTCAAGGACTTGACCTTGCAAGGGAATGGCAGATGGAGAGAAGGTAGAGCTGAGCCACTGGTGCTTTATTGATTCATTAATGTAAAGTAGGCTGAATGGAATGTACATTGGACAGCAAAAACACATCCCTTGTTTATGCCATGAATCCTTCAGCAGGTGCCTATAAGTGATAAGGTTTCTTTTGTCATATGCCAGGTGGCAGGTGTTCTTATTGATGTTGTTTTGCATCCGACATGGCTTCTGTTTGGCTGCATGCGTGAGTCTCTGTATGCATGGTCCCTTAGGATTACCCCTGACTCAGATCTGTAAGTGGGGATTCCATTAACTCAGTGATCAAGAGCCTGGCTTGGATCTTAAGAAGGAACTGAGTTAGCCTGGTGATCCTAAGCTGAGTTGTTCCTTTAGTCAACACTTTGAGTTACCTTTAGCTCAAGTCTCTAGTGAGAACTCAGTTAGCTCAGTGACTTTAAGCCTAGGCATACCCTGTATGCAAGAGGTAAATTGAGGCCAAACTCACGACTGAAGAGACCAACACAACCACGGATTCTTGTAGAAACGAAGGTTGCCAGGCAAGGCTTTATTGCAACGCAGCACAATGGCAAACAATCTATCTCAACAGCAGCATTCGTAAACTCAGTGCAACAGAACAACTCAACTGACGGCAGGATTCTCCATCACCCCCTTGGGCTGCATGAAATCTGGGCTTTCAGGCTTCTGCTTTTATATCCTGCTTGGACCTACTGACTCAGCCCCCTTTCGGGTACAAATTTACCTTGATTGGTTCACACGCCCCTTTTTTTATGCCACCCATAAATTTGATAGGTCTGTGCATCACTCAACATTTCCGTCCATCAAGGTGTCCGATTTGACCAGAACATTACCCTTAGATTTGGCCAGAACATTTACCTTCAGATTTTACCAAAACATCACCTTTATCTCTTTGGCTCTAGACCAACCCAACACCTCCCACCTTTCAGGTACTTTTCTACTCTTGCTGTAGCTGCAGCTGACTTCTTGCCAATTTCTGTGATGTCATACTACTCCTGTCAACTTGACCATTTATTCAACTCAGGCCTGCTACTTTGATCTGCTTCTCTGGGCCTTAAGCCTCATTCCTATCGGTTTCTACTTGTCTTTTTAATTTAGCCTTTTACTTTCTCCTATCTGGCTGTCATGACACCCTCTGTTCTCAGTTTACATTGGCTTCTCGGTCACATTAGTAAAGCAAGAATACTATAGGTGGCAGCAAAACTGTCTTAAAATAATTAACATGACCACTGTACAACAGATTTGCACTTAAGCCACCATTCTTTGTCTGTGCACTGTCTTTACTCAAAGTATGGTGGTCTTTTCCCATTCATGAGTGCTCGTTGCAATGTGGGCATAGAGCTTTACTCACATGACTGCAAACTCTGTACATCTCTCAGTACCACATGCTAACCATTGGACAGATCCTGAGAAAATGCTCACCGTCAGTTCTTTCAGTGATGCTTTGCAAGATCAAGTCCCATGTAGTCACTTATCCCTGAGAACAATAGATTCAGGATTTTTGCTAAGTTTGCAGCTGTCGGAATCTCGTAGTATCAATTTTTTAATGAAGCAAAGTCGTAACTCTTTGTGCTGCTTAATATTTTTAAAGCATCTTTTGCAAGTACAATAGAACAGTCAAAGAAATAAATCTTTAGTTTTGCCGACAGATTCTGTATTTAGTTCTGGCATAGCATAATTTTGTTAGTGCTGTTGAGATTGTCAGTTTCTCCCAGTTTTTCACACTAAGAACAAAAATATTGAAAGTGAGGAACATGGTCAACTAAAATAATCATACATTTACTATACTGAATACATACATTTACTATAAAACATTTTTAATCACTGACATTTTAGAGTACTGAAACTGATGTAATTAAAAAAAAAAAAGCAGGCACTTAAACTTTTCTTTGCCTTTTTCAATTATATTTTTGTTTCTTTCCTCCATAAAATAAAGAAAATCAGCCAAATCAGTTTTTGTAAAGTCCATATTACAATATCTCAGTTTTTTAGTGCTTCATTATTTCTTTTTACTTTAATGAAAAGTTGCAGTGAACATTGGATTTTTTTTAATGAAAACATTTCTATTAGTCTTGCATTTTATAAAACCTCATTTGTATAAAATGTGAATGTATAGGTACATTTCACTGCCAGTATCCTGAGTTGGCAGCAACATAAATGTTTGATCTCTTGTCATCTACGATTTCTTTCTAATAAAGACTGTTTTGTAATCAACAAAAGGAACAAAATTCATACATCATAAATGTGTAATGTAAATATTTCTTGGTGCCTCTTGTCAGATTAATTGTTTGTGTTATTTTTATGTATATATTCCTTTTTCATGACCTAGAATATTGTTCCTTCTTTCACGTTTCTGACTGGAGCAACTACTTTTTGGTGTTGCAAGGATTTACCAGCCTGCTTGTCCTTAAAATAGTGGAACAGGTGTATGGGAAACAAAGTGAATAGATCATACGCTTTTTTCCTTGCATTTACTCTTATGGAGGTGGCCTCCCTTGAGGTTCCTAGAAACCAGTGCTGTACTCTGACTACTATAGTTCACACTACAATAGCTAATTTTTGTAAAATCTGACTCTGCTTTGCGTATTGGCTACCGCAATCACTAGGAGCGCTCACTTTAGAAAAAGGGCCTGATTCTTTTCCCAATAAAGTCAAAGAAAGTTTAACTACAGAGATAAATGGGTAAAGAACCCAGCTTCCAATTATAATTGTAAAACATTTGAAATGGAGAAAAATTGGCACATTTTATTATTTTTTTACTATCTGAAAACAGAGATGACAAATAGATTAGTAGGATTTGAGAGAGTTATTCCAAAAGGGTTTGGGGATTCAGTGCTGAAGATCTCCATTAGGTAGATTTTTTTTTTTTTTTTGGATTGGCGATACTCTGGGTTTGCTTTTCTTTTTGATGACATTGTAGTTGTCTGTCAGTTTACCAATGTTCTAAATACTGTGATAGATTATACAAGTATAGCAACGGGCTCCTTTCTTTTATCCGTTATTCTCACAAATGACATTGATTACAGCAATATAAGTGAATACTAACAGGGAGGGGTGCACCATATAAATAGAAATATACTAGCACTGAAGTCTTTCAATAGGCAGTGACCTCTTAATAAAATACAACACTTATATTGCTTTTTTCTATGAAGCATATAACATTTACAAAACACGTTTTGCCAGAGCATTAACCAAGAAATGTATTCATTTTCAGAAACATGACATTCAATTGACTGAAAAACCGTCCTTGTGATAAATTGTATTTTAACAAGAAGAAATCTTGATGCATCAAAACCCATTGTAAGGGTTTTTTCTTCTCTCTGTTGTGGGGTTTTTATTTTTTTTTCTGTTAGGTCTGCAGGGGCTGAGTGGTTGAGTAAGAGCAGCGGCCCCCAATTCGGGGTGGGGATTCCCTGCGCAGGGAGCTATAGAGGCAGCCACTCAGGCAGCGGCACCAGGGGCAGTCATCAGGGCTGTGAACAGGGGAGTTTGAGTGGAAGTTGGGAGTGGGAGTTTGTGGGGTTCTTATATAGTTAGGGTGCTTGTCTGTGGTTTGTTTGGTATGTTGGGTTTTGTTTTTTGTTTTGTTACGTATTCCAGAAGTAGGGGAAACACTATGGCAGATACAGGGACAACAGTGGTAGCCACTCAAGCAGGGAAAGAAACAATGAAGATGACAGGATATAGAAGCTGCGGGATGTATATGATTTTGGAGGGGGTACCTCAAAAGACCTTTGTATGTATAAAGTTCTCCCTATAGAGCTGATGGAGGAGAAAATTCGAGGGTTAGAAATGCAGGTGAAAATCCTGGTTGAGTTTAGAAGGGGGTTTGAGCAGTTGATGGAGCAGAGAAATGAGGGGTGGCTATAGAAGAAAACTCAGACCCACAGATGGAAGTTAGAATGACAGACTCTGAGGGGAGAATGCTGGAGGAGGCAAGTGGCTGGTGGAAGCATGTGACTTTGAGAAGCTGGCAGAGGAAAAGATGGGCTAGTGAAGGAGAAATAGAGCTCAGAAACAGGTTTGTAGAGTTAGCAAATGAAGGAGGAGCACAGCGAGTGGTTACTGAAGGTAGGAGTGCGAGGAAGAAAAGAGCTGCTAGTCCTATACAAAGAGGGGATGAGCCGATGGAGTTACCATCAGATAAGGGCCCTAGGAGCATTCAGGAGCAGGGCAGAGGACTGCAAAGAAAAATTGTGCAACTGAGGACTTGCGGCCAGAAAGAAGTGAGGCTAGGATGGAGAACTGCACTCTTTCCAGGAAAAGGCAACTCTATGTGATTGGGGACTCCCTGCTGAGAAGGACAAACAGGCCTGTAACTAGAGTTGATTCCAAGAACAGAAGGGTGTGCTGCTTGCCGGGCGCTAAGATGTCACTCCGAAGCTGAAGAGGATGCTAAGGGGGGCAGGAAAGAATCCTCTGTTTGTCCTTCATGTGAGTACAAATGATGTAGCTAGATTCTTGCTGGAACATATCAAAGGAGACTGTCAGGCTGGGGAGGATTCTCAAGGAAATAGAGACTCAGGTGATCTTCAGTGGGATTCTGCCTGTCCCTAGAGGAGGACAACAAAGGTGTGAAAAGATTCTGACGATCAATGGATGACTCAGGCAGTGGTGCTATAAGAAGAGCTCTGGGATGTATAGTCACTGGGAGGCATTCAGGGACAGAAGACTGTTCTCTTGGGATAGACGACACCTGAATAGGGAGGGAAACAGACTTCTGAGAAGGAGGCTAACACAACTGATCAGAGAGCTTTAAACTAGGGAGTTGGGGGAGATGGTTGAGAGATGCCCAGTTAATCTCCGTGCCTGACATTAGCTTTGAGAGGAAGGAAAATGGAATAAGTAAGGACACAGAGATGGGGAGCAGCATGGTGGTTCAAAGGACGGGTAGTGTAAATGCCGGTCTAATGGGTGATATTGGTCGTAGAACAACAATGCCAAATCAAGTAAGAAACGTGAGTGAAGCCAAGCAGCAAAAACTAATAGGTTTATATACTAATGCGAGAAGCATGGGTAACAAAATGGAGGAACTGGAGCTACTGGTAGAGGAAGTGAAACCAGATATTAGAGGGACAACAGAAATATGGTGGCACAGTAGTCTGGACTGGTGTATGTGTATTGAAGGCTATGTGCTCTTTAGGAAAGACGGATGATATAAAGGGAAAGGTGGGGGAGTGGCATTGTATATCAATGAGGAGGTAGACTGTAAAGAAATTCAAAGTGATGGAATTAACGAGACAGTCTATCTGGGTAAAAATCACATGGGGAAGAAAGCTTAATAGAGTTTCTCCTGGAATAGGGCTTGGGGTGTGTTACAGACCACTGGGATCTGATTTAGACATGTATAGGGACCTCTTTAAGGAAGTAAATACTACTGGAAACTGATTATGGGAGATTTTAACTTTCCAGATATAGACTGGAGGACATGTGCTAGTAGTAATAAAAGGGCCCAGATTTTCCTGGATGTGAAAGCTGATGAATTCCTTCTCCAAACTGTTCCCGAACCACTGAGAGGGGATGCCATCTTAGATTAGTGAGTAGTGAGGACCTCCTAGAGGAACTGGTTCTAGGGGACAACCTAGGTTCGACTGACCATGAGCTAATTCATTTCAAACTAAACAGAAGGATAAACAAAAATAAATCTGTGACTAGGGTCTTTGACTTTAAAAGGACTAACTTTAGAAAATTAAGGGAATTATTTAGGGAAGTGGACTGGACTGAAGAAGTCATGAATAGAAGCTGGAAGAGGCTTGGAATTGCTGCAGGTCAAAGTTGCAGGAACTATCTGAAGCCTGCATTCTGAGGAAGGGGAAAAATTCAAAGGCAAGGACTGTAGACCAAGTTGGATGAATAAGCATCTCAGACAGGCAATTAGGAGGAAGCACAAAGCCTACAAGGAGTGGAAGATGGGAGGGATCAGCAAGGAAAGCTACCTTTTGGGGGTCAGAACATGTAGAGATATAGTAAGAAAGGTGAAAAGTCAAGCAGAGCTGGAACTTTCGAACAGAATTAAAGCCAATAGTAAAAGGTTCTTTAGCTATATAAATAGGAAGAAAACAAAGAAGGAAGAAGTGGGACTGCTAAACACTGAAGATGGGGTGGAGGTCAAGTATAATCTTGGCCTGGCTGAATATCTAAATAAGTACTTTGCCTCCGTTTTTAATGAGGGTGATGACGAGCTTGTGGATAGAGGTAGGGTAGCTAACGGGAATGAGGATATGGAAGTGGAAATTGCCATATCTGATGTAGAAGGCAACTCAAGCTGTTTGATGGGACTAAACTAAGCTTGTATTTATTTAATACAAAGGTCCATATTCTACCCTTGGTCTTGAACAAACCGCAATCATTGGATAAATAGTGTATGTCTTCATAAATTTATGAAATATAATTGGACAATAATTAAAAATAAAAAGTTGCCTCTGCAATTGAGTTCACACCCCTGGGCACTTTGACTCTGTTTATGCAGTGTTCTGGAATATTACCAAGAAATTCAGCAGGAAGTAAGTGATGTATTGAGGGGATCCTAGGTAACATGGTAGCCATGGCAAAGCTCGTTGCTGTAGAATCCATCATTGTGCTGAGAACCTTAGATTCCTAACAAATAGGAAGGATTCTCCATTTTCTGGACTTGTAGCTGATGATCTATGTCCATGTGTTAAGAGGAGCCGATGTTAGAAAGCTGGCATCAGCCCGCATTTGGGCATAGATGCACCCTAGTTGTGTCATCCCCTCCATGTCTGTCCCAGGAGAATTTTCCTAGTGACTCTTCTCAAACTGGTCTTAAGATTCTTTTTCTTTTAGCTGCTTTTCTGAGCCAGCTTCAGAGCCTAGTTTATCAGTGTCTAGTTAAGGCATAAGGTGGAGAGCATGCGCTGGAGAGAATCGCTCCCTGGGCTGTTGTAAAAATTGATTGATATCACCAGAGGCTGTCTGTAAAGAAACATTATGTGGGTCTCTGGATTCTGGTAATGAATGAGCCTACAGGATCAGCCAGTGTCTCTGCTCTCTTTATCATAACAGAGCACTGTTGCACAGAACTTCCATACCATATATCCTGCTACCTGTCATGTGAGAAGCATGACAGAGAAATCTATGTAGCCATGGTAATTTAACTAAAGGCTTCACAAAATCCACACTGTGCCTGAGCATGGCAAATGTAATGATTTTCAGGAGTCATAAAGGGAGGCTTTGAAGCTCTTTGTAGTAGCAAAATCCTGTGGAGCTCTACTCATGGGCCTTTCCCAAAATCTTCAGCTGATGGATGAAAATCTGCCATTGCCATGTTAGCTATATTAACTTACAGTGAAATCATCAGTGTAAGTACCATGGAGAAACTCAGCCACAGAAGTGGTGTGTGACTGTGGAACAGGTGCACAGGGGAATCCTGAATGTAGTGGGTAGGGGAATTCATGCCAGTGAATCTTCACTTACACAGATCCAGTAACCATAAACTTGTGCATAGGTGGGTTATTCCAGGCAAGGGTGGCCCAAGGGTTTTTGGTGCCATAGGTGACCTATGATTTTGGTGCTCCGTCCCCCACATATTATAAGAGATAACATATTAATATATTTTTTTAGATAGAGAAAAAAATTTACTTCCATCTAATTTGGTGCCCCTAAAAGCTTGGCACCCTAGGTGACTGCCTAGTTCACCTGTATGGTTGGGCTGGCCCTGATTCCAGGCTATGGTTGATTCTGGCTGCAGGAGAAGGAAAGTTGTTGAAGAAGTAGCGAGTGCTAATTCTAGGGGTGAGTGAGCGTGTGTTTGGCTTTTCTTCTGACTTGCTTAAAGTTTACAGTGTGGTCTGTTGGCGACTGGAGTGTGGGTTGTTAGGGCCAGAGGCCTACTAGCAGCTAGCTGAAAGTGCATTAGCAAGACTCTCCCTCCTGTCCTTTGACCCTGGATCATCCTTTCTCTGCGTGTTAATGAGAGGGCAGGGCTGACCTAAGAGAGGGGCTTGAAAGCTGGATGCTAACCACTCAAGGGGCAGCAAATGGGGGTCTGAGAGGGATTTTATAGGAGGGAGAGCTGAACAGAATGACTACAGGACTCTAGGAGGGAAGGTAAAGAAATTGGCACACAGGTGGCATTCTCATCAAGCCTTTATGTGAAGGGGAGGGGCTCAGGCAGAGACAGACTCATCCTGGTGGTGCATGCATGGCTGTGCAGATGGTGTCAGCAGGAGGGCTTTGGCTTCCTTGATTATGAGATTCTGTTCTGAGAAGGACTGCTGAGCGGAGATGGGGGCTTATCTATTAAGGATAGGGAAGAATATTTTTGGGACTGGCTAACCCAGCAAGGGAGGCTTTAAAGTAGAGCCTGGTGTTAGCAAAAGCCCAGAGGTAAATCTAGAACATGGAGATTAGGGTGAAGATTGGAATCTGGGGGGAACATGGGCAATCATAGCAAGGACAAAGGAGAGACAAGAGGAAATACAGAGGGGAAATCTAATGAACATCTTAAATGTCCATATACTAATGTAGAAAGTATGGGGAATAAACAGAAAACTAGAAATAGTAGTGAATAATCACAATTATGACATAATTGGGCATCACAGAGACTTGGTGGGGTAATTCACATGCTGGAATGTTGGTAGGGAAGAGTACAATTTAGTCAGAAACAACAAGCAGGGAAAAAAGGGAGGAGGGATTGCCTTGTATATCAAAGATGTACACACTTTGACTGAGGTCAAGATAGAAGTGGGAGGCAGACCTGTTGAAAGTCTCTTGGTAAAGATAAAGAGTAAAAAATAAGGATGCTATGGTAGGGGGTCTACTATAGATTCATCGAACCAGGAAGAAGAGGTTCATGAGGTTTTGTTTTTTTTAAACAACTCACAAAATCATACAAAGCACAGGACTCAGTGGCCATGGCAGACTTGAACTACCCAGACAACTGTTGGGAAAATAATTCAGCAGGGCACAGATTATCCAACAAGTTCTTGGAGTGCACTGTGGACGAGTTTTTATTACAAAAAGGGGAGAAAGCAACTAGAGGAGACGCTATTCTAGGTTTCATTTTGACAAATAGGGAAGAATTGGTTGAGAATTTGAAGGTGAAAGGTGATGAAATTCATGATTCTAAGAAATGATAGGAAGGAAAACAGCAATGGACTTACTTCCAGAAGGGAGACCATAGCAAACTCAGAGAAATGGTAGATAAGATCCTGTGGTAGGCTACTCTAAGGGAAAATAGTTTAGGCAAGATGGCAGTTTTTTAAAGAGACTTTGTTAAGGGCATAAGAGTAAACTATTCCCATGTGCAAGCAAGACGGGATGTATGGTAAGAGTCCATGATAGCTTAACTGGGAGTGACCTGAAATTCAAAAAAGCCACCCAAAAAGTGGACACTAGGTCAAAGGATGAATATAAAAAAACCAAGAACATGCAGGGACAAAAACTGAATGGTAATGACACACAATAAAATTAAACTAGCTAGGGATGTAAAGGATAACAAGAAAACATTTTACAAATACATGAGGAGCAAGAGGAAGGCCAAGGACAGAGTAGGAACATTACTCAGTGAGGAGGGAAAAACAATGACAGAAAACACAGCAATGGCTGAAATCTTAAATAGCTTTTTTCTTTTTCACCAAAAAAAGTTAGATTGGATGACTAACAGTGAACATCGGTGTAAAATGGGGCAGGCTAATGAACTAATTGAGAATTACTTGGAGAAGTTAGCTGTCCTTAAGTCAGCAAGGCCTGACAAAATAGATGCTAAAATATTTAAGAAACTGGCTAAAGAGGTCTCTGAGCCACTAGCAATTATTTTTGGGAACACGTGTAGGATGGGAGAGATCCCACAGGATTGGAAAAGGGCAAATATAGTACCTATCTAAAACAAGGCGAGTAAGGACAACCCAAGGAATTATAGACTGGTTAGCTTACCTATGGTATCCAGAAAGATAATGGAGCAAATCATTAATTTTTGAGAATCTGGAAGATAAGGTCATAATTAATTATCAATATAGATTTGTCAAGATCAAATCAAACTTGCTTAAACCTACCTAATATCCTTCTTTGACAGGGTAACAAGCCTTGTGGATAGGGGAAAGCAGTAAATGTGATACATCTGAACGTTAGTAAGGTTTGATACTGTCTTGCATGACCTTTTCATAAGCAAACTAGCAAAATGTAACTTAGATGAACCTACTGTAAGGTGTATACACAACAGGTTGGGAAACCGTACTCAGAGAGGAGTTGTCTATGGTTTACAGTCAAGCTGGAAGGGCATATTGAGTGGGGCCCCGCATGGATCTGTCTTGGGTCCAGTTCTGTTCAATATCTTTATAAATGACTTGGATAATGGCATAGTATACTTATAAAGTTTGTGGATAATATCTAGGTGGGAGGGGTTGCAAGCACTTTATTGAATTCAAAATGATCTTGAACAAGTGGGAAAATGGTCTGAATTAAATAGGATGAAATTTAATAAAGACAAATGCAAAGTACTACATTTAGGAAGGAATAATTAACTGCATAAATAGAAAATGGGAAATGATTACCTATAAAGTAGTACTGCAGCAAGGATCTGGGTATTATAGTGGCCAACAAACTAAACATGAATCAATATACTACTGTGGCAAAAAAACCCGATATTCTGGGATGTATTGGCAGGAGTGTTGTAAGCAAGACATAAGAAGTAATTCTTTCTCTACTGAGTACTGATAAGGCCTCAGCTGGAATACTGTGTCCAGTTCTGGGCACCAAACTTTTGGAAAGATGGACACATTCGAGAAAGTCCGGAAGAGAGCAACAAAAATGATTAAAGAAACATTCCCAACAAGGAAAAATTGAAATAATTAGGTTTGTTTAGCGTGGAGAAAAGAAGAGTGAGGAGCAGACATACGTTTTCAAGGTTGTTACAAAGAGAAAGGTAATAAATTGTTCTTATCCAGCTGGGACAGTATGAGAAGTAATCGGCTTAAATTGCAGCATGGGATATATAAGGTTAGACATTAGGAATACTTTCCTAACTGAAGAGGTAGGTAAGCCCTGGAAGAAATTACTTAGGGAGGTTGTGGAAACTCTGTCATCAGAGGTTTTAAAGAATAAGACAAACAGCAATCAGGGATGGTCTTGCGTCCTATAGTTAGTTTATTTTTTCTTTTTAAAACTTTTTACATAAGAAGTTGTAACGTTTAGAGACCCTTGCCATGCAAGTATCAAAAACAGAACAATCATTTTCAAGTTAGCTTTTGTTTAAAGAGACGTATAGGAATAAAGTCCTGAGAGCTTTCTGTTTATCAGGGTATTACATTTTTCAGAGTGAGCAGCGTTACAATGCCTGTGTAATTTCTAGGGACAGCTTGCACAAAATGTCTCTCCCTGACAGGAAATAAGCCCCCACTTTGCCCCTTCTATTCCCATTTCTTTTGCTGTCT
Organism: Pelusios castaneus; assembly: GCA_007922175.1. Classification (NCBI taxonomy): domain Eukaryota; kingdom Metazoa; phylum Chordata; order Testudines; family Pelomedusidae; genus Pelusios; species Pelusios castaneus. Next base: position 16,679,256 of record ML685798.1, on the reverse strand, counting down.
TTAATTGGGAAGCATTGAGCCCTCCTGCTCTTCCTGTGCTGATTCTTTCCTAGCATGCATAAGGATGAGAAGGCTAAAAAATCCATCCCTGCCTCTCTCCCCTCCAAGGCTTATTGATGTAGGTGTGTGATAATCTGAGGCATATTAAATAGCAAATATACCAAAAATAATTAAATTAAGAGACATTCCATTCTCCTGGCAATTTCTGCATAGAGTGACTGGATTTTCTGCCTTGCCACATGAATCTTGATGTGATTTATGATCTTGAACAAAATGGACTTGATTTAGTGGAGAATTATCAGCAACAAATCTAAGAATCTTGCAGCACATTTGTTGTAATTAATTGTCATATTAATAAGAAAAGGCTCTGAGTGCCACATGAGTTATGGCTCAGCACTGTTGTGTAATTTAATATCCTTCCCCAACTATGTTGCGTCAGTTTGTTACAATGGTATTGAATTGTTGCATAAAGACAAAACAAGGTACTCTCAGGGGCTATGATTATGCAGGAAATAGTGTAAAAGAAAAATGGATGTATGCGTTGAATCAGAAGTCAGATTCACTAGCAGCTGGGAGACCTGTAGTCAGGAGTGGGGTCAAGAGTCTTTCCTTCCTTAGGATGTAAGTAGGCTGCTATTGTCTCAGCATGCTGAAGTTCAGGGGATTAAGATAAGGTTCTGGTTTGAGTGTTAAAAGGAGGCAGGGGTAGAAATGAGTCTAAAAATGGGTGATGGAAAACGTGAGTATTCTATGACTCTTACTGCATGGTAGGCTGTGGAGCAAACAGCTAATACTTTTGGGCTCTACAGCATCACAGGAAGGAAGAAAGGAAGATACTAGAAGTAAACTGGAGAAGGGAGTCCGGCTGAGTGGCAGACGTTACCGATTTAAGCTAACAGGCTCTGATCATACTAGTTCTGAAGTTTTGTCAATTTAAATTTGAGATTTAGTATTCAGAAGAAGACTGCAGTGATGGTGAGCTCATTACACACTTAACCACCTGTTAAAGTTTAGAAAAATCTGCATCACTATCTCCACTGAAGTGGCCTATTACCTCTTGCTGGTGCTACTCTTTGAGTGATACTTTACTCCAATTTGAGCCTTTCAGTAACCAGACGGGGAAAAAGAGTAGGAGCTATTGGACAGTTGAAGGTTGGAGTTGCAAGTTCTGAGTAAAAATAAACAAACAGAATTTAGCTGTCAGCTTAGCCTTGGATACTTTGATTTCCAATTCTTTTTTATTGCAAAGCTGCTTCTTTCAACCCATTTGTTAAAATGACAGCGCTGTCCATTCTTTTTTTTTTTAGATCTGACAGTTGTTTGTGACTTACTGATTATCCATAGCTAAAGAATATAGAAACTTACTTTAATCAAATGCATTTTGTAAATGGCCAAAATATTAGGTATTATTGCAGAATGATTGAAATCACTATGCTGGTTGTCCCCCTCCTCTCCATCTCTACGACTCATCACTAGCTGAAAGAAAAATGTAGTGGTCCAGATGCTGTGGTTTTTCTTTGGTTAGTTGAGAATTAATATATTAGTGTCTTGCACATCTTAGGAAAAAAAATCAATATTTCTAACAGTCTTTGATTATATGCTCATTTGTTTTCTAAGAATACCATAAAACTAAGTTAAACATTAAACTGATGTTTTTCCATTACAGGATAAGTATGCTTTTTCATCTGACAATAGTCCAGTTAAGTAGACAAACTATGAGCAGCCAAAATCGATACACGGTCTATGTTGCCCGAGGTCTCAAAATGGCAACTACAAGAAATGGTTCCAAAGAGTTCAAGCTCCCCCTGTGAAGTAAATTTTGGTTTTCGTAGCAGGAAAGGGAATTCCGCTCATCTATCTGTACAGCAAAGAATGATATAACTATTTGTGGAGATGGAGAACAGTAAAAATACTCCTCCCTACGCCTTAGATATTAGTGACCAGTAGATAAAAGCTTTTTTTTTTTTTTTAAACTGATTATGGTAGTCTTGAAATATAACATAAAGCTCTCCTTGTACCCTTATTTTTATAATAACAAAAACTAGTTTCATTTTGAATGAACTCTAGTTTTGGATGATCAATTTTGACTGAGACACCTGTATAATTTTCCTTTCTTCCCATTTCCCAAATTTACTACTTATAAGAGGTGAAGTTTGCCCAATCCATGAACATGTGAGACTTTAACTGCCCTGCCTAATTTCAACTTCCACTATGATGCTGAATGTAAAATGTGGATTTTTCTTTTGTTTTGGGAAAGGAAAGTCTCCACTATTGATGGTGGCAGTTAAACAAATGAAGAGAGGTGAATCAGCATCTTAGGTTATAAAACAGTGATGCTATGCTGCTGTTTCTCTATTACAGACAGAACCCTAGTTTCCTATTGTTACCACCAGTGAAATGAGATTGCACTAAGCCATACCAGTTCCAACCATTGTTTAATTGCATTAGGCTAATATGAGATTTTTAGCACAAGCATCTATATAGTAAGATTCCATGTGTGTCACTCTGAAGCTGGAACAGCTGTAACAGCAACGCAAAGCTATGGAAACAACTTCAAGCATGGCTGAAGGCTTTTCCGTTAGAATGTGACCAGACTGAATCATCACTGACTTTTGCAGTCTGCTATTCAAGTTTTGAATTCTCACCCTTTTGATTTTAAAGCTTAGTGATGTGGTATGCAATTACATATCTATGCCATGGAAAGAGTCTTAGACCATTATGCCATTAGAGGGAACTCAGCCAGTTACCATTACTTCACAGCTAATTTGCATGCACATTTCACTGGCTGTAAGAGGGAGATTGCACAGCTGGGGGATTACTCAGCTCAACCACCGCTGTTCTTCAGAGCCACTTCTCCAACTGAATTTAACCACTCACACACCCCCTGAACACAGATCTTCCAGAACTAACTATGTTTGTCACTCTGAAAATCCCAGGTTCTTTGGACCGCTGTGAAAGAACGGAAACAGAATGTGGGTGGGAGCTTTTTGGTTAGAATATCAGCAGATTCTTCACTGGGCCCTGTGAGAGCCACATAGAACGTTGGAGGCCGAAGGTTCTGTGACAGTTGGAATGTGACAGTTGATCAGAGCGGATGAGGATAATAGCCAATTATGCCTCCAGCTTGGGAACAACTCTGTGCACAAACGTTGGGGAACACGTACAAACAGCAACATTGCTCACTATATAGCACAAAGCAAGAGCCCCAAAATCTTATTTATTGCTGTGGCTGCATTGTTGCTCTATATGGTTTCCTGTTCACTGGCACATGCTTGTTTACAATAGCACAGTTACTGGACTATATGGTGTTTGGGGAAGTAGTACACAGGCATAATGGCATTAAGGCCTACAATTCCTGAAATAATCTGCTCCCTGAATTAGACAAAAGTGAACAGTTGCCATTCATACCAATATGTGGTAGAACTAATACCAGGACCACTTGAAGCTTTAACCATATACAATGCCAAGAAGGCCAGCTGCACTCACTGATCACAGCAACCCTAAGGAAAAATTAAATTCAGAGCACATATGGTGGATTACTTACACCCTCCTCCTATACCTGTGCAACAGTTTGGGCTTTTATCTACTAGTTTAAAAGTTTCATGTGAAACAATACAGAAAAAAGGGGAGCAGCTTTGAATAGTTGGATTACAGTGGGCTTGTGAACACTGTTAGGTATTAGCTTTAAAAGCACTGAGATTTATGCATGAAAAACCAGTCTACAAAAGGTGGTCAGCACCAGACTCATATTTTACAGATGGGGAAGCTGAGGCACAGCAACAGATTTGACTTACCCCAGGTCACCCAGCAGCCCAGTGGCAGAGCTAGAAACAGAAGCCAGGGCTTGTGGGTGCACACTTTTGGGGGAGGTCTAATGTCAGATACACGTAGTCTTCTGCAGTTATTTGGTTTAGCTTAAGTTACTCAACATAAAACTGAATTATGGCTACCTTTTGAGGAATTTTGTAGGAAAAAGAAATGAACTCCAGAGCAACTGTTACTTGTTTTGTTTATTGAATGGCTGAAGTACATGAGTAATAAAAATGAAGGATTAAGTGCCAGTTATTGGTCCACTTTCACCAAACACACAAGTTTGAATGTTCTATGGTTTCAACTATTAACATACATGGAAAGAATCAGAAGCAGCATAACGTAGGCTCTACAGTATGACAAACTTCAAGCACTCAAGTATTTTTATATTTGTAGTTTCCTCACCATATAGATCAATGACATAATTGTTCTTACCTATCCTATCTCTGCATTCCTTTTAAATGCCACAGTGAGCTGAGATTAAGATCTACCCCCAAATACATTTTGGCTATGGGCCATGGTGGCAAAAAAAAAAAAAAAAAAAAGGCCCAATACTGTTTCAACCAGTGGAACCATTTCCAAGTTGAAGGTTTACATGAACAGGGCTATAATCTCTGTTCTCCTGAACACTACATGTACCATTAGAAATATTTACATCAACGAACATTTACATCTGGTTCATAATATACAACACGGCTTACAACAGTTTCTAACCCTCCAGTGTAAAAAGTTTAAATCAGAAAGTTGCTGTCATTTCAGTGCATCGGTTTCACATGTTTAATCAAAAGCAATACAGGGCATTATTTCTAGAATTCATTTTGTGTTACCAAAATGTAATGAAGTTAGGTCACATTTTTATAGCAGGCTGTCGATTCAGCTTTTTCAGTCCACTATGCTAAGTACTACTCACATCTAAAGAGAACTGAAAGAAAACACAAGGGATCATTAGAGAAATAAAAGCACCTTTAAAGAAATCCACATTTAGCTATGCCAAAATATTAATTTTAATACACTTTGGAAGAGGCCATTCTACTTTCCTTGGGCTGGAATAAACTGAAGTTCAATCCATTCTTATCTTCTGATTTGTCATCCTGTAAATAATGCTGTCATAGCCAGGATCCATGTTCCAGAGGTTGTAGGAGATTACAATCACAGCTAATGCAAGGCCTATCATGAGCCAGAGAATTATGTTAAAGACCACAGCGTAGTTGTAGTTGTATGAATATCCTGGATTATATGAATTATTTGTGTTGCTCTGCAGGGAAAGAAGGAAAGTATGGTTTAAAGAAGTGAGAAACTTGGAGGCCAGCAGTCTCAATGCCCCTGAAGTCAGCCTTCATGTTGAATATATTCTGATTACACTGGCATTCAGATTGCCCATACCAAGAGATGGAACTTTGTACAGACAATTCTGGAGTCACTGGCACAAAACACTAATGCATGTAAGTGACTGGCATCAGTAAATCAAGAGCTAGGGTCAGTTTACTTTATGTTTGTTCTATCATGCCTAGTGTCTAAGCTGTTAAAAGGGTTGACATTCTAGTTCTACATAATTAGGAGTGATGCAAACTATTTACATTTTTAATAACTTATCTGCAGAACAGGAGTTTAAAGCACATTTGTTACCTGTGTGTTTTGAAGAATGGATCGACTTTTCCTCACAAGAGGAGTATCAAATGTCTTAGCAGTCACCAACTCTACTACTGCATTCCCGCCATAGAGATTATACATCTCATCTGCAAACTGAAAGAGCAACAATAGCTTAGTTTCAGATGTATTCAATGTCCAAGTGTGTCAGATTTAGTAATATAGGAGCTGCACCAAGGCAGCAGATCTGAGCAATGTGAGGAAATCATGGAACTCTTCAGTGATGCGGGTCTGCTAAGAAGAGTGCCAACTGTGAACTGGTTTAGACAAATCTCCTTATAGAAAACTAGACAGTTGGCCAGAATCTTAAGAGTTTCTTACTGGCCTCCTTTGCATATGCATTGTCCTGAAATGAAAGCTGCCATATCCCATTACATATGCTCTGGTGCTGGGCCATCTATTTCTGCAGTTCTGTACTTAGCCTGATTCCCATGCCAGAGAGCAATTCAGATCAAATATGTACATTTGACAAACATGCTGGACTTCTATAAATAAAGGGAAACACTTTACAGAAAATTACTCTGACTTCATGCTCTGGTATTTTACCTCACCATATATTGGCATGAGGCTTTGGACACTAGCAAGATGGAGTTGTCTCAGTTCTTGGACATTTGCTTACATAAAACCCACAGCTGGCAGTCTGCTCAGAAAAGGAGTAAAAGAGCAGGTATTTGGGAGCTTGGAAATGGCTGAGCTGCACGAGATGGGAAAAAAACAAAGCACCTAACCATACTATGCTGGCTAGAGCTGTTTCCTTCACATTTTCAGCCAGTTTAAGTGAGAAATACCTGTAAACACAAAATAGCTGGTTCAAACATAATGGTTCAAACCTAACTCATCAGGATAAACCAAATTTACAAAATTGTTAATATCACTCTCTGACTCCTTCACAGATAAATCTGACCTGCCAAAATGTCCCTTCAACATCTTTCTTACTGAGGAGGGACCAAACTACAAAAATTTGATCTGATAATTGACTGAGGACTAGGATTTACCCAATCAAAAGATGGGGAGGCCAATACAAAGGAGTGGCAATTCACAGCAGAACGCTGTAGGACCAGTGAATGTTGGTGTTGAGCTGTCTTGCTAAATAAAATCAGTACTGTTCTTCAGGTTTCACATTAGAATTCTTATTTATACAGACTTTACAGGACAGTAATTACAGCCACTCTCTTTTTACCTTTTGCAGAGAGTCAGCAAGAATCTGAGAAGCATCCTTGTATTGCTGAGAGTCTTCCCCATACCGTTTCCCAATCTCTTCCAAGCCAGCTAGCTCCAGTGAATATAGATCTGGGGAGTGATCCTTGGCCAGATGCTTATGTCTAGACAGCTTGGGGGAAAAAGTGATCCACAGAGGGGGGGGAGAGAAAAAAGTGGGAAAAAAAATTGGTTAGTTTAAATACTCAGTCTGATGAGATTTAATCACTCTGAGTCAGCTTTATTTTTGCCTAAAATATTCCATGTGGATTTGGAAGTTTGCCAGAACTTGCTATCAGGGATCAGAGAAGTGTCTACTGCTGTCTATATTATCTTCAAAATGGGAGACAAGGGTAGCATGTGCCTGAGTAAGCTTATGCCCGAGGTTGTTCTAAAGGGGCACATGCACCAAGAGTTAGTTCTGCTGAAAGGGGACTCATTCATAAACTTAAGGAACATCTATGATTTATGACAAAATCCTGATTTTAAGATTGCTGTACTAAGTAGAGAGCTTGCATAATCACATGAAGGAAAATGGTTCCCTGTGCTACTACATTGGGCTTTGCTGTGAATTTTATTAATATGAAGTTTGCTGCCTGCATACATAAAAAATACTTCTTCAAGATGTGAGATCTACGGTATTTGATCCCCCCCTCAACCCCATCATTATAGAACCTAAGTGCCTCACAATCTTTATTAAATGTATCTGCATGACCCTTGTTAGCTAGGGAAGTACTATTATACCCATTTTGCAACTGGGAAATGGAGAAAGGCTACGAGACCTACCCAAAGTTACACAGAATCTGTGGCAGGGCAGGAAATGGAACCTATCTTCACCAGCATTGTATTTTTTAACCTTATCTTTTTGGTCTTTGGGATACTGGCAAGACTTCGCAGACTTTAAGACCAAAAGGCACCATCATGCTCATCTAGTCTGATCTCCTGCACTTTGCAGGCCACAGAACTTCACCCACCCACTCATATAATAGACCCAGTAGCCTCTGGCTGAGTTACTGAAGTCCTCAAATAATGATTTAAAGATGTAAAGTTACAGAGACTCCACCAAATATACTAGTTTAAATCTGCAAATGAGCCATGCCCCATGTTGCAGAGAAAGGCAAAAGATCCTCAGGGTCTCTGCCAACCTGACCTGAAGGAACATTCCTTCCCAAGCCCAAATGTGGTGATTAGACAGACTCTGAGCATGTGGGAAAGACCCAGTAGCCAGACACTTCCAGAAGAATTCTCTGTGGTAATTCAGTGCCCTCCCCAGCTAGTGTCTCATCACTGGCACCTGAAGATATTTACTGCTAGCAGTTGCAGATCAGCTACATGTGATTGTAAGGAGTCTCATCATACTGACCCCTCCAAAAATTTATCAAGCTCAGTCTTGCAGCCAGTTTGGGTTTTTACCCCCACTCCTCCCTTGGAAGACTGTTCCAGAAATTCACTCCTTTGATGGTCACAAAACATCTAATTTCAAGCCTCAATTTATTGATGGCCAGTTTATATCCATTCTGCTTGTGTCAACATTGGCATTTAACTTAAATAATTCATCTCATTCCGTGGATTTATCCCTCTGATGTATTTATAGAGAGCAATCATATCACCCCTCAGCCTTCTTTTGATTAGGCTAAACAAGCCAAGCTCTTTGAGTCTTCACTCATCAGGGGTAGGTTGCCATTCCTCTGATCATCCAAACAGCCCTTCTCTGTACCTGTTTTGGTTTGAATTGATCTTTCTTGTGCATGGGAAATCAAAATTGCCACACAATATTCCAAATTGGGCTCGAACCAGTGCCTTATATAATGGTACTAACACTTCCCTGTCTGTATTGGAAATACCTTGCCTGCTGCGTCATAGGACTGCATTTATGGCCCCATCACAGTGGTGGTTTGTACTTATCCTGTGGTACCAATATGCCTCGCTCTTCCACCTCCTCTGTCACTTCCAATTAATAAGTTCCCAGCTTCAAGCAAAAATTCTTGTAATTCTTTATGTGCATGACCTTGCACTTTGCAGTATTAAATTTCATCCTATTTCTATTACTCAGGTTTTCAAAGTCATCCAAATCTTCATTGTCTTATTATTTTGGTCCTCCTCAATATAGGCAATACCTCCCAACTTTATGGAATCTGCAACTTTTATTAACATATTCCGCTTTTTATGCCAAGGCCATTAATCAAAATGTTAAATAAGATTGGTCCCAAGACTCATCCCTAAAGAGCTCCACTAGTAATCTTCCTCCAGCCTGACAATTCATCTTTCGGTATGACTCGCTGTAGTCTACCCTTTAATCAGTTCCTTATCCACCTTTCAATTCTCATATTAATCCCCATCTTCCCTAATTCAACTAATCATTTTTCATGTAAAACTGTATCAAATGCCTTACTGAAATCCAGATAGATTAGATCTACTGCTTTACCTTTGTCAAAAAAGTCAGTTCTCTCTCCAAGTAGATCAGGTTAGTCTGGCACAATCTACTTTTTGTAAAACCATGCTGTATTTTATCCCAATTTCTGTTTACCTCATGTCTTTAAGTAGTGTCAAAGAAAGGTCTGCATTTTTCTTTGACAGTATGTTCGCTTTCCAAGTTTTTTTACGACTATACAATGAGCTCAAACTAACAGGCCTGTGGTTTTTCACGTTTCACTTTTTCTTTTCTTAAAAACAGGTATTATCTTAGCCACTTCAGTCACACCATACAATCCCCAAGTAAACAGATTAATTTAAAAATCCTTTCTATTGAGTTTGCAATTAAGTTTCATGTTCCAGTTCCTAATAATATTGGATGGAGATTATCCAGGCCCTCTGATTTAGTCTCATTAAGATGTATGAGTTTGACTTGCACATCCTCATTTCCATCCGCCACCCTGCAACTGTATCCATGCTTCTCATTACTCTTATTAAAAACTGAGGCACAATATTTGCTTAGGTGTTTGGCTATGCTTAGGTTATCTTTAATCACCCCATCCTCAATGCTTAGTGGTCCCACTTCTTTTCTCCTTGTTTTCTATTAGTATGGCTGCAGAACCTTTTACTACTGGTTTTAATTTCCTTTGCAAGGTCAAATTGTGCTTGGCATTTCATAGTTTTCACTTTCCCCCTACATTTTTTGATTTCCAAGAAGTGGCTTTCCTTACTGATCCATCCTATCTTCCATTCCTTGTAGGCTTTCTGGTTTCTCTTAAAAACCTGTTTGAGATGCTTGCTCATTCAGCTTAGTCTGTAACCCTTCCCTATGAATTCTTCTCCCTTGCCTAGGATGCAGACTTCAGATTGTTTCTTCAACTTTGACTTGGAGTGATTCCAAGCCTTTTCCACATTCAGATCCTTGAGTTCTTCATTCCAGTCTACTTCCTGAATGAACTACCTTATTTTTCAAATTTTGCCCTTTTGAAATGAAGGATCCTAGTTGCAGATCTATTTTTGTTTATCCTTCCATTTAATTTAAACTGAATTCACTGATAATTGCTCAAACCAAAGTTGTTCTCTACAACCAGTTCTTCTAGGAGTTCTTCCCTGTTCACCAATACCAGAATATCTGACATGGCATCTCCTCTTTTGGTTTGGGACTATTTGGTGAAGAAATCTGTGAGCTACCACATCCAGGAAAATCTGGGACCTATAATTATTAGTGACATCTGCCCTCCAAACAGATCTCCCATAATCATATGCTTATGCCTTCAGGAGTAGCCAATTGTGATGTTTCTGGGATCACTCAGATGAGGAAGGGATTCTGTCACCACTTCCCTTGCGACTCTGGCTATCTGTCGACTCGCTACTGAGGTCAGAGCTCTGAGCCAGTGAAATACTTGTTATAGGAGATGTATCCTAATATCAGCAAACTGCAAATCACACGCTAAACACTTGCAAAAAGAGAACTTAATGGACAAAAAGTGAGAGCGCAATGTATAAGCTTATGGTTTGCTATTTTCTTTTATTTTGAGTTAAGGAAAAGAACCAGGAAAGGCAAACATAAAGCAATTGGCATTCTTGAGTAAAAAGCAGCTTATGAGCATATGTTTGAAATACAGTTTACCACACAAGGGGAAATCAGCTGAGAATCTAAAAACTTCACTTACTAAGTATTTGAGCAGAAGGATGGGAATGACACAGGGATGGGAAACCAGCCAGACTTTACTTACACAGTAGAGGACTACTCAGGTAGAGCTGACCAAATTACAGATTCTCAGAGACGAGCATCACATGTAGATGTCAGAGCTCAGAATGCAAGAGAAGAAAGCCATCAAAGAGGCAAAGAAATGGTTCACTGGTGATCAAAGCAGAGCAGGGAGCATGCAAATGGAAGCAAAGAAAATGCTCTAGAGCAGCAGAAAGGTATTCCCCAGCATTTATCCAGCTGGGATGAACTCTGTTGATGTTTTAAAGGCTAAGATTGTATTGAAAAGTGCTGAAATGCTTTTGAAAGCATATGCAAGGCCAATAGCATCCCTAAGAACAAACCAATGCCTGTGCCAGTCCCCAAAATTTCAGGTAAAGCTTTCCAGGTCTTTACTGGCATGAACCAGGAGGAAGCTATGAAGAATGATAAATATAAGGAAACGGTGTTGCTAAGGTTTCAGATTACTTTAGAATCTGACCTTGCAAAGCACAGAAATAAAGAAGCGTGAAACTATAAGCCAGGAGGAGTTTATGCATAAAATGTTGATATGAAAAAAATGTGTATATTATAAAGGGGATTATGGGAAATTGATTTATTCGTTTCTTTAATACTTGCTCAGATGAAACTGGAGCTGCTGTTGATACTGGACACTTCATGATGAATGTGGATACTAGTGAGACACGGTACATCTGATTTGCAGATTAATAAGATTTAATGTTCAAGGTGTTTTATAAATATACTAGTTAAATATAAAGCCTAAAATTAATTACAATATCTTGCACTTACTAACCGTGGAGAGCTAAGCATTTACTTAGAAGGCCATATACAGGAATGGCTTTTTTAGATGGGTTTTTTTTTGGTTTGACTGGTAGCACCTATTGTGAAGCTTGCCCCTTTGTCCGAGTAGTGAATTTTTATATTTTTTATATACAATTTTGTTTATTTATTATTATATGTTTTATTATTTATATTGGGGCTTTATTTTTTTGTTATAGGATTGGGATTGTCAAAACAACATTTGATAATATGAAGGGTGGTAAATAAAATATGCCCCTTGGCAGTGGAAAAACGTGTTCCCTGACATTCATGGATAATTTGTTATTCTTATTACCATTATCTATGTGCAGCTGCAAGCATACATGTTACATATTTCATCTTATTGTGTGCCATGGTAGTCAGAAACTGAGACATCTGCAAGCTTACTCAGTATTCCTATTTGGTTTTGCCAACTGGAAGATGTCAGGCCAGAATGGTCAAACCAGCAACTTAAACTATGCTAGGCCCCAAAACAATGGTCAAGCAACTCAAATTGAACTGGGCCTCCAACAATCCCCTCCTTGACGGCTGCCATAACATAACAGGCCACCACAGTGACGTCTTGATACACACTTTTGACTATGGGTCACGGCACCCCAGCTAGGGTCTGAGTGACTAAGGTCTTCTCGCTGGCAGGGTATATTGTAAAGTATTGCAGCACTCGAATGCGGGGATTTTTTAGTCCCGTGAGTTGCTCAGTTTATCAGAAGAATCCTGCTGCAGTCATTATAGAGCCTATTTGCAACACATACATGAACACAATGGGATGCAGTGGGGACCATCCCAGTAGGCTTTCTCACCAACCGTGCTTTGTGACAGCTTTTGCAGCATTAGGGACTTTGGTTACTTTAGTTTTATTATGTTTAATTATTAAATTTACAGTTTTTAATTGCTTTTGAATGTGTGTAAGACAACTATTATATTTGAGTGTGTTATGCACTATATGAAATTAATGCTGATTTTAATATTACAGGTTGAGCTTGCTTTACAATATTAATATTTGCTATTAATAATTGAAATAGTTTGGGTATTTTATACATTATATTATATCATTTTAGTACAGCCATATTATAACAATATTTATTTTGGGCAGGATTAACATTTATTTTGTAAACTTTATTAATTACTACTTGGGTATATTGCACCCTAACTTTGTGTAAAATACAACTTTGTCCAGTAAACACAATGGTAGAATTAATACTATTATTGGGTAACAAGGCATACTGATAATTTTATATATTGAATGTATTTTTATAGGGGTACGTAAATTCTATTAGTGGTTTATTTACAAATATATTTTAATTTTAGTATGGCTTTGTGTGCACAAATTTATAAGTTAACTAATTCTTTTATTGAGTTTCTAAAAAAAAAAATTTAGGGTAGGTGTTTGGTAGGCCATAATACTTCAGTTTTTGTATTGAGGCCTTTGCATATAGGAGATGTGTCCTAACACAGTAGGTGCCTGCTTGAGTAGCTGATTTGTATGTACAGGTCAGAAAAGGTATGCCAAGAAAACCCCAAAGTGAAATACAGAGGCTCTGTGTAAAAGGGAGTCTTAGATTTGCTCATGGGAAGATGGAACCTGCCCAAGTTAATGCAGCTATGGTGAACTCAAGACATACAGAGGTAACTGAGGGGGTGTTGTTAAACTTTGTAAGATCTGAACCTTTGGAGGTGGACAAGATGTTTATCAAAGATGCTATGGTTAATGGCAGGGTATGCCAGGCATGGAGAGATACTGCTGCACAGATTTCACTGGTTAAAAGGGAGGTGGTCAAAGAGCCTGACATGTTCTCAGGGGAAAAATGTAAAGCTCCTTGCTTGGGAACTTTTTAAATCACAGTGCAGCGAGAGGGGGTGAAATAAAATTTGAAAGTGGGAATCTGGGATGGTGTTCCTGTTGACCTTCTATTGGAACTGATATCATTTCTGCCTCTAAAGTTATTAACAAGAACCTGTGCACCTGTTTGCCTAAACCAAGGGAGGAAAGTCGGAGGGAACAGGGAAAGATGCTTTGCCTGAATTGCAGGGCATGGAAGAACATGTTCCAGAGAGAAGGTGTCAGCTCCTTTCACCTAAGCAGCCTTCCATATCAGCCAGAGGCAAGCAGCCTTTGTAAAACATTAGGACATAGACACCTCACTAGAGAATATTAAGGAAGCAAGTCATAGGAAGCAATACCCCTGTAAAAGGATAACTGGGGGAGGTTTATGGAAGAGGATAGGATGTTTAGGAAGTCCAGTGGAAAAGAACAAGGGCAGCCCCAGGAAGCCCTACAAACAATTCCTAGTGTCCAGAAAAACCACAGGGCAGTGTTCCTATGTTTAGCCCATGACTGTCCATTCACTGGACATCTAGGAATAGAAAGGGCATTTGAAAAGTTTAAGAAGAATTTTTTCTGCTCTGGTATAAATCTGGACATACAATATTCTTTTAAGTCCTGTGACTTGTGCCAAAAAATGGAAAAAGACTACGTTTCCGCAAAGCCCCACTGCATCTCTTGCCTGTAACTGAAGCAGCATTGCATATGGTTCCCAGGTATATTATTGGTTCATTTCCTAGGCCATCCAAAAATGGGGGAAAATACGGAAAAGTGTAGGTAAAACCACTAAAGTTTGCCCCATCTCACCCAGAAATAAATGGCTTCACTGAAAGATTTAATGGGACACAAATTCATGCTGACAATGCATGCAGACTGCAAGAAAAGGGACTGAGTTATATTACTGCCGCACCTATTGTTTGCTTGAAGAGAAGTACACCAACAGTCAACAGTACTCTCCCCTTTAGACCTCCTGTCCAAAGGAAGGTCAGGTGCCCCTAGACCCGGTCAGATATTCATGAGAAGATAAAATCCAATATGGGCTGGTGCAATATAATCTTGTAAACAGCAAAGCTGTACAAAAAGCATGATGTGAATGACAAACAGACATGTGAAAGATCCCTTTATATAGTAATTTGAATCTGGTATTAGCTCCTGTAAACAAGCATAAAATACAGAATTCCTGGGAGGCTCCCTTTGAGCTCAGAGACGAACAAAGTCTTTTACCAGATACAAAGTGCTAATGGCCAGGGCTTACCCCAAATTGTACATATTAGACTGAAAGCCTAGCAGAAAAGAGGATGTAGTAAATGTGATATGCTATGCAGATGAGGACCACAAGCTATCACCTATCTTAGACTTAATAATCATTGAGAGTAAGGGGGAGACCCCTTTAGACAACATTGATTTAAATGAAGGGCTAACCCTAATATGAAAATCATGGCTGTTTTACAAAGCCAGAAAAGTGTGTTTTCTAACAAGCCTGCTCTTACTCACCTTAGAGTATCCATATAAACATCAAGGAGGCAAGTAGTAGGGACAATGAGGGAAGAGATCAAGGGGGAGGTGCAAAACATGCTAGATGTGGGAATCATCAATCAGACAGCCCATCAACATCCCCAGTTGTTCTAGTCCCAAAGAAAAATCTGGATGGTAAGCTTTTGTGTGGTTTATAAAAATGTGGTTACAGTCCCAGATGTTTACCCAAGGCCTCATGTGGATGCTATGTTAGATACACCTAGCAGAGCTAAATATTTAATTAGTTTAGATTTAGCTACAGCATACTGGCAAATTCCATGGGGAAACTTGAGACACAAAAAACTCAGTATTCATTACTGATTTGGGACTTTTTGGATTTACAGTACACCACCTTTCAGACTAATGCAGGAGCTACACTCAATCAAGTATTACATCGATTCCAGGATTATGCTCTCAGCTATACCATCCATGTTGCTATATTTAGCAATACTTGGGAGGAACACAACACACATGTTAGGAAGATATCGAAAAACATCAAGAAGGCAGGTCTCGCAGTCAGGATATCAAGTGTATGGAAAGAGCAGCAAAGATCCCTTACCCAGATCCCTTAGCAGCTATTGTGAATTAGCCCATTTCCAAAACTAGGAAACAGGTTTTACAGGTCTGTGTGATGGGGTATACAAACCCCACACTGGCCAGAAATGGTTAAAGGACAGGATGGGGCCCAGGTAGCCTGGCAGAGAATGCTCCAAACAGGAAAGAGGATTGAAAAGGGAGCAACCCAGTTCAGAAGGGGGAGGCTGGGAAGGAAGATAGACCTAGACTGTAGGCATCTGACAAAGAAGTTAGAAAAGTGAGGTTCACTAAGGGAACAGAACTCAATGCTGAGCCAATTTGGGGCTGAAAGTTTGTTTTCTTTTACCATATCTGGGACCTGAAGCTGAGGACAGAAAGCAGTGGAAGGAAGAGACCCAGGGAGGGAACTCAGAGGGATGCTTTGGAGACCAAACACTGCTGACTCTCCTAAGGCTCTGGGTCGGAACCCAATGGAGCGGTCAGGACCCCACTGCTGTATGGGTGTTAACCGTGTGGCAGCCCAGCCTACTGAGGACTCTATTACAGTTTGACTAACTATTATCAAAAATTTGTAAGCATTTCCAATGACATTGTCACTCTTATCACAAGCCTGTGCTAGAAAACAAAACCAAAAATAGGAGTTTGCTCAGATGCCTGTCAAAAGGGTTTTGATACAGTGACACAAATTTTATCGAAGACATTCATTTTGGCCAGTCCAGATTATAAGAAAGTGTTTGAATTGTATACCAATGCAGCCAACATGGGTCTTGGAGTTGTACTAACATAGACCAACATCCGCTACATTGCTGAGCAAAAAACTGTTTCCCACTGAACAGAATTATTTTAAAACAGAAAAGAAGTGATATGCCATAGTATAGGCTGTGAAAGAACTCGTACCCTACCTATGGGCAGGATCCCTTGGGAGGCTGATCTGAAGGGGAAAGGCGTCCAAGAGAGCTGGCTGTATTTTAAAGAAACCCTGTTAAAGGCACAGGAAGGTAACATTCCGATGTGCAGAAAGAACAGCAAATGTGGAAGGCACCCAGCATGGCTTAGCAGAGAACTCTGCGGTGAGCTGAAACACAGAAGGAAAGCTTACAAGAAGTGGAAGCTTGGACAGATGACAAGGGAGGCATATAAAGATATTGCTCAGGACTGCAGGGATAAAAACAGAAAGGCCAAAGGACAATTGGAGTTGCAGCTAGCAAGGGATGTGAAGGATAACAGAAAGGGGTTCTACAAGTATGTCAGTAACGAGAAGAGGATCGGGGATGGTTTAGGTCCCTTACTGAATGAGGCAGGCATCCTCGTGGTGGATGATGTGGAAAAGGCTGAAGTACTCAATGCTTTTTTTACTTCAGTCTTCACAGGGAGGGTCAGCTCCTAGGCTACTACACTGGGTAACGCAGAATGGAGAAGAAAAGAGCGGCCCTTGGTGATGGAAGGTCAGGTTAGGGACTGCTTAAAGAAGTTGGATATGCACAAGTCTATGGGACCGGATAAACTGCATCTGAGGGAGTTGGCCGAAGTGATGGCAGAGCCACTGGCCATTATCTTTGAACACTTGTGGTGAACGGGGGAGGTCCCGGAGGATTGGAAAAAGGCAAATATAGTACCCATCTTCAAGAAAGAGAAAAAGGAGGATCCCGGGAACTACAGACCAGTCAGCCTCACCTAAATCCCTGGAAAAATCATGGAGCTGGTCCTCCAATAATCCATCCTGAAACATTTGGAGGAAAACAGACTGACCAGGAACAGTCAACATGGATTCACCAAAGGCAAATTGTGCCTGACCAACCTGATTGCCTTCTATGATGAGATGACTGGATTTGTGGATGCGGGAAGAGCCGTTGACGTGGTATACCTCGACTTTAGCAAGGCTTTTGATATGGTTTCCCACAGCATTCTCGTCGGCAAGTTAAGGAAGTATGGGTTGGATGAGTGGACCGTAAGGTGGATAGAAAACTAACTAGATCACCAGGCTCAGCGGGTAGGAATCAATGGCTTGATGTCTAGTTGGCAACCAGTATCGAGTGGTGTGCTCCAGGGGTTGGTCCTGTTCAACATCTTCATTAATGATCTCGATGATGGGATAGATTGCATGATTAGTAAGTTCATGGACGACACCAAGATGGGTGGAACGGTAGACACACTGGAGGGCAGGGACAGGATCCAGGGACACTTGGAGAAATTGGAACGCTGGGCCAAAAGAAACCTCATGAGGACAAGTGCAAAGTCCTGCACTTAGGACGGAAAAATTCCATGCACTGCTACAGGCTGGGGACCGATCGGCTAAGTAGCAGTACTGTAGAAAAGGACTTTTGTGTTTTTAAGTCTGATTTTTGTAAGCAAGTAGTTTTTAAGTAAGGTGAAAGTTGGGGCATGCAAGACAAATCAGACTCTGGAAAGGAGTACAATACTCTAGAAAGGTTAACAGCGACTGCCTTCTGTGACTGGGAAACTGTTCAGCAACAACGGTAACTTATATTAGAAAGGGGAATTTATGTTTATTGCCTGCATAACTTGTATCTGTTTGCTTTTCCTTGTTACACCACCTCTGAATCAATGATTTTTCTATTGTATAAACTTCATCTATTTCTATCTTTACCAGGTCATCAGTGTAAAAACCGGGTGGAGCATATGTGCCAAAATGGACTGATAATTGGAGGTAGGTTTCACACCTTGAAGTAAAAGGGGGAAAGTCTGAGGCCATGTACACACTAGAGACTTGTCTCGCAATAACTTTTACTGCGGGACAAGCAAGCGTTGTAATTATAACGCTTGAGTGTGTCCACACAGCACTCCTTCTAGCGAAAGGAGCGTTCACATGCTCCTTTCAAATTTTAGCTAGAAGGAGCAGTGCATGGTGGGTACCTATCCCACCATACACTGCCCTGCCAGCCAAAAGATTGGCAATGGTGCTGCCTTGAGCCCCAGTCCTGCTGGGGCTCAGATGCGCTGGGGCTCAGCTGCTGCTGGCCAGCTGAGCAGCAGCTGAGCCGCGGCTCAGCCAAGCCCGGCTTCACAGCTGAGCCAGGCTGCAGGGGCTCCAGCTCCCCTGGTGGGGCTCCAGCCGCCGGGCAGCTGAGCCCCGCCGGGGAGCTTAAGACCCCCGCCGCCGAACCCCACAGCCGGCCGGCGGGGGCTGCCGCCGCTGAACCCCACAGCCAGCCCCGGCGGGGACTTGAGAACCCCTCCCTGGCCACCTGAGCGCCCTGGAGCCTGGTGGGTGGAGGGGCTCCACTGTCGGCGGCTGTTGGAGCCCCGCCACTCACCGGGCTCCAGCTGCAGGGGTTCAGGTGGCGGGGGGCTGCGGCACTTAAACGCGCAGCTCCTGCTGCCACTCAGCCCTGAGGCTTTGGGTGGCGACGGGAGCTGCTCCCGCCGCCACCCAAAGCCCTGCAGCTTCACTAGGGGGGTGGCCCGAACCGGTGAGAGCAGCCAGTTCGGGCCACCCCCCTAGCTCAGCCCCGGGGCTGAGCTAGGGGACTGGCTCTAACCAGCTGCCCAGCAGCTTTAATATGTCAATTTCACTGCTCTCTAGAGCAGTGAAATTGACATATTTGACAGGTCCAATGCCCCAGAGTGGCCCGGTTTGGCACTCTGGGACATTTCCGGAGGCTCTCAACAGTGCAAAAAGCGTCCACACAGACTGTACCACAGAACAACTGTTCCGTGGTAAGCCTTACCACCCTCTTTTAGGTGGTTTACATGTTGCGCGGCAAGAGGGCTGTTGTAGCGCAACAAGAAGCTTTAGTGTGTGGATGCTTTGATTGTTATCGCGCGTAACTTTGTAGTGTGTAGAAGGCCTGAGCGTCTAATAGTTTAGAACTTGGGGAGACGCATTTGAGATTAGAGGGTGTCTTGAGATCATTCTACAAGAAGTAACTAGGCTGGTGCAAGTCAGGGTTGAAACCTTTATGCCTGTAGGCTGGTTACTGGTGTCAGCTTTACGCATAGCATTAAACCACTCAAAGTTGCAAGGAAGGTGGTGACAGAAACACTTGCTGGTCTGGGTGATTCTCAAAACCACCCACAAATCACCTGCTAGGGATTCCCCAGAAATGTTGAAGGGAAAACATCTGTCCAACATCTCAGATTGCCCTAGCTCATGCCAGGGCTATTACAAGGGAACAGAAATGAAGCCACCTCCCCCCATTTTAGTGACAGAGCTAATTCAAACACTTCAGTTTTAAAACTACCAGATGCGTATCAGGGAATACATTTTCAATCCGTAAATACACATTTCCTAAGTCACTTTTGAAGGCCACCGTTCAAATCCTTATGAGCTGCAAGAAGCTCATGGAATACAGGTTGGACACCACTGCTCTAGAGATCTTCGTACAAAGGACGTCAGACTTTTCCCCCTCAATCACACATGTGAGAAATAGAGCGTGTTTGAAAAGTCAGGCTTACCAAGCTTGAGATATCATGCAGGACTTGTAGTTCTGACAGAAAAAGCAGGTCAACCTATGGGAGAGAAATAGGTATTTTCTGAACAGAAACAGAAGCTGAAGCACTCTCATTTTGTTGCATATCTCAGCCAGCTGAAAGCAGCTACAAGCAGTAATTTTATTTGATCCAATGTTTGTTATTGGATCAAACAATGTCAGAAAGCAATCATCAGTCACCATTTTTTGGTACTTAAAGTTAAATACTGAAATTTGGGGGACAAATTTCTCCTTAGACAAAAACCAGATTAAAAACAGCTGAGTATATTTCTTACACTGAACTCATAAGTCGATCAGAGGCAGTATTCATCCGCCACCATTTCTTACCTCATTGTTTCTGCTGAGGGAGTTGAGGGGAAGTGAACTGAGAATTGAGTTATCCTGGAAAAGGCGGTTCCGTAACTGTCGCAGTGTGACCGAAAGGTCTTCAAATACAGTGTTTGCCTTTCCCACCATATACACTCTCTGCAAGAACAGCCATTGTGTAATATGAACATAATTCAGGTTTGGATTTTCAAAAATCATACATTAATATCATTACACATGCAAGTTCTTTTGTAATACAAGATGTTCATACAGCCTAGAGATTTGAGTACATCAGTTTCCACTTGTGTGATTTAGCTCTTGTTTCAAATGGTTAGATGAATCAATACTCACTTCTTCACTGGGAGCCAACTGCAAGACTACAGGGGTTTCCTCTGAGAACAAGGTGTGAATAGCATTTGCAACGCTGTCAAGACTGAAAGGAACAGCCTAGAAAATAACAAAGCTCTAATAAGGAATTATAGCCAAAATAGGGCTAACGCAATATGTAGCTAAGAATGGAAATTCCTTGGGATGGGAACTGTGACTTTCTGTTTGGTACACTGATTATGTACTATGCTCAAACACATTCATTTATACAGCAACCAGTCTTAATTGATAAAAGTGCAACACATTAGTCTATATGCATTGTGGGAATGATATCAGCATCTTAATAAAGATTGTTCCGAGAAGTTTAGAAAAAGGAAACAATTTTGAAAGACTGGAGAGGGTTCAGAAACCCACAAAAAATGACTGGAAGACTGAAGAAAATTCTTTATAGAGAGAGATTCAAAGGGTTCAATCTGTTTAATTTGAGAGGTGACATAATTATATTGTGTAAATACTTTCAGATGGAGAAGATATCAAGTATACTGAAGAGCTCAAATTTAGCAGAGAAAGGCAAAACAAGAACAAATGGCTGGAAGCTGAAGCCAGGCAAATTCAAATTGGAAATGAGGCACGAATTTATAGCTGTGATGGCAATTTAACATTGGAACAAACTAGCAAAATATTGGAACAAAAGTGGTGGATCCTTTTTCTATTGATGTCATCAAAACAAGACTAGATGCCTTTTTGGGAGATACGCTTTAGCCAAACAAGTTATTGAAGTCAACGCAAGGGTAACATAGTGAAGTTTAATATTACGTGATATCCAGGCGGCCAGACTCGATCTAATAGTCCCTTCTGGCTTCAATTCTCTGAATATAAGAGGAGCTAAAGTTAAGCTAAGACATCTAAGAAAAGCTATGAAGTATAAAAAGCAAACTGATTGAAGGTTCTGTTTTGGGTTTTTTTGTTTTTTAAAAACACAAAGCAATTCTTTCAATATTAACAAAAGCATGAGTCACACAGGAACACACCGACATAACATGCAGATACTAACATTTTCAATAGGGTAAGAAATTCCATCTTTAGGCATCACCAGCTTGTCTACTCCCTTCACCGTCATCAGAACAGTAGCTCGAGGACGATGAAACAAATCGCCCACTGCAAGTCCAGGCCAGGAAAGGTCCTGTAACCAATTTAAAAGCAAAAACTATTGCTTAGCTTTTAAATCAAAGAAATAAAACTAGATACAAACATATCAAATGGTTAATGTACAGCAGTGGTTTTCAACCAGTGTGCCATGGCTGTGGCCCACTGGTGTGCCGTGAGAAACTGTCCAAGTGTACTGTGAAATGTTGTACAAAGGTAATGAAAATCAATGTAAGACAAACATTGTTTCACCTTAAACAATATTCTATCCAACCAAAATTACAACTCATAAAACTTGTGAAAATTAATCATCAAATTAAAAGTGAGGTATCGGTCTTTTGATTCTAAAACATGAACAATCTAAATGCAGGCAGCCAAAGGGTAAATTTGAGATGACATATATTTGTCCTGTGGATCTGAAATATTAATGAGTTTGATCCTTCTTTACTTGTTGTATGCACTAGGTTGTGAACCTCTCTAGTGAGTCTGTAACCATAGTAAATGTAAATAAATGTGACTTTATGAGCAATCAGTTCAGCTGAAAAAAGTGGGTGTGCTGTGGAATTGTTTGCCTCATTGGAGTGTGCCATGTTACTGAAAAGGTTGAGAATCACTGATGTACAGAACTCAGTGTGCTATCAGTGCATCTTTATAGGAGAAGCTTTTGGATACTCGGGGGAGGCTAAAACCTTGAAAGGCTCCTCCACCCCACAAAAATGTCACTTTTCCCCCCTCCTAATAATGTTTCTTTGTTAATTCTCTATCAAGAGCAGGACCTTCATAAAGTCATTGTAAGAAAACATGTCATTCACATACTGTTCAATGTTGGCTTAGTAAACTGCATATGCGGCTACTGAACTAAGTTTCACAGCCAAGACTGCTGTATTCCCCAAGATTCACTAAGAGAGTCCACCTACTAGTAATATTAAAAGCAACTTTCTGTGATTTAAGGGAAGTAGCGAGCTTCTCTAATACATGGCAAGCCAGAGGAATATTTTTATTCAAATATGTGTTCTCTGTCAGCTATGTACTCCTTATAGAGAAGCTGAGTCAGATCCACATTAATAGAAAAAAGAAATAGAAGTTATTAGTTTTACCTTCCCCAAAGGACAGGACTGCAGAGGGTTTCATTTTGGAGACCCCCTCTTTTCATATTTCAGCCAGTTCACTGAATGAGAAAGTTCAAATCTTTTAGATGCTTCAGATGGCCTGATGCCTTAACTGTGCATCAGGACACATTGTGATCACTTTTTAAAAAAAATAATGTGAGTTTAAATGCCAGAGAGTCTGAAGGGGGGATCCTAAAATCTCCTCCAGCACAGTTTGTATTCTCCTAGATTGTGGTTTATGTCAAGATAACAGATTAAGACTTCCATCCTGCAAAGAGCTGCACACAGCTGCAGGAGTCTGTCTGTCTGGAATTCACTGCAGAATCAAAGCCATAATCATGACATTGCTACCTACTTTCATTTTATTTTTTGAGTGGTGAATGTGCTAGCCATAATGTAATTCGGAGGATTCTCCTTTCTCATATTCTTCTGACATTTTGTTCTTTAGATGTGGAGGAGTGGGATGGAGAGGGCAGCTAGTTCTGGAAGATCCCAAGGGCTCTCACAGTTAAATAGAAGCCACCTCGCTTAGAAGAAGGAACTGAGTGCTGAGCAGAATAAGTTTTCCATTTCATCATCCATTTTATATCAGATACCTCAGGAAGAGCAGGATAATGAAAATCAAGATGCCCAATGGGCCAAAAAGCATTTGATTTTACTTTGTGCCACAAGATAATGTGCAGCATATATAGCCCTACTTTGTTTAATGGATAAACTACTAATACTATTCGTAAGAAATTCTGCTCTTGGTTTCAAGAGAGCAAATGTAGTAACTAGTTAATTGGTATTTTCATAGTCCAAAAGATAGACAAATGGCCCTACAGACATTTTATTATTAAATATTTATATCGCAGTTAGCCTTTTAATAACTGTTTTATTATAGGGAAGGGAAAATACAAGTTCGATTTCCAAGGTTTCTGAATTTCATCTTAGTGCTCTGTTTTACTAGTTCCTACTTATTTCCAACACATTTTACAAAACCCCTGTACAACAAATATACTTCAAAGCACTCAGAAATAGCTAATCTGAATATTACATTCTACAGCTTTTTCAAAGTGAAAATGGAAACATACTTCTTCCACGGAAAAGCCCATGGACAGTGCAGCTATGTCTGGGATCCGATCCCCTGGTATTGGCCAACTTCCATCTCGGAAAATGACAGTCTGGGGTGATCGTAAGACACTAAACTCGTCACAGGAGACACCTAAAATAGAAACGATATTGACAAGCAAGTCTGGTAGACAAAGCATCAGTTTCTGGAGCAGATGTGGATTGCAACAACAACTTCTTGATTCTCAATCGTCCAGTGTGTCAGTGCATATATCTACCAAGTTAAAAGGACGCAGCTGAACAGTGCTATTAATTTCAATGTAACAGGATGCAATAGAAAGTTCCAGTACAGAGTTCTGTGTAGACAAATCCAGGTATCAAACAAAATCAAGGCACAAAAACACAAAAGAGGCTTTATTAGTAATGTATAAAATTAGCTATATCATTTTGACCTTGGGGGAAGAAGGGTATGCTCCAAAACCGGGTTCAAGATGATAAATTCCAGACAGATGTTGACAGTAAATATGAGCCATGTTATGACACACATTCATATCAACAGAACAAAGTGTGTTTCAGTGATGTACACCTATTCAAACAAGAATTTCATGCTGTTCTCAAAACAATGACACAGAGAAAGTGGTCAACTATATACATATTTGCCAAAAATTCAAGCACTCTTATTGATGGTAGGTCATCCAAATGAACATGAGCAGTTTGAATAGAGTAACAGCCCTACTTTATAGGGAATGCTGTTTTTCTAGATCAATCTGGGTAGAGGCAATTTATAGACTAATAATTTTGGGTCAGGGCTTTTCTTGAGCCAGTACACATCGGTATGGTGTACCGGCACCTATTTTTCCCTGGGCAGACCCGCTGCTCAGCTGGGGGCCAGGGTCAGCAAGGCAGGGAAAGGAGTAGGTCTCCTTTCCCCTGCTGACTCTGGCCCCCAGCTGGGCAGCGGGGCCAGGAGAGGCTGCCACGGCTGGAATCCAGCCCCCGGATGCCTGGCAGCTGCATGTTTTTCAAATCTCCCGCCCTGAACATGCTCAGATGCGTGGCTCAGGGCAGGAGCAGCCTGGCCAGGGAGCGACTCTGGCTGCCCCCGCAGCTCCAGCCAGGTAAGGTGAAGGGGGACTGGGAGGGTCGGGGAGCAGTGGGGGCAGGGGTCCAGGGGTCAGGGAACCACAGGGAGGCAGCAGGCAGGGGGCCAAGAGGAGCCAGGAAGGGTGGGGTCGGTGAGCTGGTGCGGAGGTTTGGAGAGCCCCTAGGGGGGATGATGGTGGTGGAGGGTCCTGACACCGCCCCCTCCTCCTGCACCACTCCTGCCGGCGTACCGGCACCTTTTAAAAAAAAAAAGAAATAAAGCACTGATTTTGGTAGCATGTCAGACCTGACATGCTTCTTTACAGGCTAGAGGATACACACACAATTTACTCTGGACTGTTTGGCTTAGATGTGGTATCTGACTTAGAGTTTTTTCTTTTTTAAATTTTCCTTGTTAGGTTAAGAGGCACAAATAGTTACTTGCTCAAGGTCACAGGGAACAAAACTGCATTTCAACTTGGGAGCCAACCATGTTTCCAGCTACACTACAGTCAGCTGCCCAAAAATGACTCATTGGGCAACACATTCTGTGAAGCCTGGAATACAGTTTTGAGTTGCAATTCATTAAGTATATTTCTGTCCAAGCACTGAAGGGTTTTGTAACCCTGAGTAGTTACCTTATCGCTCACGTGGACCAGAAAGTTCTGGCATAGATGATGTTGAGGCTATCGCTACACTACATCTTACATCAGCATAACTTATGTCTTGGGGGGGAAGCATGAATATGGACTAGTCCACACTAGAGAGTTTTGTTGACAAAAGTTAGCTTTCATTTACAGAACAGTGGAGATGCACCATACTAACACGCTACTCCCACCAATGTAACTCCCCTGCTACGCCAACCTCATAAAACCATCTCAATGAAAAGTGTAGGGCTTACGTCAACTCAGTTAGAGAGCTGCACTGTCAGTGTAGACACTAAAAACAACGCGAGTCCTGTGGCACCTTAAAGACTTTATTTCTTCGGGCATCTGACGAAGTGGGCTGGAGTCCACGAAAGCTTATGCCTGAAGAAATAGGTTAGTCTTCAAGGTGTCACAGGAGTCTTGTTTTTGCTGTAGGCCGAAGAGGAAGGGGAACGGCCTCCCTTAGGGCAGCCTCTGAGGAGATCAGGGAAGCTCCCAGCAGCTGCAGCAGGGAAGGGGCAGCGGGTACTCGGAGCGCTCCCAGAGCCGATCACGCCGCTGAGGCACCAACAACCTCCGGGGACCGCAGCGCCAAACCCGGCTCCGGCGTGTGGATGCGGCTACTCGGCAGACGCGGCCGGAGCAGAGCCATCCGCGGGAGGGAGCTGCCCTTGCGCCGGCCGAGGAGCCAGAAGCCAGCCGCCCCCCCGGGAACGGCCGATCTCCCCGCCGGCGCTGCCCGGAGACGGCACAACAGAAATAACCGCCGGGCCGGCCCAGGGGAAGTCACGGGTGCGGCGCGAGCTGGACCGCGCGGCCTGTTAGTCACCGGGGGCCGCGCAGTGACTGATCGGCACCCGCCGGAGCCACAGGGTCACAACCCCCCGCTCCGCCTCGGGCCGGGCCGCGCCACCCCCGCGCTCTGCGGGCAGCGCCGTTTAGCCGTTAGGCTCGGTTACAGCAACGGTCGTAACGAACGCCCCAGCCCCGGAGGGTGGGGGTGGGGAGCGATCCCCCGCGCGCTGGCGCCCCCCAGACCTACCAGCCAGGAACGCCAGGGCCCAAAACACCATCCCCGCCCGCTCCATCCCTGCACTGCCACAGCCGGACTCAACAGCTGAGCGGGGAGGGAGGAACTAGAGATGGCAGATGGGGCAGGGTTAGACACCGGGCCCGCCCTCTACAGAGCATTGACTGACAGCCCGCCTGACCACTCACAGAGCGCCTGTCTAGGAGCAGGCCTGAAAGGGGTGGGGACATATCCCGAGTGACAGGGGAACTGACCACTCCTAGTGTGTGAGAGATCCCATCACCTCCCTTTCCACCCTCTCCCAGGGCCCCGGAACTGACCGGCCGGTTCTGGTTCGTGCAGGAGGAGGGGCTTTTTCTTGAGCGACACCCGATCTGGCCGCTCACAGGGTGAAGGATCTCGGCGCGCCTAGGAAGGGTGAGGGGCGGGGTCTCTCCAGCAAGAGGTGTGGTCTACTCATACATGACAACTGGTGTGACCACTCACAATGCGGGAAATCTCTTCCCTCTCCTTCTACCCCCCACCAGCTCTCCCGTGTGCCCAATACTATGCCACGTGACGGCCTTCGGGCAGGAGACGAGGCCGGGCCCAGAAGAGGGAGGGGCACATACCTGATTGACTGTTAAGGTGACCACTCACAATGAGGGATCGCAGCACCACCCTCTACGCACTTATATAAGGAGTCAGGCAGCTGCTGCACACTCAATTTGCAGTGTCTGGTGTTACAGTTTTTACTCTGGTGGGCTGTGGTGTGCAGTGCAATCAAGGAGTAGCAGGAAATTTTGTGTCTTCCATCCCAGGTTGGTGGCTGCCTCCAGGACTTGGGTGTCAAGTGCTTTGCTACTGTGCTGCCTCTAGGCCTGGCTGTAACAAAGGCCTGGGGGGATCAGCCAGTAGTTCCCAGGCTCTTTTAGAGTGTTATCAGTCTTTGGTCCTGGCTCCGGCTGCTTCCCTGTCAGGCTTTTGATTCTTGTGGGTAAGGGAAACCTGGTGTTGCCTTTATAGGGGATTTATAAGTGTACCAAAGGCTCTGCAAGGAAGACTGTGGCCCAGGCAGGGATTTCAAGCAGGATAGCTAATTCACTCATCCCCTTGTTGATTTACAAACTTTCTTGTGGGGGGAAATAATTCCACTTGAGTTGTTGGTTGGGGGTTTGAAGTGAGATTGCAACTTTAATATGTGTTCTAAAAGCATAACTGATAAAATATTTGTGCCTGAAGAAAGCATAACAGGTTTGGAAAAGATGAGGAAAAAACAAGTGTCCTCATTGTCTGAGGAACAGAAATGCACATACAGCTGTTTGTTACGACAATGTCCCTGCATTTGCTTCTGGGGTGTTGGCCAACCTAATAATTTTGAATTAGGATTTGTAAGTGAGATTGGGATGAGCTCTCCCCTCACTGCTAGCAGGGGTGTGCTGCTCTGTGGAATAGTGATTTGGGGCACAGGCTCCTGATCTCTTCCCCCCCTCCACACACACACTGGTGTACTTTCCACAGCCCCCCTTCCCCAGTGCAGTGCCCCCATGCAATTTCCCAGTCCCCATGCACTAAGTCTCTGGCCTCTGCACAGAGCCCTGGCCTCCCTTGCCCTCATACACCTTCCCCTGCTCCCCTAGGCCCTGTGAATTGAGCCCCTGCACCTCCCCACCAGCCCTGTGAACCAAGCTCTCACCTCCCCCAGCGGCCCCAAGCCCCTTCCCTACACCCAGCTCCTGAGCCTCCTGGCCCAGCATACTACTTACCATTGCTGGAGCTCAAGAGGGAGCTAGGAGGTACTGAACCTGCTTCCTCCCTGCACAGGCAGCATTTATATTTCCTGCCTTACTCTGCCCTAGGCTATATGCAGGGTGAGCGATTTAAAACTTTCTCACCAGGCCCAGCTCCCAGGCACATTCATGGCCCATGCCCCATGTGCCCAGGCCCAGTGACTGTTAGTGATAAGTGGGGGTGATGGGTAGAAAGCTTTGAGATCAGACTGTATCTACATGCACACACCTACTTGGTCTAGGTATCCAGCAGACAGAGTTGTGTTGCCCAAGTGAACAATTTTGACTGGGGTTGAGTTATAGATCACTTTAGTATTGAAGGCAGTGGTAATGAAGTGTTATCTTTATTGTATTTAGCCTGTCCTGATTGAGGTCACCAACTGAACTGAACTCACTAAGAAAGAGGATTGGATGCTAAATCCCAGTGGGAGTGGGAGAGTAAGGATAGGTGTTTTGCCTGGTGATGAGGGCTGTGCCTAGAATTACAAGTATGACTTGATGTGCCCCTCTCTCCTCTTTAAATGTGGAGGTGATTAGGCTCCACTGAGATTCTTTTGTTTTGGTAAGCTGAAATTCCTGCTAGTTAGGCCTAAGTGCTTAGATCTACTGCAGTCATGTTACTGTGGAAGAAGCTGGCCAGCCTGTGCTAGCAGTGAGTTTCCCCCACTAAGAGCTGAAATCACTGAGAGCTAGGTGGAACCTCAAAAGACTGATGTGCAGAGGTCACAGTAGAGAGGCACCTGGCAGCACAATGTGATGGTGTAGGGCCATCGGCGACAGAGCAATGGAGTGAACAATGACATAATGAATGACAGCAGCTGGAGAGAGGAACAAGCAAGGTGTCTTTCCAGGGCTGTCCCTGGGGGGGGCAAACGGGGCGATTGCCCCGGGCCCCGCAGGTATGTGGGCCCCGCGCTGTCCCACTCCCAGTGGGGCAGTGTGGGGCTCACTCACGCGCCACAGCCCCTCTTCCCACAGTTGCCCCACTGCCTTTGGCACCCAGCCGAAGGCGGCGGGGCGGGAGGGCTATGCCTGGCCCCAGGGCAGAGCAGGCAGGCCCAAGGGCAGAGCACGTGGGGCCCGGCCTCTGGGCCGGCCTGCTCCAAACCGCCAGCTCCCTCCCCCGCAGCCAGCTCCGGCTCCACATGCCCACACAGGCGGCCCTGGCCTCCTGGCCGGAGCCAGCTCCCACTGGGCAGGCTCTGACTCTCCCTCCCTCCCGCCCCCGCTGGTGGGGCCCTGCTTTGGCCCCGGGCCCCGCTCCCTCCATGGGACAGCGCTGTGTCTTTCCACCCCAGGGTGGAAGGTGAACGTCTGTGAAAGTACCTCTGATCTCTGGGTCCCCACTGATCAAGGACAACAACTGTGAGTGGGGTGTGGTAGAAGGAGAAGGGAAGGACATGTTAAGTGAACATTTGTTTACTGAACTGTTTTAGTAGTGACTTTGCTCCAGAATGATACACATGTGACTGGAAAACTTTTATAATATATATATGTGGGCCAAGGTTTTAAAATGCATTATTTTTGAAGGTGTCACATTGTTGCTATCTTGAGAAGTCATTATCTAAGGGAGTTTCTGCACTGAACAATTTTATTATATTATGTTTTTTAAAGTCAATTTAAATTAAATACATTAAATTTTTTCTAGATATTTAAAACTGTTATGTATTTTAGCATAATTTGCATTTTCTTATGTTAAATTTGCATTGTCCTAATAAAACATTTAATTTATTCATACCTGGTTTATATGTTGCAGATCAAAGTGAAAATGAAAAGACAAAAAACAATTCAACAATTTTTCCACTCAAAGGCTCCCAAAATGAACCAAGATAAAGAATGTACTAAAACCCAAGAATATGCCAATATGCTATCTGAAAGTTGAAATGGTGTATCTACATCTGAAGAGCCTGAAGCACAAATACAGCTATCTACTGAAGAAAGTGCACTACTTGAAGGCAGTTCCTGATTTTTATTGAAGTTACAAAAGATGGCTACTGGTGCACTTACGAAGATGGAAAGCTTCCTATTCCTATAATTGATAAAAGTGGAAGAGCTTGGTTTGCCAGACCAATCAGCAAAGCCCAATACTGACAAACTTCATGAAAAGGCTGAAAAACACCAAGCCTCTAGACTGCATTGTTACACAAAGAGCCTTATAAGCCAGTCATTGTCAAAGGGAATTTTAGGAGTACTTAATGAGGTTATTAAGAATGCTGGAGACACAAAATAGTTTGTGAATAAAACATGGCTATCATATCATACCTTTTATTTAAGCAAGAGATAAGCATCTTGGGAAAAACAGAAGATACAGGGGGGCTGAAGATCAAATTAACCCAACCTGGGAAAACTTGTTGGCTTTCTCATGAGCAATCTTCGGCTGTTGTCTTAAAATTATTGCAACAGTTATTAATGGTTTTGGAACATATCTACTAAGAATGGGATAGATCTAAATAGTGTAGCTGGTGGACTACTTTTCCTACTATGTTCAGAGAAGACAATTGCTATTCTCTCGTAAGTCTACTGTTGAAACCTATTGGATCATTAAACATTGCCTCAGGTATCTGCTTCAAATTAGCAGATCTTTGTCCAGCAATAGAAGTTATGTTTGGCTCAGTCAGAGAGATATCCACTGAAAATGTATTGGAAGAAGCAAAGACTTTAGTCCAGAAGTTGATTAATGAAGGCACTTATATTGAATCCTTAAGTGAAAAGGACAAGAAGTATTTGTTAAACCAGCAAGAAAGGTACACAAACTTGATTCTTACAAGTTTACAACAGTGATTTCTGGATTCTTCTCAACTTCTACATAGCTTTTATAGATGCCTGTCTTCTAAAAAACCAACAGTTGGCTGGAATGAGGCACTACCAGCAATGGGGCTGCCATGTAATCATGACAGAATAGAAAATTTGAAAAGAATGGAATATCATACAATGAATGAATGAAGATTTGACTTCACCTTCTTTTTTTATCATCACTAGTAGCAAAACCCTTTGTGAAGGAGTTCATTTCTTGCTACTCCCAATAGCTACAATTGAGTTTTTTTGTCATTGAATAGAATTTTGTGGTCTGAGAGTAATTTGTCTGATCAGGTGAATGAACTTATGAGCATATCAACTGATGACCTGAAAGTATTGGACACATAAGAAGCTGCCAAAGATGAATGCACTGTATGTGAAAAGTTTATTAAGAGTGTTGTGCAAAATTTCAAGAAGAAACCAAGAAACATCTAGATGTAGTGCTTCATAGTAGGTTTGAGTAGCTGACTTTATTTATGTGGTGATTTTAAAACACGAGTTAAATCTAATAAAGTGGTTGGGAAACATTTTTCAGTTTTTTACTCTGGTTCCATACAGCCTATCTTGGGATGACTCCCAATCTGTTGTGGCAGTAAAAGGGTTGAGAACCCCTGGTCTTGTAGGTTTCCTGCCTCATTTGTTGCAGTAGTTGGAAGCTGTGTAGTGAGTAAGATGGGATCATGTAACCTTCAGGTGGGCTAAAATTAACTAAATTGCCCTTCTCCAGTGCCCCACAGAAATACACCCCAACCCCTG
>ML685798.1:16589820-16632316 GCA_007922175.1 Pelusios castaneus | reverse complement strand
TGCTTTCCTACTGTGTCAAGAGACTGGGTTAGTTCCAGAGCCTTGCTCTGTTATGCAATTAGCCTTCAAACAGCTGACACGTGGACAGAGTCAGAAAGACAATCATTTGGAGGCATCTGTGCCCGGTTTAAGGATTTATAGTATTTACCATGTGACAGACAGGTCCAGTGTGAAAAGTTGTCAGCCCTGTCATTGAACTGCCTGTGTTTCTAGGTATTCTGTCCTTGTTTGCAACTTCTCAGGAACAGTCACATGTCTGTTTGGGCTCCAGGACCGAGCTAAGCAAAGGCAGCTCAAACAATTGTGAAAGGACTCAGATAAACCTCTTAGTGGGCTAGCCCCAGACTATTTCAGAGCTTAGTGCTCTGGAGAGCCGTGTGTTAGGATAACGTGGGCTGTCTCCTATCTAAAGAGCAGGCAGAAGCTTTCAGCACCTTTGGAGGAAGGGAAGGAAGCACACTCTGCTCTTGCTGCTTCCCCAGTCAGCCTGTAAGTGGCTTTATAATCGTGGGCCATGTACACACTACAGACTTGTCCTGCAATTAGTTGTTGCGGGACAAGCAAAGCATTATAACTGTAACACTTTCCCCCATCCACACAGTAATCCTTCTAACACAAAGGAGCGTTCAGACGAGAGCCCCACTGCCATGTGGATTCCCTCTAGCTGCTGCGGACCTGCAACCCTGGGCGGCTTGTTTAAAGCTGCCGCCCGGGCTTGGCGGCTCCTGAGCGGCAGCCACAGCTGCTCGGGATCCGGCAACCCCGGGCGGCTTCTTTAAAGCTGCCGCCTAGGCTTGGTGGCTCCCGCTTGGGAGCTGCCAGCCCTGGCGGCAGGCAGCGGGGCTCAAGCCACAGGCAGCAGCGGAGCCCCATCCCTGGGGAAACTCTGTGGCTGCGGGGCTTCCCCAGGGCCGGGGCTACGCTACTGCTGAGAGCCTAGGCAGGCAAGTGGGAGCCCCTGGCCTGGGCGGCTTCAGCCCTGCTGACTGCCCAGGCAGCAGGCAGCGTGGCTCAAGCCGCCCGTGCTTGGGAGCTCCCGCTCAGTAGCCCCCAATCTGGGCAGCAGGCGGCGGGGCTGAATCCGCCTGGGCTTGGGTGCTCCTGCTTGGGAGCCGCCAGCCCAGGTGGCCAGTCCCCAGGAGCCACCAGGAACCCTGATGAGTATTTACTATTTCATCGTCTCCCACAAAAACCTCATGCAATAAATAAATAAAAATAGGATTTTTTAAAAAGTGATGTGGATATAGAAATTACTCCATTTTATCAAGTTAAAGATTCACAGCTTCAAACTCATGCAAAGTCCAATCCAGAGTGATTAACACCTTTGAATGAAGTAGACCTGGTGTACACCCAGTTTTTGTACAGGTAGGGCTATGTTCTTAGAGGTGTAATTTAAAAAAAAAATAACAATGATATAATTATATCAGTACAATCCAAAAGTGGACACTGGTTGTCCATAGTTCCCACACAGGAATACATTTTAGTTTTATCATTGCTTCCACACTAAAGGAGTTGTACTTCCTTTAAATAGTCTGGAATAGTTAAAAGCATGCAAGCTGAGTGTGTAGAAGCTGTGATAATAATACATTACATTTTTAAAAACCCATACATATTCCTGTGTCTCTGGCAAATTATTCAGATTTCTATGAGCTGCATGCTAATTATAACATATAGTGACCAAACCATTCAAAGCATTCTGGATCATTTAGAAAACAGCCCCAGTCTAAGCAATAGGCAAAGCAAATGTGGCTTGTAGCATGGGCAAGGCAGAGACAGCAAACGGATCCACATTCTTTGAGCAGACATTTTTAGGTTTCACTATATACAGAGCACTCTTCTAGCGCCATCTTATGGTTTGAAATAGAACTGCAGTCTCTGTAGCTAGACATTCCCCTCTGCAGTCCCCCACCAAGGGTTACATTAAATCAAAACCTTCCAGAGCAGCATTTCACTTTATTAGATCTCCTTTCTCTTAGATTCCAGTTCAGTCTCACTACAGCTTTTTCTGTTGTGTACAGGAAACATTGGCCTAGAGCCGTCTAGAAGAGGATTGACGCTGAGCCAGAGCTAAGGCCAATGGAAATCTGCAGGGGCGGGACCGGATGGGGAGAGCACAGAAGTCGCAGGCTCTCTGAGCCTGCGCTGCCGACAGGACTCGGGGCTTGTGCCCCCCCTGTGCCCAGCACCAGCAATGCCCATGGTCTTGCATGCCCAGCACTCCAGGATGCCGCAAGAGTGTCGGGTCTCGCAACATCTTGAAGCACTGGCTATGCAAGACTGCGTTCCACGAGCCCACAATCTCTCCCTAGCAGAGAAAGAGAAAGTGGTATTGCAGATCACAGTCTCATATTTCTGCGAGAGTGCCCTGCTATCGATATATGGTATGTACCTCTCACTTGAAGTACATTTAAGTCAAATCTGGCCTGCCATAGCAAATGAGATTGACACCCCTGGGGTAGACTACCTACACCACTCGGCAGAATGCTCCTGTTGGGGTAGGCAATACACTTCCCAAGAGGCGGTAGCTGGGTTGACAGAAGAATTCTTCTATTGACAGCACTATCTACTCTACACTGAGGGTTAGACCAGTTTAATTACATCCCTTGAGTGGATTTTTAACACACTGAGTCACATAGGTGGTCAACCTAATTTTTTGGTGTAGATCAGATTGAGGCCAAAATTTTTAAACTTGGGTGCTTAAAATCAGACTCCAAAATCCATGTTTAGGCTTCTAAATAAAAGTAGTCTGGTTTTTCAAAGTTGTTGTATGCCCACCACTCCCATTTACTTTGATGGAAATTGTGTCTGTTACAGACTTCTGTAAATCAGACCACTTATATTTACACATTTTTCACTGCATCTGCCTGTTATCAATAGCTGCTGTGAACTGGACAACATATTTTAGTCAGATCAAACTGGTCTGGGAAAGGCATGGACGGATTTCATCTTACTTAACCAACATTCTGGGACCAAATTTTGGGACCTACTTGGGGACCCCACTAAGTATAGTTTTATTTAGCTGACTTTCATTTTGTGCTTTACTTTCTGTATTGGATGTGTTAAATTTAGGATACTCATGTTAATGCACTTCGAAGTAAAAGAAACTGAATTCTAATCTCAGAAGAGACCCAGTCACCAGATGAGTATCTAGTCAAAGCCATCGGAAAGTGCCATGTTGATCCCTGAATCATGCCATAAAGGTGCTGACGCAGATCAGTATGGGTATGGAATGAGCTTCATGACCATAAACTTGATAGTTTAAAAAAGGTCTATGTTTAAGTGGTTTAAACAATTCTAAGGTTCAAGGAGTTAGACATGTAGCTTATTAGTGTCTTTAAAATACCCTCTGCAACGTTAAAGAAACCCGTGTCTGTATACAGAGTGGAGTCTGGCAAGCCCTGGAACATGTGCCGACAGTAGCACACAAGTCATTTGGAGCGGCACTCAACCCCTTCGGTAGTACCACCAAAATTGCCACTCCAGCCACCCACAACTGCTCCGGGTGTCTTCTTGGGGCAAGGGGACCGGGGAGTGTCCCAGGCATGCCGTGGAAAGAAGGCGCCTGGAGCGGCTCCTCTTGGCAGCGTGCCTGGGGATGGGTCCGCAGAGATGCCAAGGAAAGAAGCCCACCTGAAGCTGCTCCTCTCTGCGGTGTGCCTGGGGTGGGTTCCCAGAGACACCACAGAAAGAAGCCCCCTGGAGTGGCTTCTTTCCACAACGTGCCTGGGGCAGCTTTCGGCAGTGTGGCTGGGGAGTCCACCACCCTAGCAGCCACTCTGGGTGGCTTTTTTTCGCAGTGTCCTTGGGGACTCGTCCCAGGCATGCTGACAAAAGGAGCTGCTCTGGGTGGCTTCTTTTGACAGCATGCCTGGGAACCACCCTTCCCCTTCTCCAGTCATGCCCACAGCTGAATTTACAGGCAGCAGCCGCTTTTTTTCAGTGGAAGGGATGGCCGGCACTGGCTGAGCATCGAGGAGGAGGGGCTGACATGGGGGTTGGCAAAGGTTGCTGACCCCTACAAGAAACTAAGGATCATGCATAAATAATTGTTTTGAAGTAAACAGTGCAGTTATTTACTGAAACTAATTGCAAGGGTAAAGAAAAAGTTTTTGATAATCTGCAACACCTGGAAAAAACCTTCTTTTACAACCAATCTACTTCACCTGTTGGGAATTGAAATTTTGCATTGATGAATAATAATGACTTTATTACTGGAGATACAGAATAAGACATCTAAAACAAGTGATCGTCATCAAAATACCAGATTGTTACTTTTCAGAAGATCCTTATGCACAGGTACTGTAAATTCATTGCTGTGAATAACAACTAACTGTGTAACAGAGAATCTTTTTAAAGCAATTGCTTAGTACAATGTCTTTTTCTTCACTTTGCTGTGTGTTCTCATAAGAATCATTAGCTCCTCATGCCCGTTGAAAACAGAAATGAAACCCAAAGAACTGCCACAGCCATTTGAAACAAGATAAATATGTCAGGTGCAGTGTGAAACCAGCACCGGGATGCTGCTGACACCTGCCTTGAAGAAATAGATGAGGTCAGAACTATGAATCTGAAGGATGCCACACTATTTCTGTTCCCAAAGATGTGTTATAATTAGCTACCGTAGTTGAGACCCTTCTCAAGCTTTTGCAGAAGAAACTTCTAGCTGAAGCACAGAAGTACATTGTGGTGGTGTTCTCAAGGAAAGGCTGAAAACTTAACAGTGAGAACATAGGGCTAGCCTCAGACCTCTGATATAGCTTTGCACTGCCATGCAGGAGTCCTGGGTTTACCCTTAGTCCCAGTTTCTCTCTCTCCCTAATCTGGTGTCTGGGATTAGGAATGCTGTAGAGACAACCAGTACAGATCTGTGTTCACTCGTGCCCCTTATGAAGAGGTATGATGGACTCTGAGGCTATATTTACACTTGTTAATTTAGGTCGACTTAGCATGTCCACACCTAAATTTTAAGTCGATTTAGGGGGGAATTTACAAAGTCGACCTAGAGCATCCACACTGGATGCCTAGGTCGACTTCTAGGGGCTAGGTGGACCTGGGAGAGGTCCACAGTGGTGGGGGGGCACCCCTTGCCAAGTGCCAGGGGGCTCACCTTTGCCCCATTGTACCTGGGTACAATGGGGCAAAGAGGGACAAGGACCCTGGCAGGGCATAGGGGCAGTGTGGGCAGGGCTCTGCCCTGCCCTGTGGGGGGGGGCATGCCAGGCTCCCCCTGTGCCACCCCACCTGGCAAGGGAGGGGAGTGGGGGAGTCCTGGAGAGCCCCAAGTTGACTTAGAGTCGACTTAGGGCTACTCTGCATCCACACTGGCTTAAGTCGACTTTAGAAAGTTGACTTTAGCCTAAAGTCGACTTTAAATGAGGTTTAACAAAGTCAACTTAATTTTCCTTAAGTCGACTTAAGCAGCTTGCTTAAGTCGACTTAAGGAAAGTGTAGTGTAGACGCAGAGTAAATTAAGTCGACTTAAGCAAGCTTAAGTCGACTTAATTTACAAGTGTAGACACACCCTGAGTGTAGTCCCACCATTCCTTAGCTATAGAACATTGGTGTTCTGAGAAAAGACTGGAGGCTGCATACTTACATATCTGATAAAGGAAGCAGTTAGGCCAGCATTGTCTGGATATACGAAAAATAGAAAGGAACCTGAACCGAAATCTTGGCTAAGAATCTCTCTAAACTTCAGCTTTTTGGATCCAAACAGTGTGGCTCAACCAGTCATTGAGGAAAGAGGCTCCTTTCTTAACACATTGTAGTTAGTCTGGGACCATATTCTCTCAGCAGTTGACCACAATTCTGTGAAGTGCACATAGCCTTTTTCTGGAAAACTTTAATTATCCATAACAAAGAAGGAGTCTGGTGGCACTTTTAAAGCGTAACAAATTTATCGCATGAGATTTCATGGGAGAAAATTCCACTTCATCAGACACTTGAAGGTGGGGAATTTACAGAATGGGAGGAAAATTGTAACTGTCTGACCTGATCCTATGACTTACACTTCCCTGCATTTATTTTCCTAATTGCATCCATAGTATGTGCATTCAGCCAGCATGAATTAATAAAATAGAACACCACATAGTTAATGATTAATTTAAAAGTGCCACCAGATTCCTTGTTTGTTTTGCTGAACTAGGCTAACATGGCTACCTCTCTGGAACTTTTAATTACCCATGAATATTAACTCCCTTGGGTTTCTTTACTTTACACCCTGTATTCATTCATTCATTGAGGTTCTTCCCTCCAAAAAAAATGCTAAGGCCGAGATCTACAAAGAAACTTAGGTGCCTAGAAACAGGACAGGAATACGACAGGAACAATATTTTGATCCCCATTGCCTGAATTAGATGCCTAGTGAATGGCAAGACATCTTATGGTGAAATCCACAAAAGCCAGCACTATAGGGGTATGTTTTCATTGACGGCGGCAAATTTGCTGCCGTCAGGTCAATCTTGATTGAGTGGTAAGTGAAGGCCTGCTCATCTGATCTGGAAGTTCACACATTGAAACCACCCCCTCAAGTGCTGTAGGGCTGCGTTGATGGGAATGCATTTCCTGTCGGTGCAGCACAGTGAAGATGCTGCATGGAAGAGAAGTTATGAAGTCGACAGGGTTTATGCAAGCTACCCCTAGAGATGGCCCTGCCTGAGATAGTTTTGAGTTATCACCAGCAAGGCTTCCAGAGACCCTCTTTTCATCTAGTTTAGGTGTCAACTCCTTGCAATAAGGACAGCTCCAAGGTATTTCCTTTTACCTAACCTTTTATAGCTAACTTACAAAACATGTAGCTCATAGTGACCCCTTCTGGATCCTCGTAGCTTCAATACACTACTTATTAAAAAACATTCCTAACAATCTTAGCCATAATAAATTTCTTTATCAGAGTCACCTACATTCAAGGTTCCTGTCCACGAGTTTTCTTTCAGTCTTAAATTGTTGACTTTCTTCTCCCATTCTGATTAACAGAAACTGCTGGACCTGTAACTAGCGTCTGACCTTGCCTCTAGAAGCCCTGCTTGTTCAAATTAACCCATAACTATGTGGTGTTCTATTTTATTAATTCATGCTGGCTGAATGCACACACTATGGATGCAATTAGCTTGGTCAACTTCTAGGATAGCACCTTTGTAACTCTTCGCACTCTGCTTTGGACTAAACTATCTTGAATAGTTTTATATCATCTGTGAATTTTGCCACCTCACCATTTACCCCTTTTCTAGATCATTTATGAATATGTTGAACAGTACTGGTCCCAGTAAAAACCCCTGGGGGACACCACTATTTACCTCTCTCCAGTCTGAAAACTGACCGTTTATTCTGACTCGCCATTTCCTAGCTTTTAACCAGTTACTAATCCAGGTTAGTGCCTGCCTTCTTATCCCATGACATCTTACTTTGCTTAAAAGTCTTTGGTGAGGGAACTTGTCAATGCCTTTCTGAAAATCTCAGTGTGCTATATCTACTGGATCATCCTTGTTCACAGACTTGTTGATTCCCTCAAAGAATTCTAGTAGCTTGGTGAGGCATGATTTCCTTTTACAAAAATCATGTTGACTCTTCCCCAACAAATTGTATTCATCCATGTGTTTGTTAATTCTGTTCTTTACTATAGTTTCAACCAATTTGCCTGGTACCGAAGTATGGTTTATTGGACTGTAATGCCGGGATTGCCTCTGGAGCCTTTTAAAAAAATTGGCATCACATTAGCTTTCCTCCAGTCACCTGGTACAAAAGCTGATTTAAATCATAGGGTACATAACACAGTTAGGAATTCTGCAGTTTCACATTTGAGTTCCTTAGAACTCTTTGGTGGATTCCATCTGGCCCAGATGACTTATTGCTATTTACTTTATCAATTTGTTACAAAACCTCCCAATCTGGGACAGTTCCTCAGATTTGTCACCTAAAATGAATGGCTCAGGTTTGGGATTGTCCCTCACATACTCTGCCGTGAAGATGAATGCAAAGAATTAATTTAAACAATAGAGTCCTGTGGCACTTTTAAAGACTAACAGATTTATTTATCGCATGAGCTTTCGTGGGAGAAAATCCCACTTCGTCAGAAGCTTTGAAGATGGGAAACTTACAGAATGGGAGGAAATTAAATGCAGGGGAGTGTATGACAGAATCAGGTCAGGCTGTAACAGCAAATCAAAATAGGTGTTAGGGGTTTTTTTTGGCATTCCTAATTATATTTTTACACTTCACTTGCCAAAGTTTATGCTCCTTTCTATTTTCCTCAATCGGATTTAACTTCCACTTTTTTCCTCCAACTGCTTCTTTTACCCTTTTGTTTAGTCACAGTGGAACTTTTTTTGGTCCTCTTTCTATGTTTTTTTTAATTTGGGGTATACATTTAAATTGAGCCTCTATTGGTGTCTTTTAAGTTTCCATGCAGCTTACAAAGAGTTCACTTTTGGCATTGTACCTTTTCATTTCTGTTTAATTAACTTCCTCATTTTTATGTAGTTTCCCCTTTCTGAAATGAAATGCCACCATGGTGGACTGCTTTGGTGTCCTCTCTACACCCAGGGATGTTAAATTTTATTATGTTATGGTTACCTTTACCAAGAAGATCAGCTATATTTACCTCTTGGATCTGATCTTGTGCTCCATTTAGAAATAAATCAATAATTGTTTCTCCTTTTGTGGGTTCCAGGACATTCGGCAATGAGAATGTTACCATATAAATCTGTTTAATGTTATATAACTATTATTTGTTTTATTAATTAAAACATCCTCTTTTGTACACTGTGAGTCAAATTCAGCCTTGTTAAGAGCAATGCAATAGCATCAGGGTTAAATTTGGTCCAGTATTTTGCCTCTACTTCCACTTACCCTCCTGAAGCCCTGACTCAGCACTTGCATGCATGCTTAACTTTAAGCATATATTTAACTCCATGAAATCATGTTTTAAATTAAGCATATGCTTAAGACTATGTCTATACTAGAAAAAGTTAAGTCGACTTTGTTAAGTTGACTTAATAAGGTCAATTTTAAGTCGACTTAAAGCCGACCTTATTAAGTTGACTTAACAAAGTGGACTAAGTCGATTTAACTTTAACATAAGGAATTTCTTAAGTTGACTTAATGAAAGTCTGGTGTAGACGGAGGGTAATTTAGGTCAACTTAAGGGCCCTTAAGTCGACCTAAATTGCTAGTGTAGACATACCTTAAGAGCTTTGCTGAATCAGGGCCCCACTCAGTAACTATTTCCTTCCCACTCCGTACAAAATGAAAATAAACTTACAACAAAATTCCAATATTTTTCAATGCCCCTTTCTACTGCTTCCCGTGCCTGGTTTGACCAATTGCCATATGCACCCATGCCCTTCCATAGAAAACAACAATCCCTGCTCAATTTCCTTCTTAAGTTTTGGGGATGCCCCAAAACCATTTTCTTTGGCAATTGCGACAAGTGGTAGCTGGAGCGGTCTTTGGTGGCATGGTTGGCTGACCTGCTCTGCCACTGAGAGTTGGCTTTGGAGGTACAGCAATCTCACTGGAGGATAGTTGGGGTTCTGTCTGTTCCACATAAGGGGCTCTAGTGGCTCCGTTCTCCTCCCCTGCAGAGGCCCTGAAAACAGCTGCTTCTCATCACCATGAGGGATCCAGGCAGCATTTTCTTCTTCCTTCATCTCACTGTGGGTTGTCGTCATAATGGCAGCTGCATTTCCCCTGCCCCAAGGGGCCTGCCATCTTGTTGCTGAGCACCTGAGATATGTAGAACTCCAACCAGTCAGGTAGCTACTTTTGTGATGGCTGTTCCTTGTGTGCTCTGTCCATCTTCATGCAGACACATGTGCGCTCGTGAATACATTCTGTCCTGGAGGCTTTGGGTCTTAGACACCAGTGACAAATGCTCGAAGCAAACAGAGAAGATTACAGGCTAACCTAAACCAAGGATTTCGACCCCCCCCCCCTCCAAAAAATACTACATTTGGGGTCTTAATTAAATTGACAGCATCCCTTTAATTTCTGTGTTCTCCAAGACACCTTTTTAATCACAGCTATTTTTTCCTATTTTGGGTCTGATCAAAAACTCAGTGTAGTCAGTAGAATACCCCCTTTGACTTCAGTAGGCTTTGGATCAGGGGCTAAAAGCCTTTACAGTCTTTCCCTATTTTTCTTTTCAAAACAAAACAAATCCTTATTTTTTGTCAGAAATTAAGTACAAAACAGCAAAAGTTCTAAAATATCTGGTACCCCTGAAACCCTCCTCCTCCCCGTAAGCCAATCATTCATGAATTTGAGGGTCCAGTTGTTCTCAGCCTTGACCAGTACCTCCTTGGTGTCACCATTTGCATTTTATTTAAATGTTGTTTTTCTTTTGGGTAATGTGGCTGAGCTTTATTTTGTAAATGTGATCATTGAAGCATTGTGGGGAAGCCTTCAACAGCATGGACCAGACAAGAATTTCTGGTGTGACCGTGTGAGCATCTGGAGGCTTTCTGTGCTGATAAAGCGTCTGTGTCGTTGGGAAATCATTCTGGTGTTTTTGCCAAACTGATGGGAAAATGTCTGTGCCTAATTGGATGGCAGCATTTGAATCACAGATTCGAACTTCCCATGCAGCAAACATACACACAAATCTTACAACAAAGTCAATTGTTTCAGCAGCTACACGGAGAAATTCTGTAGCTAGTTCACTAACACAATCAGAGAATAGAGAGAGGTAGCAGCAGAGACTCTCAGATGCAGCTTTAAAAATCATTTTTAAAGGTAACAAGCTAATCACAAGGCTAAATGAGGTTTTCCATAGCTCAGAATTAACCCAAGGACTATTTCAATGCCAGGAAAAGGAGGCAGGAGATGAAGGACAGCTGTGTTGTGTCACTTTACACAAAACAAGTAAGCCCAGCAAAGTTGTATAAGGTAGATGGCACTGGAATGAACATTCCTAACCAAGAAACCCTTTAAAAAGTATTTTATTGCTTCCCAAATAATGTCTTTGTTTCTAGGCTTTGGAGAAGATGATTTAAGAGAAATGGGTTGATTTCCTCTGAATAAAATCCTCTGCATTATAACATAAATTCAATGTTCTGAAGACAGCAGGTTGCTCTAGCTGGAGAGGCTGTGTGCGCCAGCTAATGTATGCATCTGAGATATTTATATTCAGCCTATCATAATATGATGGGGGTTTCAGTGAGACTGAGAAATGATATCTACACACCTCGGAAGGGCTTGCCGACTGTTGATTATGCATCATCTGTAGTTCTTATCCCAATACTTGCTCTGCATAAGGCACACTAGTTGGTGTGGCTCAAACCATGCTCAGAGTCATCCTTAGATTGAGTCTCTAATTTGTGTGTGTGTGCGTGTGTGTGTGTGAGAGAGAGAGAGAGAGAGAGAGAGTCAGAAATGTTTTTCCCCTTAGCCACCTGTAGAAGGTGCAAACTTTTGCAAACTTTGTTGCCCTATCCAGCCGCTAGTCACGGTGTTTATTTCAAGTCTGAGGCTGGTTTGTTGGGATGGGTTACATGGGGAAAATTACAATGGGCAACTTTAAAATATAGGTGCTTACTGTGCCATGACATTTGCCTCTACATCAGTACTCGCAGTAGTCTTTATACTTAGAATGGATAAATATTGCAAAGTCCACAGTGTGTTTAGCCACTGGGCCGCTCTGTTCAGCAAAGCCTGGTCCTACAGCAACTGCTCCCCTCTGCCTGGCATAGAGGCCATATCAGAGGAGGCAGAGGCAGCCTTTGGCAATTGAGGGCCAGCTAGTTGTGGGGCCCCCTATAGCCCCCCCCATAGGGCCCCATGGCCCCACCTCTGCCACCCCAGCTCTCTACCCCCAATTCCTCCACACTTCTGCCCCCCAATGCCCTGCCCCACCCCCCACAGCCCTGGCTCCCCGCTGCCAGTCCCAGGGCCAGCTTCTCTCCCAGCTGCCAACGGAGGCAGATGTGGCTTTTGGGGTAGGTGGAGCAGGTGATGGGACCCCCTTACTGCTCGAGGCCCATGGCGTGTGCCTGCTTCACCTACCCAAAAAGCCGCCTCTAAGAGGAGGAGAAGGAAGGGGCATGATGGGGTTGGGAAGAGTTGGAAAGAGGGTGGAGCGCCATTCTGCTATGTCAGTTCTCAGTTGGTTTCTAGACAACTGTTGTACATTTGGAGCACACCCGAGGCTGCTCTCATTTGCAGCCTGGGCTAGGCCCAGAACAAT
This sequence comes from Pelusios castaneus, assembly GCA_007922175.1. Classification (NCBI taxonomy): domain Eukaryota; kingdom Metazoa; phylum Chordata; order Testudines; family Pelomedusidae; genus Pelusios; species Pelusios castaneus. The sequence goes on along the minus strand of ML685798.1, from coordinate 16,620,135 downwards.
TTAAGAATCAGCATGTGCTCTCTGACGGCTCATTCTAACCCTCAGTTTTTCATGATGCAAATCACTAGCTATTTCTTCTGTGTTCTTGATTGGCTAAGACTATTCCATGTGAGTAGGAGGGTCAGCCTAGCTCAGTAGATGCTATTTCCAGCTGGTTTCTCAGAAAGTGGCTGCATACAGTTCAGATAAATTCACTGAACCAGCTGGGAAGTCAGGAATAACATGGCCTCCTGTCCCTTGCCTCTCTCTGACCCTGGCAGGGAGAGCTTTAGCACATTGTTCTCTTTAATTCCCACAGTACTGGGCCCTGTCAAATCCATGAAGCGCAGGACTCTTTGGATACAGGGTGCATAAAGTGCAAAAATGAAAATCAGTGGAGGGAAAAGTTATCTCAATTTTTACTAACCTAAAACATTTATCGTGGGTTTCGCCTGAAGGTTTGGGTCTGAACCATAATTAGTGCTCAGTTTTGTAACTGATTTCAGTGGGACTGTTCATGTGCTTATCTTCAAACTTGCAGGTAAGCACTGCACTGGATAGAGCCAGATGCTCAGCACCTTGTGGGCATGAGCCCTTAATTAAAAATACTGGGAAATTCCCTGCAATTGAAGTTTCTCTAATAATCTAGCTATCATTCACAAAGCCTACTAGTGTCTTTGTGACTTACTGGTGCAGAAAGAAGATCACCAACAGAGGTGAGCAAATGGCTTTGAGAAACTAAGAACCAGTCCCAAGCTAAAACCCCAAATGTGACTAAGTTTTGAGCTTTGGAAAGTGTGCTAAACTTTTTACATTTATTTTTCACAATCCTTTCTACTTCCCACTTTGAAATGGGGCCAGAAGTGCCCAAGTAACTCAAGTAAGACCATTATAATATTTTTAATTTGACTGAAATCAAGAAGTACAAGATATGGCACACTTCCACATGTGTTAACACTTTTCAAAACAAACAAACTAACAAAACCTGCTAAATTTTCAAGACCGATTTCTAGATCAAAGAGTCAGCTAACAGTAAAACTTCGGGATACTAAGGCTATGTACACATGATATCCTTATAGCGTGGCAAAGCAGTGAGCTGTACACACGATAATCTTGCTTGTTGCGCGGCAACAGCCCCTTGCCGCGCAACAGGCAAACCACACAAACTGAGGGTGGTTAGCCTTACCACGGAACAGTTGTTCCCTGGTAGAGCCCGTGTGTACAGTCTTTGCGGTTTTGACAGCCTCCGGAAGTGTCCCAGAGTGCTGTCAAGGACAAAATAATTTTATTGTGGGACAAGTCTCGCCGTGTGTACATACCCTAACTCAAGTTAAAATGGAATTTCCACTTTGAAGTGCTAGATCCATAGCCAAATCAAGATCAGAGCTTTCCCAAAGTTATGGGGTCATGGCATGTGAAGTTTTTGTTACCCACACACTAGGGTACCCCACCTTTACCCAAATCTGTAGGGCTCAAGGCATAACACTATTAAGGTACCCCCTACCCTTTCCCAATCCAGAGGGCTCTGGGTGAAAGGCACCTACCCTTACCTAAGTCACAGCTTAGGGCTCAGGGTCACCCATTCCTAGACCATAGGGCTCTGGGTGTAACCTGGTTAATTGAAGTACCCACCCTTTCCCAATCCATAGGGCTCTAGGTGTAATTCTCTGCAAGTCTGCAGGATCATTTACCAGGAAGGAGCCTTACACCATAATATCTTTAATATCCATTTATTACCAATTACCAAAACAGAATACACATTCTAAGCATACAATGCTTACTACTCCCAATAAGGCAAACAAACTTCTCCTGGTGGCCAGTCAGGATGAGATCATCTGGGGATTTTGCACAGTTTGGTTGGCAGGGTGTTGAGGTCTGGCAGCTCTGATCTTCTTGGACTGTGTTAGGCTTCAAAGAAATTCCAGAACAATTTATATAGTTAAAACTTGGGTCCTGTACCTTAACCAATCATTTTGCTAAAATACTACAAAACACCAGTCCTATCACACTATGAAACAGTCCTTTAATCAATCATAGAATCATAGAATCATAGAATAATAGGGTTAGAAGGGACCTCACGGGGTCATCTAGTCCAACCCCCTGCTAAAAAGCAGGACCACTCCCCCTAAATCACCCCAGCCAAGGTTTTGTCTAACCAAGCCTTAAAAATCTCCAAAGATGGAGATTCTACCACCTCACTAGATAGCCCATTCCAATGCTTCACCACCCTCCTAGTGAAAAAGTTTTTCCTAATATCCAACCTTGACCTCCCCAACTGTAATTTGAAACCATTGCTCCTTGTTCTGTCCTCTGTTACCCTCGAGAACAGCCTAGCTCCCTCCTCTTTGGAGCAACCCTTCAAGTAGCTGAAGGTTGCTATCAAATCTCCCCTCAGTCTTCTCTTCTGTAGACTAAATAAGCCTAGTTCCTTCAGTCTCTCCTTGTAAGTCATGTGCCCCAGCCCCCTAATCATTTTTGTTGCCCTCCACTGGACTCTTTCTAATTTGTCCACATCCTTTCTGTAGTGGGGAGCTCAAAACTGGACACAGTATTCCAGATGCGGCCTGACCAGTGTCGAATAGAGGGGAATTATCACATCCTTCGATCTGCTGGCAATACTCCTACTGATGCAGCCTAATATGCCATTGGCCTTTTTCGCAACAAGGGCACACTGTTGGCTCATATTCATCTTCCCGTCCACCATAACCCCCAGGTCCTTTTCTACAGCGCTGCTACTTAGCCGATCGGTCCCCAGCCTGTAGCAGTGCATGGGATTTTTCCGTCCTAAGTGCAGGACTTTGCACTTGTCTTTGCTCAACCTCATGAGGTTTCTTTTGGCCCAGTGTTCCAATTTGTCCAAGTCTCCCTGGATCCTGTCCCTGCCCTCCAGAGTATCTACCATTCCCCCCAACTTGGTGTCATCCACAAACTTACTAAGCACGCAGTCTATTCCATCATCAAGATCATTAATGAAGATGTTGAATAGAACTGGGCCCAGGACCGACCCCTGGGGCACTCCACTCGTTACCGGTTGCCAACCAGACATCGAGCCATTGATTCCTACCCGCTGAGCCCGTTGATCTAACCAGTTTTTGATCCACCTTACGGTCCACTCGTCCAACCCATACTTCCTTAACTTGCTGATGAGAATGCTGTGGGAAACCGTATCAAAAGCCTTGCTAAAGTCAAGGTATACCACGTCAACGGCTCTTCCCGCATCCACAAATCCAGTCATCTCATCATAGAAGGAAATCAGGTTGGTCAGGCACAATTTGCCCTTGGTGAATCCATGTTGACTGTTCCTGATCACTCTATTTTCCTCCAAGTGTTTCAGGATGGATTCCTTGAGGACCTGCTCCATGATTTTCCCAGAGATTGAGGTGAGGCTGACTGGTCTGTAGTTCCCCGTATCCCACTACCTTAATTGATTTAAATAAGCAGCTTAGTTAGGCAACAGACAGAAACAAAGAATGAGACAGAAATCGTTTAGATAGATAATAGGAAAGTGGGGACCATAGGCTATGTCTACACTTGGAAAGTTAAGTCAACTTAGTGAGTCTACACTTAAATTTTAAGTTGACTTTGGGGGGAACTTACAAAGTCGACCTAGAGCGTCCACACTGGATGCCTAGGTCAACTTCTAGGGGCTGGGGGACCTAGGGGAGGTCCACGGGGGCAGGAGGGGACACCCCTTGCCCAGTGCCAGAGGGCTCAGCCTTTGCCCCATTGTACATAGGTACAATGGGGCAAAGGGGGACAGGGACCCTGGCAGGGCATAGAGGCAGGGTGGGCAGGGCTCTGCCCTGCCCTGTGGGGGGGCATGCCAGGCTCCCCATGTGTGTCCCCCGGCAGGGAGGGCATTGGTGTAGTCCTGGGGTAGCCCTAAGTCGACTTAGGGCTACCCCACGTCTACACTGGCTTAAGTCGAATTAAAACATGGTTTAATAAAGTCGACTTAATTTTCATTAAGTCGACTTTATTTTCCTTAAGTCAACTTAAGCAAGTTGCTTAAGTCGACTTAATTTACAAGTGTAGACACACCCATAAAGATAAAACAATAAGAAGTGTAGGTTTTAGCACTACAACTGTTGATAAGCTATGCCTTTCCAGACAGGAAGTTGTAAAGCAAAGTTTTCTTTAAGCATCTAAAAAAGTGGTTTCTTTATTTGGTGGTGTTAACAACCATTAGGATAGCATCATCTTCTTAACAGCCTGATATTACATTGTTTTGAAGTAGTTTCAGGAATGTGAAGATGTGAACAGGGGTTAAAGTAAGGGGGAACGCACCGGAATGCAGTTCCGGGGCCCACAAATTTGAGTAGCCAGAGTTCCGGGGCCCCTAAAAATAGAAAAATCCGGCAGAACGCATGTTCCACCCTGCCCTGGCTGCTGGCAGGTCCTACGCCCCACTACTGTTAATCACAATACTTACTGTGTTATGCAGTGTTTGCTAGTTTGTGACAATAATTCCTATAGACATAAACGCCATATAAAATTATAAATATTTTTGTGGAGCAATAACCGATGCATGTGGTACTGAGAAGTGGTTGCAAATGCCTGCCTGGGCTGGGGCCCACACATGCATGAAAGGGGCCCAGACAATATGGGAAGGGGGCCCAGAGATTAGGAGGGTTCCGGGGCCCGTCAAATTATACTTTAATCACTGGATGTGACCACATCCTTCAGAGCTCATGGCTGTCTCATATGGCTATTACTGCTTAGCCCAAGAACAAGGCTTAAGCTTAGCCAAAAAAAGAAGGCTTTAGACCTTACATTTTGGTTCAAAGCCATGTGTATGCTGCAAACCCTGTAAATTGCACCCATCACTATTTGCCAGTGGTCTTATGAGAGCGTTTAAAGGCTCAAATTCCAACTGGCCCAAATGTAATGCCCTCACCATCTTCCTTTATCACTTACATGGCTCTTAAATACAGTTAGAAGGTTTTATTTCTGTTTGCAAACAAGGAAAAATTATATTATAGTCTAGACAATCCTAGCTGTGGCAGATAATCATGAGCCAGCATAAAGTGTAGATGGAGCTCCAAATGCTCTTTATTTCCTGACTTTATAGTTTGATGCTATTAGCATTCATGTAGAGGCTCAAGAAAGTTTTGTTACTGATGGTAAATGCTACACGTCTCCATCCCCTACCACACTCTGTGAAACAACTTATATACCGAATTTTCTTTTTTGTCAACATTTCCAGTTATGTACAGTAATGTATCTGCCAAAGTTTATTATATATATATATATATATATATATATATATATATATATATATATTCTTCTTCGAGATAATACCACTTCCTTACCTCCCGGGGGTGTTGTTACCATAATACACCAAGGATTCTGAGGTGCTCAGGCACTACTGTGAGCGGGGCCGTGTCAGTTCCTAAAACAGATGGCAGCTGTGCAATAGGGTTACTTTTTGGCTATTATTTCTTTTAGGAATGTATATGGTCAAACTTAGCATAGTATCTGAGCACCAGGTGGCTGCTACCAGGTTCCTGGCTTCATGTTGACCAGCCGGGGGACGGAGCGGCTGCAGCCTGTCTCCCAGCGATGCACTGGGACTGGCTGGGAGGCGGGCGGCTACCGCCAGGGTACCAGTGTTGCCCTAGGCCATGCACCCCTCTAAAGACGACCCTGTCCTGGGCTTCCCATCTTTGACCTTGGAGTGAAGTGCCAGCTCCAAAATGATCTTCTACCTTAAGCGATTTTGGCTTGCAAAGCTATAGCCCTTATTAAGTACAAGACTGGTCAAAGTTATTGCTCTCTTGTCCCCCTTCCCTTAAGATACAGGCGAGCCTTTGAGCTTCCATTCAAATCACTGCCCCAGTGTCATGTTAATTTCCTAGTGAGACCGTAGAGCAAAACCCATTGGCTTGCAGATGCTTTTTCCTATTAATTTTCTATGAGAAAATACAGATTCGGGTGGTAAGTACTGGCTAGAGGCCTGGTGCTCCACTCCCTTTCTGCAGAAGAGATCTGGCCTACAGCCACATTCTCACATTTCCTAAGCAAGGGAGAGCTATTGACTTAGGAGAAAACATTGGCTACAGCCCTGGCATTCAATCCATTTTCCGCATGAGAAACATAACTAAGCCAGGCTGTTCCAAGTCTCTATTAAAAATACGAGCTAAAAGGTATCGTTTGGTTTTATTTATTTATAAGTGTTATAACATAGAATTCTTTGAACTTCTGTTCAACTTTTCATCTTATGATCAGAAAGCTCTTTACAAGCTCAGAATCAATTGATCTTCACAGCTCTAATGGGTGGCAGGAAAAATATTATCCACATCGACAGATGAGCAAAGTGAGACACAGAAAGGTTAAAGGTCTTGCCCAAGATCACACAGTGAGTCAGTTGTAGAGTCAGAAATCAAATCTGGATGTCAAAATTTCCAGTTCCTTCCTCTAGCTATTAGGTCACAATATATAATTAGAACTGGTTAGAAAACAGGAGTCTCGTTGTGAAAAATGTGTCCCTTGGTTTTTATGTGTGTATATATATAATAATTACAACATTCCCAACCTGATCCCTATATAAGATTATAACTGAGATGTTTTTATACATATCATTAAGTTATTTGATATGTATGAGATTGAAGTGTTAGTGATTTCAAGGTACAGACAGTCACTGTAATGAAATCAAACAAGATAAAGATTTATTGTAGGTCCAAAAAGTTTGAATAAGGCCATCACCTGTAAGCATCACTCTAGGACAACAACTAATGCTTATTGTCTCTCAGTTTTTAATTTGCTTACTTTACAAATGAAAATAAATTGTTTTTCTAGTTACCATCCCTGCATGTTCAGCCTGGGTTCTGAGAATGAAACCGCATTGTTCTGCTATTGGTTTCTTTTTTTTGGCTCAGTCATCATCACTAGTAGTTAAAATTCTCCAATTGGTACTACGCCTGGCATGCCACTTTCATAGCACTTATCCATAACGAATATCATGTGAGATCCTAAATGAACACCATTGTCATAGTGGTTATGAGTATCATTGTAAAATGTATGTACTGCTACTATGTAATGATACTAGAAATAGATTCTTGTAATCTGTATTAAGGCAGAACTGACAAACAGGTTTCTGCCAGACAAAGGATGTATATCCCATCTAGCTTGGTTCATATGTGAACCAAGGATTGTAAGAAGACTCAGTGGAAGGCCCCTTTATGTGCCAAGTCAACATGGGGATGGAAAGCCAACAGAGAGACAAGACAGCGGAGACTGAACCACAGTGGGATGCCTTGTCTCTGGGGGCAGACAATGACCTTTGGGGAATATAAGGGAAGGCAAAAAGACACACTTTTATCCTGCACCAAGGAAGTACATGCACAGTACGTTTACATTCATGAAAAGAGGATCCCAACCATGCTTTGGTTGGAAATGCTGCAGAGGACATTTGGGGTAAGATAAGATTCTTTAGCCAGATCGTTAGTCTGTTAAAGTGAAGTTCAGTCTCTAGGAATCGTGTTATGATTTTATTTTATATGTAACCCTTCTTTTTCCATTATCCTCATGCATTATCGCTTAAATCTTATCCTTTTATAATAGGGTTGTAGTGAAAACAACCACAAATTTATCTCAGCGCTGGGGCGCTACATACAAGATAATATTCTACTGACTCTGACAAGCGGGTGTATATACTGTTCCCTTGACATTTCTGGGAAGAACCAGTGAGAGGGGCTGGATATCACAGAACACTTTAAAGGGGCTCGGGGAGTAGGGTGCATCTATTGTTAACCTGTAAATCAAAATGAGGGCTAGCATTGCCCTGAGGAGATCGCTTTGGTGGCTCTCAGGTTGGTGTTATCTGGGAGCTGACACCCAGTTAAGCACCAGCAAGTGTCTCTCAGGCCTTGACCCGCTCAATCAATCCCAGAAGCACTCTCTGGTCGACTCAATAACTCTACCTTTCCAAGTGGAATAAGACTGCATCGACCAGAAGGTGCTTCAAGTTGATGCAGCTGAGAGAAGATGGTGCATTAATTAGGAATAACTAAGCCAGTGGGAGATACGCATTCTACGGCACACAGATTGCATATCTCCTGCCAACTTAGTCCTGTGTTATAGACCAGGCCTCTGTCTTGCTGAAGGCAGGAGTTGAGGTGGGGAAGTGACTCATGGTCCTTAGCACCCTGAGAAAGTGTCACAGATTAGTTTTGAGAAAAGAAGACTGAGGGAGGACCTGGTAACAATTTTCAAATATGTTAAGGGTAATTCGAAAGAGGACAGTGATCAATCGTGCTTCAAGAAGTGATGGGCTTCATCTACAGTAAAGAAGAGTTAGGTTAGAAATTAGAAAAAAACTTTCTAGCTGCAAGGATAGTTAAATTGTGGAATAAGTTTCCAGGGGAGGTTGTGGAATCCCCATCATTTCAGGTGGTTGGACAACCACCTGTTACAATTACTTGATCCTCATTCAGTGTACGGGGCTGGCTTTGATGACTTCTCAAGGTCCTTTCCAGTGCTTTGTTTCTATGCACCTATGATTTTTACAGAGTTGCTTTTCTGACTGTATCTGTACTTGAAGTAATTCTTTTAAGAATTAAGAATCTCTTTTAAGACCACAAATTCTAGCATAGTTCCTCAGTGGGCACAAGGAGCTCAGAAGTCAGATTTGTAACATGTGGTTGGTTCTGCACCATGTTTTCATTCACAGTTAGGTTCAGCTTCCAAGGGCAAAACATGAGATTAAACAGCGCAGTGTGAAGAATAATTTTGTTTGAATTTTTAAATATTAATGAAGTATTGACTTTAGGGAGCCTTTTCACCATTTGACTAATTAATTCATATCCTGATGTTACTCTGTATGAATGGAATCAACAGGCACATCAAGGCAAAGAGTATGAGATGATGTTCTATTTTAACAGAAAGTACTAAAAGTGCTAATTCCAGCCAAAAAACCGCTACTGTCTTTGTATACTTCATTAGCCCTTTTTGTTTGATTCAGCCTAAGGTCAGAATAAAGTTATTGCATGCAAAATGACATCCCACCATAGCCAAATTTTACAACTTTGAAATGAATTTCAATAATGTATTGGAGAAAGGCTTTTAATGTCTTTTTTTACTACAGAAATATTTCATTCATGTTCTAACCATATAACTTAATTAGGAAAAAAAGTATAACCGGATGAGCTGGGTTTCTCAGTGACTGATCCAAGCTGCAAATCAGAAATCTGAATCCTGATCTAGGGTGCTGAAGAGGGCCAAGATCTGGTCCCCTTTCTCATAGTCTCATAGACTTTAAAGTCAGAAGGGACCAGTACAATCATTTAGTCTGACCTCCTGCAAAATGCAGGCCTCAAGACCTCACCCACCCACTCCAGCAATAGGCCACCGACCTATGTCTTACTTACCATTTCCCTTAGACTGGGACACTTCTGTCAACGAAGACTCCGAAACAAAACTTGAGTGTGATCATGAAACTTTACTTTATTCAGAATATGAGAGTGCTCACGGGGAGAGAACAAAGGAGATCTCCACCCCAGTGACGTCGGGCCGAATCCTTTCTAGACCCTCAGAATACATTAGACAGGAAAGAGCTACAGCTTCTCATTGGTTCAGCTACGATCCATCCTTGTTTAGAAGGAGCAAGGGCAGAATAAGACACAGAAACAGGCAACTAGTTCTGACCAGCTTTCAAAGCTCTGTAGTTCTCAGAAACAGCAGCAGTCCTTATCACTGCTCCCTCGCTGCATTCTTCTACACGTCATGGAGTAAGGTGCTACTCGATGTGATTAAAGCTTTTGGAATCTGGCCCGAAGTCTGAGACTGTTCAAATCTGAGATTTTGGTTCAAATGGTTATAAATGTTGGAGCCAGAGACAAAACTGAGGTCTAGATTCCAAACAGCCCAAAGTTTAGAGGTGTTCATTTGGAGTCCAGCTGTGTGGTTCTCTTACTAAATCTCCTGTATTTATCCTAGTCCAGGACCTTGTGTGTTCTTGTCAAGCATGGATGAAGATAAAGGGTAATCTGGATTGATCTAAAATTCAAGGCCACGATCCCACCTGTACAGAGTAAGAAAAAGGTGAAGTGCTTCCTGATAGCATGGGGATGTGGGTGCTCATTTCCTACTTGAGAAATGGGGAATGGCTTAATCACTTTGGCGGACCTCCCAGGTTGGAATATTTTGGGCTTCTCTTTGCATAGATCAGCTGATGTGTTAAATCAATCTACCATTTCAGTCTACCCCTTCACAGTACATCAGTTCTGACAATGGGTGCCTCGCCTATCCATTTGAATCAGTGTAAAATTTGCCAGCTGGTAGCCAAAGCAGCTGTACTCTCCAAAAATAAGTAGCATCTCTCTAGCAAGTTGAGCCTTCATTGAGCTAGAATCAGAACACAAGAAGGGACCACTCTATTAGTCAGTGCTCTGAAGCTCAGTGCAATATCCTTGGTCTTTCATTGTACAGTGAGGATGGGACCATTACATCTTTATCTTATTTTTCCAGTAATCTACTATCTTGTACACAGCGATTTTTGGAACTAAAGCTGTTCTTGAGCTGTGGATTTGGAATTTGTGTGACGGGAAAGCAGTAAAAATCCAGACAGAATCTGTGGAATTAGTATCACACAGTAAACAAGCATATATTGAAGCTGAATTGGAAGCTGCTTCTGAATGCCCTGTTTTCTTCTTATTCCCTAAGGATTCCAGTTTTAGCATGAAGAAACTCAAGCAACCGCTAAATGGATTAGACGTGCTTGTTAAATGTTTAAATGATCCCATTTAACAATGTGGGTTTCTTTGTGCTATCACTCTTGACCATTCCACTATCAACCAAGGTAAATCCAAGCCTCTACCTACAGCAGACAGGCTGGCAAGCCTAGCCAGCCAGTGAGGGCTTTTGAGTTTGAATACCCCTGCTCTTTGCTGGAATGTCAGACTGGCTCATGTGCACGTTTGTTCCCAGAAGTCAAGCTGCTACCACAACAGCTTTGTTCCTAATGGTAGCAGTTGGCAATCCTATCTTCTAGTCCCCTCCATTAGGCTCATCCCACTTCCATCATGCCACCTCAAACCCCTTTTCAAATCTTACCTCTGTAATGTCAATTCCCTTTACTGGATAAGCTAGAGCGGAGCAGCTCATTGAATAAAGGTCTGTGTTCACAGAGCCAAGGGTCCTGAGATTAAATATCCCAGTGGTGCTTGTACAAATCTGGCTGATGCCTGGAAGATTGGCAACATTGAATTATTACTTGTTTATACCAACTGTATTCCAAAAGATGGTTGGCTGCCCCACCGTGCTCTGGGAACCAGCCATTTATTTCTTGGAAAGGATTTTCAATATAGGCACCACCATCTATTTCGATGGGAATATTCCAGCTCATTGGGTTTTGATTTAAAAATTCAGCTGTTACTTCTGGATTCTCTGCCTTTTCCCTCTCTCCATCCAGAGAGCAATGAAGAAAATTCAAGGGGCTGTAGCAAGGGGTATGGTAAATAATGTTTAAAGATAAAAAGATAGCATCTATGTTTTTCATTTGCAAGCCTTTTAGTAAAACATCTTTTCACATTGCTTTGCCATTTCTATCTTATTTTCTGTTTCCTATGTGCAGGGGTCAGTGCCAAGGCCTGACAGTATTTAGTCCATTCACACAGAGGCTGATCTTACATGGTGCTGAAAACTCCCAACTCCCATGGCTCGTTCGTAGGTATTTTACCATAAAAGGGAAGGTTGATATGGGGACATTCATGCTGAGATATTTTAACAGCCACCATTACAATAATATCTGAGGCTCTGATAATGGAGATATTATAGACAATGCAGATAGCCACAACTGTGATAAAGGTTGCCCGACACTTCCCATTATAAAATCCTATTTTCAGTTGCTTATAACTTTGTCAGACTTTAACCACTTGGGTTGAAATTTTTCGTGCCTGGTATCAGCCTCAGGCTGAAGGTATTTTTGGAGGAAATTTCACTAAAATGAGGCAGCCATTTCTCAGAATGATGGTAGGGAAACTTATGTTATTTTGCCCTTATAATAAAATTCTTTAACTTGTTTCATTGTGAAGCATTTAGAATCTCTATGGTTTGCAGCAGGGACCTGAAATTTGACAGGAGAGATTTCTCTGGTGTCCCTTTGATTTTCCTGTGAAAAACCTCCCATATCTGGCCAAATGATGTGCTTCTGAAAATTTCAGCTGGCAAATGCTCAGTAATAACTTGTTAGAGGTTTGCTGCTACATTTTCTGCAAACTTAATTTGTACTGAACATGCTGCAACCTGGGATGCAGGGGTGAGCTGGGCTATCACTGCAGTGTTCCTCCTGGGATCCATTGTGGTGGTGGGCACAAGAGCTGAAAACAGGAAGATGACATGACTCTCTTATACTCTCTCAATGCTCCCTATGTTGGCACCCAAGAAGTTTGGAGGAGAAGGAAAAACAATGTGACTGGAATGCATAGGGTGTGAGGATCCAGGCCTAGGGAATGGGGGATGCAAGTAGGCAAACAGGGATAAGGGTGTGACAGGAAGACTGGGCCCAAAAGTCAAGCTGAGGAGGGATATGGGGTCTGGGATGAGGAGTCAGGGGTAGGTGATAATTCCCATCATCACATGAAATTTGAGTAGTGGTACAAGGTTCTTCCTGCTCTTCCACTAATCAAGAAGGGCAGGGATCACAGAGTCATAGACGGTGGCTGATTTCCACTAGTGCTTCCATTACTACATGACTGGGCAGAATTCTTTCAAAGATATTGTGTGCCTGGCTCTGGATTATTGTTTTCCCCTGACCACAAAGCACCGGGTTCTGAGGTTGAATAGAGACACAAAGTTGGGCTTCCAAAGTGATTTATGATCAGGAAAAATTATTTGCAGCATGACTTAGCTTCTTCTATGACAGAAGTAGGACCTCTTTGTCTCATTGGCAGGCCCCTGGGTCTGGGGACACTCCCCCCTCCCAAACATAAGTTTGGTGAAAGAACAGAATGTAAGATATATTTGTTATATCAAACTATTGATAAACCTCTGGAGTAATGTAATATATGAAATTAGGGGATTGTCATTTTGTGTGTAGAAAAGAAATTTAGGTCTATACGCTCAGGGATTTCTCTGATCACTTTTTAAATGACGGGAGGTCCCCAGGTCTATTAATGGTGGCTGTTGATAAAATTCCTAAATAAATATATTGCTTATTATAAATTATAATTACATAATCAAGAAGGGTGTTATTGGAAGACTCATCAGTGATTTGCCAGCTAGAAGGGAACCAGCATCTGGCAAAGTGCAGCCTGTCATGTGTGATAACTAGATGCAGGGTCCTCTGTGAGGAACAGCTGTGAAACCACAGTAGGAAGAGTGCTAAACTACAAACAATTGCATAAAACTAGATTGCATCAGATTCACTTTCCTTCAACCTTTCTGTCTGTCCATCTAATATACACTACCAGAAAATCTTCTGCTACATTATTATCCAGAAAGATCCAAAAGGCTTTGGGTCTGAAATGATCTTTCTTTATTGTTTTGGACCGGTGAGAGATCATTCTGCTGGTTTCCTAACTGACATTGACTACCATGTTTCCCAAAGAAACTTTCAGCCTCTGTTATATTTAAAAACTCATTATGGCCGGGACCACATCTTCCCTAGGTGTTTTGCAGGACAAGCACACTGGCAGTGACCAATAAATAACAACAACAAGCTACTGGACGTACATAGACATATGCCATTTTTCATTTGAATAGAATGTGTGCATGTAAATCCAATAGAAGGCCATTTGTGTGTGTGCAAAATTGCTGGCACAAATATAATGGTCTTCTTTTAAAAATGTGGCCCCCCTGTTCATGCATAGATTTTTGCTTCTGCACATTTACTGTATGTATCCTAGTGTCTGCAATATCCTGGTCTAGCAAATTATGTGATGAACATCTCCCTTAAAAAGCTATTAGGTCCTGCTAGCACAGGAAAGTGCAATTTTCACCTCCTTCCATCTGATAGCTTTACTATGTTCCCTGACTCTAAGTGGAATTCAGCTGGCCCTGGGGGAGGGAAGACTGAAAACACCACGTGCTCCTCTCCCTTCAAGTTTGTTTGTTTGTTTTTAAGAAAGGCTGCTAGATTTTCTTTAATCTAAGCACTCTTTAGGAGCCTGTCTGGCAGAAGCTACTGAGGGTGTTCACTGAGGAATGGTTTGAGCAGTCAGTGTATCTCCTGACTATTCTTGTCATGCCCTTCCCCCCCCCCTCCCCGGCCAGCATTAACTACTTTTTAGGCTGTAGTTTGAGGGTTCCTTGCAGATTTGGGGTTACAGCTGCTTTATCCTAGTGGTCCTGTGCCTTGGTTTCTGCTAGCAGAAGACAGCACAATCCAGGGTAAATTCAGCATGCGTTGGTACTACTCTGAAGAGTCAGAATGGACTGGGTGGTAACTTCGTTGTTAATCTCTTATGCACCACTCTGTCTGATGTGTCTGAGAAAACTAGTGAACTGCAAAATCCCCATTTCACACTGGGAAGTTTTCAGGGGCAGATGGCTATTTTCTTTCATTGTGGGAAACAGTCACCCTTCTGGCAATCAAATGCAGCCTGACATTTTCACTTCCTCTTTAACTAATTTATTTGCAAAGAGAGAGTGCATTATGGCCTTTGCAGTCATCAGTAAAACATCAAAGAAAGGGAGTTTCCCTACTTTCTGCAGTCTTAAAGTTAACAACCGGTTATATGATTTTAAAATAAAATAGACTCTGGACTAAGCTGGTTCAGGCAGAAAAGAGAATTTGCCTATGAGGGACACCTCCATGGGCAAAGAATGTTCCAATTAACCACCTGTCCCTGAGATCTGATGTTGGGAGTTTCACAGAGCACATGCACCAGGAAGCATTATGAACAAAAACAATATTACCAAAGATGTGTTCATTTGTAAATGGTATTTTCTGGGCACTCCATTGGCAGTATTTCAGTACTGTAAAAAACTATTCAGTACTGAATATTTCATGCACCTAAACAATTGCCCTTGCACTTTAATTCCACCTGAATTGTTCCCCTGAAAATGGAAAATGTAAAAGTAAATGCTGTGCTGTATAGAACAGTGTTAACTGAGTGTTAATGAGCTGCCACGTCAGCTTCCAGCCTTCTCTTTAATCCAGCATGTGGTCTCAGAGGTGTCACAATAAAACAGAATTTAAAGGCTATTAAATACATTTCATAGACACGGCTCCCAACCATGTACCCCAGTGTAGTGGATGTCCTTATTATCTGGGTGCCAATTAAATGACACCAATTATATATGCACATTGGGACACACACCTATCTGTGAATGGGGGCCATTGCTTTACTGCCCATGCAACAACTTCCCACCAGTCCTCATCCAAACCAGATCTGGAAAGGTTTTGTTCTGCAGAAAACTTCCCTTGCAAGAGTTGATGCCAATGCAGGGAAATATACTGCTAGGTGCCCTAGTGTGATGCAAATACAAAACACAAGGAGGAAGATGACTGGCTTCTGATGGTGACCAAGGTCCCCTAAACTAGTAAACATTGGTGATGCATTTCTGGATCACTTGATAAATATCGAGCCTGCCTTCTCAATAAAAGTGAGCTAGGGAAAACCTCAACCAGTGTTCTGTGAAACACCAGTGCTCTGTGGGCATTGTGAAGGTGTTCTGCGACCATGGGGAGCGGGAGGGGGACTGAGTGAGGAGGA
The DNA here is from genome assembly GCA_007922175.1 of Pelusios castaneus. Lineage (NCBI taxonomy): Eukaryota > Metazoa > Chordata > Testudines > Pelomedusidae > Pelusios > Pelusios castaneus. The sequence continues at coordinate 16,604,500 of ML685798.1, read as the reverse complement.
GGGAAGGAGCAACGTGGCGAGCTGATGTGCACCTGGGCACGACTTTGCTCCTTTGCTGCTGCTGGAGTATTTTAAATTTCTTGTTTAACAGTGGCAGGAAATGTAAAATGCCCCAGCTGCAGCAAAGCTTCCACCCCCTCACTCCCACCATCCAATGCTCTTAATTCCCGGTTATTTTCAGGTTTAAGCTGTGGGCATAATCAGTATGTATGTATCCATTTTTTAGAAATCAATGTGTTTTATATTCTTATTTAGTTTGGTTTCCTGAATCGTTTTTGCAGGAATTAATAATATATAGAGATTACAAACATTACAGCTCTTATATACCGGCTTTTTCCAGAGTTTTCATCAGATGTTCTGTGTAAAGTAATTTAATGCCGTTAGGTGTTCCTCGTCCACTAAAGGTTGAGAAACGCCCATCTAGTCAAAAGTGGGACGCGTGGCAGCCAGGTATACATGCAAAGTTGATGAAGTCTTGATCCTTCTGTGGTGGATGAGACCACTGTCAGCTGAAGAGTACTGTATTCCACCACATCAGTCGGGGTGAGATTGGTGTGTTTTGTTGCTGGGGGAAAGCGCCGGGGGAGAGTGTGTTGTTGTTTTGTGGATGAGCTGGAAGGAGCAGCAACAGGCTGTCTCATGTTTGAGATGACTGTCTCCAAATCCTTCTTTGTGAGGGGACTCTTCACTATGTGTCTAATCTGCTTGACTCTGTGATTAGCCTCTCTGGCTCTGTGCATAACTTGCGTGTGAGGGAAGCATTATTCTGAACATTCCATGTCCTTCTTTACTTTATTTTCTTAAGATAAACAGTGTAGAACTTGGCACGTAGCACAGAGTGGATGCTACATAAATAACAATAATATGATTCAGAAATAACATTTAGACCCTGTTCAGTAAAGTAGTCGAACATGTACATAACTTTAAGCATCACATACTTAAAGTTAAATAGATGGTTAGGTATCTTATTGAATCAGGGCCTTACTGCATAACAGTCTAACATTTTCACCATCTTTTGTTGCACTTTAGTACTATAACTGATCCAGAAACAAACGTTGTCCGTATATGTCTGTGGAATAAAATCCTAGATAATCACAGTTGTTAGAAACCCATCCTTTCCAATGGGAATGAATAGACTGATTTACCACTTTGGTTTAAGAAAGGACTACACCATCCTAAAGATTTCCTGAAGAATTCAAAGAGTAATCTCTTTTCCTTTTTCTAACAAAAAATAATTCCAGCCTGCAGAACCATTTTTTTCTGATATGTTGATCAGAAAGTTCCTCCCAAAAATGTCTTATTGAATGTAAAAGAACCCAAACCATTTGTTATTCACACATTGGCAAAATTGGGTCAGTACAGGAAATGTATTTCATCCTGTTTTAAATCTTTTGGGGCTTTGATTTTCTCTAAACCACATATTATATTTCTCCAGTGGTCTGAGAATATAGAAACCACTGACTGAGGCTCTGACTCAGGAAAGCACTTCAGCAAGTGTGCAAATTACATTGAGGTCAATTGGACTTAAGTGTGTGCTTTTCTGAATATGGCGGCGTCACGTGCTTGAGCATTGTCCTGTATCAGAGATGCTCATTCAGAATTAAGTGATCTTAATTTGGTTTGTTTTAAAGCTAAATTGAATGAAGGCCACTTTAATTCTGAATGAGAGTGGCCACTTAGGGGTTTAATGTATTCTAACTATTCACGTTACATTTGCACCTTTAGTTAATTTGGATGAGCTTCCCTGAATATCTGTGTGGATGAGCCCTGAGTTAGGCCCCAGTCCTGCAAATATTTACACAAATGCTTTATGTCAGTGGGACGGGGGAAAGCCAGCTCCCATTTTCCGGCTAGGCACCTGAGTCTGTAGGGTGGGCCCAGCCACAGGCAGCTACTAGTCAGTCATGTGACTGGATGCTGCCTGAGACACTGCACTTGCTGGGTAGCAACTGGAGATCTCATGAGGAGGAGGGAGAGGGAGAAGTGGCGAGATCAGGCCCACCCCCCGCAGCGCCTGGCAGCCGTGCAAACTTTGCCACTGGGGTTGCGGGGCCAGCCAGCAGCTGGTAGCTGTGCCTCTGCTTCACTCATGGCTGCTGGCTACCGGCCAGCCCTGCAGCCATGGTGGAGAAGTTTGCATCCCTTCCGTGGGCTGTGGCGGATGGGCCTGATCTCCAAATGGGTGGGCCCTGGCCCACACAGGCCCACCCATGGCTATATACCTGATTGGGACTATTTACATGCTTAAAATTAAGCATATGAATAGGTGTGTATGGAATCAGAGCCTTAAAGAAGTTATGTGCTTGAAGAGCTGTACACATCTCTACAACATGCAGTGACATGAGATAGGTAAAAATGTCATAGTTCATGCATATATTTTAACCACACCTTTACAGTTAGAGGCATATGGTTTTCCAATGCCTCCCGAAAAGTTATTAGACTACCTCCTCTTTTTACCGTTTGAATAAGCTATCCATTACTTTATGTCACAGAGGAGAATTTGGCACTGTATTCCAGCTAATAAAACCAGATTTTGGAAGACTGTCTTAGAGTATCTGCTGTATTTGATTTTGTATTTCCTCCCGCTATTTATGATACTCCACACCATTGGTTCTCACACTTTTTAAAGGGAGCCCCCATAGACTTTTGTGTAACAATTGCACTCCCTCTTTCCCCAAACCTCCCCCTCCACTTTCAGACCCCCTGCCCCCGCAGATCCTGCATGGTTAATTTGGGAGTGGGGGGCAGCAAAGGTAGCAACAGCTTCCCTGCAGCTTTGGAGCCCGACATGACGTGCCAGAGAAAATGGTAGCGGAGGTTGGGAATTGCACCTTGTTATACTTGAAAAGGAAAGACTAGCAGGGTCTTATTCAGGGGGACAAGGCAATATGCCACATTTATTATGGGAAAAACACAATTATGTTAAAAGGTAATATCTAATAGCGATAGACACACACACCCCAGATGTTCTGCTGTTGGTCATGTATAATTATCAATCCTGATTGTTGCTTGTGATCGTAGCTTGAGTTCGTGGCTGGTGTTTGCAGCTCAGGGCAGCTACCTGGCCACAAAAGCTGGGCATGAGGAACAGCGGGGTCTCTGTTGGGCACAGAGCTGTGCACCAACTCTCTTGGATGCTGTGCAGAACATTACCCAAAGCTATGCAGTCTTACCCATCTTTTATCCATGGATCTGTGTCTACACTGCCTCAGGGTACTGTATGACCATGAGTCATCAGTAAATGGCAGATGTGACTTTAATCTTGTTCTTGGTGGGGCTATTTCTCCCTTTCTTTCTAGGGTGGATTCTTCTTGCTTTTGCAGCGTTTGTCTGCATTGTTCTTCCACCGTTAAGGTGGTGCCAGCAATTTGTCATCAGGCCAGGCTGGCATTGGAAATTGATCCCATCACACACCCACCCCTCATTCACACATCCAAACTAAGTTCACATATCTAAATGAAGTTTCAGCAAAATGTAGGCTGAGCGATACAAAATGAAGAAAACAATCCAAAAATGGGGTTTTGGTTACAGTATGGAGTTATAAGTGAATGAATGAGCATGGCATTTTTAGCGATGAATATTCCATTGGTTGAAGCAATTCTATGGTATAAATTCATCTTTAGCGCTACAACCTCATAATTGGGATTATTCTCAGGTAGCAGTGCGGATGCAGCTGTCACCTCCGGGAGCCTGCAGAGCAGCAACAGTGCTGGAGCTGCTGTGGGAGGCAGATAGCGGTGGTGGTGCTTGGCTCTGTCCCCCGCTCTGCCAGCATTACCGGGCCTGCCACCCACAGCAACCTTCCCCTGCGTCCACTTTCTGCCTAAGGATCCCCCACCCCCAACACCTCCCTGGGGATGCCTATGTGAGGCACCAGGGTCCCTACCACAGCCCAGACCCACTCTCAGCCTGGCGTCCCTCACCCAACAAAAGGAGATGGCTCCATCATAAACTCCACCCATGGTGCCCCCACATGATCCATCTCACACTCCCTGGTTGAGAACCGCTGCTCTATACACTGTGTTTCTGCATCCATACTCAAACAAGTTTAGTTACTAAAAATAATCTATGCTTACGTTTTTCATTCCATGTGCTTGGCTATCTATCTGGCTACACAATAGGGGTCCAATTCTACTCCCACTAAAGTCAATGGCAAACCTTCCTTTGCCTTTAATGATACAAGATCAGATCCAGTGGCTCCAATCTTGCTTTGATTGACGTCAGTGGGAGTTTTGCCATTTACTGTGTTCACTCATACCATAGTTTGCATAGTGTTTAAACTTTGTCATTAATGATTTCCTGCATGAGAACTGAAATGCTAAAAATAGATTTGGGACAGCAATGCATCATGTTTCCATCCAGTACAAAAATAGATAATAGGAAATGAGTTATTTTAAACGAGCTGCAGATCACACCATTTTTTAGCTATGATCTCCTACTCCACAGCTAACAGACCTTTTCTTTTCACTGCTCTTTTATCTCTTCGCTTTCTCATATTTTGGCAGTTTTTCTTTTTTACATTATGGCAGTGGGACAGGCTTTTGAGACAATATTTGGTGTATTAGTCTTAGGGGGTTATTTTCTTTTGGTATTTGGGACTTTTTTTGGACATTAGCTGGCTGCAAATACTCTTACTCATAAGGAGAGCTGAAAGAATAATTCATAGTGAAATATTTTTGATGAAGTTCACATTTTTATGTTCACAGATTGTCCCAGAACAATATACACATTTTGAAAAACTTCTTAATTTTTCAAAATAATTTACTAATAAGTTCTGCAAATAATTTTTGGTCTGTAGTTTTTTTGTGAGGAGCTGATTATGAGTATTTACAGTTCAGAAATGCGAGTTGTATTGGTTAGTTTTCATTGGTCATGTCATAGGGTACATTTCTGTGCCCTGCTTAGATGAGTGTAACTCTTAGAATTGGGTTTCCTGTTGAAATGCTTGTGTGCACTAACTCAGAATTGGTTTTCTGTCAATATTAACATAAAATTAACTCTTTGGTAAGTAGTTCTGAAAATAGATTTGTTTGCTACAACATTATAGTGAATCTGATGAACAGCAAATTCCCTACTCTCATTTCCCACTCAGGGAGTGAACAAGAGGTTCACTGATCAATAAGAAGGGGGGCTGTTCTTGAGAAGGAAGGTATGGTGGGGGATATGCTCCCATCCCACGGCTAGAAAGACTAACAAGCATTTCTGTATTCAGGTATTGGCAATTTGGAGCACCTGCAGAACATGTGCCACCTGGAGAACAAGAACTTTAAAAGGTGAAATTGCCCTCTTATGGACTGTCTACCCTATACAAGGCCTGAGCAATTAACTTTATAGGCTAATTAACCTTATTGGCTGCATCTATAGGAGAGCCAGTGCATGATGAGGCCTATAGCTGATGGACCCCCAGCTGGGGGAAGAGTTGGGCTAGGCTTATAAAGAAGGAAAGGTGGTACTAAGAGGAGGGCTGTATGGAGAAGTTTTGCAGTCCTACAGAGGAAGAGTGTTGGCTAAGTACAGGGCAGAGGTGCTCTAGTGGGGAGTTGGTCCTGGAATCTTGCCTTGGACCAGAAATGCTAGGAAAAAGCTGAGGGGTTGAAGTAGCTATGGGGAGTAGAGGAAGCTCCAGTGATAAATCTGTTTGTGGTCAGAAGAGAGATAGGAAAGAGTCCAGGGATTTGATAACAGAATAGGAGGGAGCTTGAGTAGGTGTGGCTGCTAGGTATAGACCTTGGGCTGGAACCTGGAGTAGTAGGAAGGCATGTGATCCCTTACTGGCCACTGAGAGAGTGGCAGAAATATGGAAACAGATCAAGAGACAGTTGTTCAGTGGGATGTTGCTACCCTAGGAGGGGGAAAGCTACATAGTGACCTGGCCTGTTTTAGTTTGAGTATTTTCTTTCTGAGGGGGTAAGGTGAGGAAAAGGCAGAGGGTCCCATTTATTGCACCACTAATAAGCATTTAGTGCATGTCTTGCCTGTCAGTACCTCTTTCTTTAGTTGTTTGTAAGAGCTACAGAAATATACAACCCTAGTGCAGTTCCAAATACCTCCCAGACCATGGACCTAATGGAAGCTGCAAATGATCCCACAATAATTTTATAGTCTGGTGTTGGCAGGAAGGGAGAGATATCGCTTACCATCAGGAGTCTTAGCATGTAGTTGCTGCGTCAGAATGGTGCTGAATCTACTAAAACTGAGTTCATTTTGTTTCAAGGTGAAGGTTTTTAGTGCATATAAACAAACTGAAGCTGTTCTTTGAGCATTTATGTTGATGAGTCACTCCAGTAAAGGAACTCAGTCAAAAATGTGTAATGGAATCCTACGAATCTGTGGGGTCTGGTACTTAAGGACTTACCAGGGTATTTCTATGAACTCCTCTCTTCACAGCCTATGGGGCCAAATTAATCGAAACTGACTTAATTAAATGGAGTTGCATCAGGAATCACTTTGCCCCATTATTTTAAAAAAGAGGACTGAAGCATGAATACTTTTGCTTCATTATAATGGATTTCCAAGGTCTTTTATGATATGGATGGTACTGAAGGACAAGGTTGTTTTTCTAAAGCCAGGCTTCCTTGTATTCTTCTGTTTTTTTTTTTAATAGTTCTGTGCACTTGAGAAACACTTTCTGATAAATGACTCATTTAAATCTTTCCCCAGGGATTGTCCCTTTATGTGGTGGGAAGTCTTTCATACCCTGGTGACCTTGAGAGCTATCCTGGCAGGATTAGAACTCCTGATTGGGTGTCCCATGCCAGATAGAGTTGCAGAGTAGGAACCAGACTAAAGGCTAAAACAGAAGTGGTCAAAATGGGGCTTCATAGCCATAGGCAGAGGACCAAGATCATGGAGATAGGGGAGATGGCTGTCAACAGTGGCAGAAGTGTGATTGATGTAGAAGGGTACAAAAGGGTTGATGATTTTTGTCTATCTTGAAAGTACAATATCTGCTAATGGCCAGCTCACTAAAGAAGGGAAGACCGGGTTCAGCAAAACCAATGGATCATTTTCCAATTTGTCAAACAGCTGGAAGAATAAGTAAATACAGCAACATGTTAAAATGATATTGTACAATGCTGTTGTAAAAGACTGCGGGGGGCACTGATAAAATTGAGCTGTCTCTCTTTCTCTCAGCCTTGAGTTCTGGCTGTTTCTGGATTTGTATTGTTTTTCTCATGTCTGTGTCTGGGAAGGTTTCTCTGACCTCGGAGTGCATCTGGGGTGGAGTGCTTTTCTTTAGCCTATCAGAGACTGTACTTGTTTCCTGCAGAACGAACTAAAGTCTATAAGAGAAGCTGTTGCTACGTCACTAGTTGGAGATTTCCTTTGTTCTCTCCCCGTGAGCACTCCTGTATACTAAGCTAAGTAAAGGCTTGCTCATCAGACTTGAGAGGTTTTTGAGTCATTCTTTGACACTGTCGTCCTTGCAACCTACTGTATATCTCAGAAATGTGGAAGCACACAAAAGAAAGCTGAGTGCACTCCATCAGTGGTGGTTATCAAAAATATCTTGAATTCCTTGGAGAGATCACATAACTAATGTGGCAGTTTTGCACTGCATTGGTGTGTAATCAGCTATGGAAGGTGACAGGTGTTTGGCCATGTCATTGGGCTACCCTGTGGCAAAAGCACATGTAATGTCTTAGATTGGATCCCACCTGGAGGGAAGGGAAGGTGTGGAGAACAAAGAATGACCAATTGCAGGATGATCAAAAGGTTGTGCATCATGGAGACAATTTACAAGGGAATAAAACATCTTGCTCTGAACTGACAGCAGGGGAGGAAAATTGGTTGCCATATGTGCCCCTAGGTATAGGAGTGTCTAAAGCTAAAGTTGAAAAGACTCATATAAATGCTACTTAATTCAATATTTCATTTGTTGCCTTTAGATAAGCTAAGATTGCACATAGAAACCATTGACATCATTTACTGTGTTCCCTAAGGTGGTCTTCCAGCAGGGTGATTACTGATTTTTTTGCTTTTTGAAGGATACTTGGCCAAAAATAATTTTCTTGACAGAATTGCTACTTGGGGCAGGAGGTTGAGAGGGAGCTTTTTAACGAAAAGAGAAATCACAGCTACAAACAAAATAACTTATTTCAGTTTCATTAAAAAAATTCTGTTTATTGCCTCAGCTCTAACAATAAATTACGTTAGTCTGCTTTCCAGAACAGAGAAATAGCAGTCCTTTTTACAGTGGAGCTTTCATGTTAGAAAATGGACAACATAACATTCTTTAAGAATCAGAATTTCAAAGTGTTACCCATACACTAGGGCACCCCACTTTTTCCCAGTCCATGGGGCTCCAGGCTTAACCCATCCTCACCCCCTCCCAGTCCATAGGGCTAGAGGGGAAAGGTAACTACCCTGATCCAATTCACACCAGTGGCATTGCTGGCTCTGGATGGACTCTGCTATGGGTTTGCAGGATCTTTTACCGGCGAGAGAGCCTTGCATAACAATATCCTTAACATCAATTTATTAACAATTACCAAACATAATACACATTCTAAGCGTACAATGCTATGTTGACCAACCACGATCAGTCAGGTGGACTTTCTCTGTTGGCCAGGCAAAGTCAGTCTCATCTGGCGTGTGGTTGCTGAGACCTCTCTCTCTCTTTCTCTATTAGGGAGAGAGTGTTGTATTACGAAGCGCAGTCTTGCATACCCCGTGCTCTGTGATGCTGCGAGAGTGTAGGCCTGTATGGGAAGACAAGCCGGGTAACCCTCAATAATCTCCTTTATAGAAGACAACCTTAGGAAACACAGTACATGATGTCAGTGGTTGTTTTTATATGCAGGCCAGGTGCTGCAGGGAGGGAAAAGGAAGTGGAGAGCAGCCGAGAATCCATCCTCTGTCCTGTTGCTCATGAGAGGGAGAGAGACCCCTGCCTGAAGCAGTTCTGATTGGTTGTTTTGCCCCAAGAGGTGGGCAAGTGGAGTGGGCGGTCAGTCAGAGTTCTCAAATTCACTAGAGCTGGAGCTTCTGGTATCATCTCAAGGCTGACTCCAGTCCCAATCAAAATTGTCAACCACAAAAAAATTGTGACAGCAGGCTACACAGCTGTTTGCTCTTGATAGTGAGTATAATCCAGACTGATCTGGTTGAAAAATAGGAATTTCTATCCTGGGGAAAATCCCGCTATTTCAATAGCTGTTTTTCATTCTGAATTGGGGCAAAGAGTTAATATATTGAAAGATTTTGCAGAACAGAAAATTCCAAAAAGGTTTGATTTTAAATGTTTCATTTTTATATTCGTGAATTGGATTGTTTAGCTGTGGTTTGTTAAATTGAATCAAATATTTAATCTCAGTAGTGTTTGACTCATACACTCTAAGGTCAAAAGGGACCAGTGTGATCATCTAGTCTGACCTCCAGCACAATGCAGGCCACAGAACCTCACTCATCCACTCCTGTAATAAACGTCTAATTCTAACCCATGATTTAAAGACTTTAAAGTAGACAGTATCCATTAGCAAGTGAGCCGTGCCCCCATGCTACAGAGGAAGGTGCCCCCCCACCGAGCCTTTGCCAATCTGTCCTGGGGGAATTTCCTTCCTGACCCCAAATATGGCAATCAGTTAAATCCGGAGCATGTGGGCAAGACTCGTCAGCCAGACACCCAAGAAAGAATTGTCTGTAATAACTCAGATCCTACCCCATCTAACGTTCTTTCTCAGGTCACTGGCATATCCACCACCAGTAGTCAAAAACTGGTCAATTGCCAAACTATCCCATCCCATTATATCATCCCCTCTATAAATTTATCAAGCTCAGTTTTGAAGGCACTTATGTTTTTTGCCCCCACAGCTTCCCTTGGAAGGCTATTCCAGAACTTTACTCCACTGATGGTTAGAAACCTGAGTCTAATTTCAAGTCTCAATTTCCTGATGCATAGTTGGTAACCATTTGTTCTTGAGTCCTCATTGGTGCTGTACTCAAATAATTCCTCTCCCTCCCTGGTATTTATCCTGCTGATGTGTTTATAGAGAGCAATCATATTTCCCCTCAATCTTCTTTTGGTTAGGGTAAACAAGCCAAGCTCTCTGTCTCCTCTCATAAGGTAGGTTCTCCATTCCATGACCATCCTTGTAGCCGTTCTCTGCACCTGTTCCAGTTTCAATTCATTTTTCTTAAACATGGGGGACCAGAACTGCACACAGTATTCCAAATGAGGTCTCACTAGCACTTTGTATAACGATACTAATACTGCCCTCTCTCTTCTGGAAATACATCTTCTGATGCATCCTAGGACTGCATTAGCTTTTTTCATGGCTGCATTGCATTGGCAGCTCGTAGTCATCCTGTGATCAACCAGTGCACCCAGGTCCTTCTCCTCCTCTGTCACTTCCAACTGAGGTGTCCCCAACTTACAGGAAAAATTCTTATTAGTCCCCATTATAAAATGTCTTCCTATTCCTAATACTACAGTTTACAAAGTCATCCAGCTCTTCCTGTATGATACCCTGAGCCTTCTCTGTCTTGACAACACCTCTTAACTTGGTGTCATCCACAAACTTTATTAGCACATTCCCACTTTTTGTGTTAAGGTCAGTAATAAAAAGGTTAAAGATTGATCCCAAAACCAATCCCTGAGGAACTCCACTAGTAACCTCTCTCTAGCTTGACAGTTCACCTTTCAGTATGACCCGTTGTAGTCTCCCCTTTAACTAGTTCCTTATCCACCTTTCTATTTTCATATTAATCCCCATCTTTTCCAATTTAACTAATTCCTTATGTGGAACTGTATCAAATGCCTTACTGAAATCTAAGTAAATTAGATCCACCGCATTCCCTTTGTCCAAAAAACCTGTTATCTTCTCAGAAAATTTTTTCCAAGACGCTGCATGCTACAGAGGTCAAAATAACAGGCCTGTAGGTACCTGGATTACTTTTTCTGAAAATAGGAACTATGTTAGCAATTCTCCGGTCACGTGGTAAAACCCCTGAGTTTATAGATTCATTAAAAATCCTTGCTAATGTGCTGGCAATTTCATGTGCCAGTTTCTTTAATATTCTTGGATGGAGATTAGCTGGGCCCCCTGATTTAGTCCCATTAAGCAGTTTGAGTTTGGCTTCTACCTCAGATATGGTAATTTCCACCTTCATATCCTCATTCCCATTAGCTACCCTACCACTATCCCAAGCTGCTCATTCCTCTCATTAAAAACAGGGGCAAAGTAATTGTTTAGATATTCGGCCATGCCTAGATTCTCCTTAACCACCATCCCATCCTCAGTGTTAAGCGGTCCCACTTTCTTCTTTGTTTAATTCCTATTTATATGCCTATATAACCTTTAACTATTGGTTTTAATTCCCTTCTAGGTCCAGCTCTGCTTGACTTTTCGCCTTTCTCACTTAATCTCTAGGGGTGCATCTACACTTAGAAATTAAGTCGATTTAAGGAGGCTTAAGTAGACTTAATTTACTCCACATCTATACTGGGCTTTCCTTAATTCGACTTAAAGTGCTCCTTAAGTCGAATTAAGGAAAAACTAGTTCGAATTAATAACACCTAGTTTTAATTCAAACTAGAGCTTAAGTCGACTTCTTCAGTCGACTTAAGCCAGTGTGGATGCCCTAAGTCGACTAGGTCTAAAACTTGACCTAGGGCGGGGGGGACAAGGGAGCCCTGCATGGCTCCCTGGCAGAAGGGAGCCACCATGGCTCCCTTGTCCCCTGGGGAGCCCCTGCTCCCTTCTCCCCAGGCCCACGGCTTCTCTGCCAGAGGAGCTGTGGTTCTGGGGAGAAGTGCTCCCCAGCCAGGGCTCCAGCCAGAGGGAATCCCCCCAGAACCCTGGCTGGAAAGCCCTGGGGGCTCCTTTCTCCCTGGGAAGCCACTCACGGCTCCTCCCGGGGAGAGCCAGTCCCACGTGGGGCTCGTTCTCCCTGAGACCGGGAAGCCGCCAGCCCTGAGCGGTCCCAGGAAGAAAGGAGTGCGGGGCTCCCTTCTGGCCGGGGATAATGGGGTCCCAGGGAGAAGGGAGCCTCATGGTCCCTTCTCCAGGACCGTGCTCCAGCTGATAGGGAAACCCTGGGGATCCCCTATCAGCTGGAGGGCTGTGCCGGTAATTGCCGGCACTCCAGCTGATAGGGAATGCCCAAAGTTTCCTGTCAGCTGGCCGGCCCCGCACTCCAGCTGACCGGGGAAACCCTGGGGATCCCCTGTCGGCTGGAGTGTGCTCCCTTCTTGCCCAGACCCCGCAGGTCCGGGGAGAAGAGAGTGGGGCTCCCTTCTGACCTGGACCGCTCGGTCCCAGAGAAGGGAGTTCAGGCTGCAGCTCCCTTTTCCCCAGGACCCAAGCAGTCCCAGCCAGAAGGGAGCCCCATCCTCTTCTCCCCAGACCCATGGGGTCTGGGCAAGAAGGGAGCACACTCCAGCTGACAGGAAACCCTGGGATACCCTATCAGCTGGAGTGCCAGCAATTGCCGGCATGGCCTTCCAGCTGGTAGGGAAACCATGAGGATACCCTATCAGGTGGAGCGTGGTCCCGGAGAAGGGACTGCGGGGCTCCCTGGGACCCCATTGTCCCGGCCAGAAGGGAGCCGGGAGAGCCAGTGGCGGCTTGCTGGTCTCGGTGACAGCCAGCCCTCCTCCCCCCCCCCCCCCCCCCCGGGGGGCTGGCTATCTCCTGGGCAAGCCCCCCTAGCCAGGGGAGCGGAGGCTCCAAAGGAGCCTCCACTCCCACTTGACCTAACCAGTTGACTTAGAGAGTCTAGTGTGGACTCTCTAGGTCGACTTAATAAAGTCATCTTTAAGTTGACTTAAGAGTCTTGTGTAGACTCTTTAAGTCAAGTCAACTTAATAAAGTCGACCTAAGTTTCGAAGTGTAGACATAGCCTATATTTTCTGACCTCTAAGAAGTGGCTTTTCTTGCTGATCCCTCCCATCTTCCACTCCTTGTAGGCTTTCTACTTTCTCTTAGTCACCTGTCGGAGGTGCTTACTCATCCAGCTTGGTCTACAACTTTTGCCTATGAATGTTTTCTCCTTCCTTGGGCTGCAAGCTTCAGATCATTTCTATAACTTTGACTTGAAATGATTCCAAGCCTCCTCCAACTTTAGATCCAAGAGTTCTTCAGTCTGATCCACTACCCCAACTAATTCCCTTAATTTTTAAAAGTTAGCCTTTTTGAAGTCAAAGACCCTAGTCAGATTTATTTTTGTTTATCCTTCCATTTAGTTTGAACTGAATTAGCTCATGGTCACCCCCAAAGACACAAAACCCAAAATAACTTGCCTGTTACTTTTTTAAAAGTCTTATGACTTTTCAGTCCATCTCATGATTTAGGGGGGCTTGACTCATGATTTTTGAATGCCTGGGATTTGCAATACCATACATCACCTCTCCAACCCAACTGAGAAGCACATAAGCAAACTGCTCCCCTTTTCCTGCTGAGCTGGAACCTCTTCCCTGTAATACACAGTAAGTTACAGTATGTCCAGTTCAATTCCCTTGTAGATTCTAAGGCAAATAGTATTTTGTAAAAACTGACAACTCCTTAGAAACAAATGCTTTGATTATCTTAGTTATTTGCCAGTTCAGCTAAGTTGCCTTGTACCTGGGACCAACCACATTGGTTATAATTTTTTCCCCTCTGGGAGAATCCTTCCCTATTTTACATAAACACACTTAATTGAATATATAGGCATTATATATGTGCCCAATAAAGGTTGTTCATTTATCAGTGGCAGCTGCAGTGAGGTGTGCTTTGTGATATTGCTCAGAACAGAGGTCTCCAAACTGTGGATTGAGCCCCTGCTAAACATTTGGGGGGCACAGCAGAGCCTGGTCCAGTCCCCATGGGGGTCAAGGATGGAGCACTACCCAGCCCCATTTTGCCCAAACTCTGCTTCAGCCTCCACTCCCATTTGTCAACCGTGGCCCGGTCACAGCCTCAGCCACAGTCTCAGCACCTAGTCCTGGCCTCAACTCCTGGCTGTCAGGGCCCACTGCAGATCCTGAGACCCCAAGCCAGTGGGTCCCACTCCCAGCCTTGGTCCCTGGCTTCCAACCTTAGCCTCTTGCCCCAACTGCAGCCCCCAGCCATGGCCCCAGTCCCAACTCTGACCCTGCTCCCAGTGCCAGCTGAGGGAATGCAGCGGTGCATGGACAGGGTTAAGGGGTGGCATGCGGTTAAAAAGTTTGAGGACCACTGGTTCAGAGCATCACATAATTCATGGCTTCCTTTCCACTCTCACCATTAGGTGGCAGCAAGAACCTGTGCATCAATAACTCTGGTGATAATACCATTCATGCTGTGGGCAGAAGGTATTTGTAAAAACAAACAGGCGAACAAAACTTTAGCTTTATGCAAGTCCGACAGTATTTAAGTCGTTTCACAGAGCTCTATTTTGTCAATCTATAAGTGACTCAGGTACCCAAGTGAAAGGCTGGCCCAGTGGTTAAGGCACTAGCTTAGGATTTGAGGAAGTTAAAAGTTTTATTCAAGTGCCTGTTCCACTACAGACTTCCTGTGTGATCTTGGGCATGCCACTTAATCTCTCTGGCTATGTCTACACTAGGGAATTAAGGTCGACTTTAAAAAGGTTGACTTTAATAAGTCGACTTTAAGTCGACCTTATTAAGTCGACTTAGAGAGTCCACACTGGACTCTGAAGTCGACTTAAAGGGGCCCTTACTAAATCGACTTAGACAGTCCACACTAGACTCTCT
>ML685798.1:16532785-16584820 GCA_007922175.1 Pelusios castaneus | reverse complement strand
TATATATGTGCCACAGACAATGGAGGCAGAGGGTGGGCATTCAGGAATAAAGTAAACCATTCTGCCTTTTGGGTAAGAGGGTGGAATAACCTGCTTCTGCAACGTAGAATGTGTGTGATACACTGCTCCATGAAATGAAGCCCAGATGAAACCAGTTAAAATCCTGTCTGATAGAATATTGTTTTCTCTACCTCACGGTTACACATCTGAAGAGCCATCATATATCTGGCTGTTAGCAAATTAGCTAGTTATATGGGCTACCAATATTTTCATGCTGGCAAAACCTTAGCCTGCTGCCCAGATAAGCTTAACTGGCTTATTTCTGGATTAATCGGTATCTGACCACACTCACCAGAAACAAAAAAAAAAAAAGCTTGAAACAATATTTGGAGTTCAGCCTGGAGAAGAGTTGAGTTTAAGCAGCATCTGGGTGAATGACTGACAATGCTCAGCCTGGAGAAGGCTGCAGGCCCAGCTGAGGTGGAGTACACACTTTCTGGTGGGGGATTGGAATCATCTGGGGGACAATTACTGGATTAACAATGTAATTGGGGAGAACATAAGGAGAGGAAATAGGAGGCACAGGATAGCATGAGAGAAGTGTAGGCAGATGGGAAGTCAGTTGTTGTGATACGTCTGTGTTATATGCTCTTGTGATCTGATGTGCACCTTGGTTAAAGAAAAACAGCTTGGTGTGCATTTCTGACTGCAGAACTATCTGAACTGGCCAGTGGTACATTCAAGTTTTAATAAGAAATGCTGTAGGCAAGAAGGTGGGGTTATGTAAACAGCTGGTCTGAATCTCGACTGCTTCAGAAATAGCATCTAAAGGTGCAATTTGGGAGATTTCATGATATGCTGTGGGGAGCTAGATCAAAAAACAAACATTGAACTGGCTGAAGCATCCTTACTGTGTAAAGGACCAGTGATGGGTGCTGTGATGGGGTACAGAGAAAAAGCCACCCTCATTTTGATTCCTCCCTTCCACGATTTCATAACCACATGAGAAAACCTGGGAGCAGGTCAATTCTCCTGGCGCTCAAGGGTGCTGCTGATAGAAAAACCTTATATAAAGATGCCGGCCTAGATCAAGAAGGGTGGTGCTGCTGCAGGAAGATCTGCTCTCAACTTGTTACAAGGGCATTTTCAGGAAGGTATGTACTGTTTGTTTGACTCCCTTTTGAGTCATGGAGCATGTCTGAATGCGAAGCCAAGAGCTGATGTCTCTTGTTATAAAGCAGCTGCCTGAAAAGAAATCACAGGGTGGATATCTGTCCCAGCCCTTCAATGTAGTCAGCTCTGCTGCAGCCGCAACAAACATGGCTACATAACACTAGGCAGCTGTTGCCATAGTCCAAGCAGGGAGACACTGTGTTCTGTAGACCAGATTGGCACTGGCCATCTCTTCTCACCTCACTTTCTGAACAGTAGACATCTGGGTGAATGAATAATTAAAAAGCAACCCATATAATCTCAGCTACAAAGACAAAAGTTGTTTCTCCTTAACAGCCTGTTTGAAGAAGCTACCTCAGTTCTCCTCTGAGCTCCCACCTGCCTGGAAGGCCAGGCTAGAAGATTTTCCCCTCGTCACCTTTTTAGGCAGTTTTAGCCGCACATCCAGTAGCAGCACTCTTATCTCCCCCTTCCACTACCTTTTAGCCAAGACATGTTTTATGGAAAATCACCTGGCATATGGGAAAACCAGTGACTTGCCTTAGCTGCCCCCTTTCCTAACTGCTATGGGGGAAACAGCTGAGATGAAGAACCAGTTTGTTCTCAGAATGGCTACCATATGTCTTCTGGGCTTAAAAAGAAGAAAAAGCCTCCACGCTCAGTAAGCTGTCCAAAGAGAGGACTAATTATCTGGAGGGTGGTTTTTTGCCTCCTAGACTTTAAATCACTTAACCTAAATGACTCTCTCTCCATTGATCAAGCAACAAAATGAATTTCCACCGTTCTTACTATTAGGTTTTCTATAATGGCTGTCCCACAAGAGAAGGATGCTTCTTCCATGGCTTTAAGCGTGTTATAATTGCCATTTTAGAACCAGGAAAAGAAGTTCAGACACAATTTTTTTAGTTAAACGAAAAGTTGCTGGTTTAACTCAGCAGCATTACTCAAATAAAATGGGTTCTTAGTGAATCTGATAAAGAATTATAAGCAGGGGATGGGTGGGGGTGTGTTTTTAAAAAAAAAAAAAAAAAAAAAAAAGTATATAGATCATGAGCGCAAACCTCAGAGCCTGCGTCAAGTGACATGGGCTAGTGCTAAGAACCTAAATATATCAGTAGAAATGGCTGGAGACTGAGCTTTGAAACCCAGCCCTAATGTCTACTCTGCTATTTTTAGCCCCATAGCAGGACCCTGAGTCAGCTGACCTGGGTTCTGAAACTTACTGCTGTGGTGTCTTTTTTGTAATATAGATATACCTGAGAGTGAATGTCATTGTAGTCTCTGTGGTCGCCGTTTCTTTCTTTTGCATACATGTATGTCACAGCAGAGCTGTTTCCTCTCTTCTTTGTATTCTCAGTAGATTAATACAACTATCTGAAGTTCGCAAACAGACACTGGCACCAGAACACACTGTGATTAAATCTGCATGGCCTTGCATTCTGTGCAGCTCCTTTATCTTTCCTGAGGCCGCACAGGTTGTGAATTAGCACAAAATATGCCTCCCCAACTCTCAAGCAGCTAGACTTATCGTAAAACAACAAGGAAAACTTTCTGCCTCCCTTTTATTTGTGTAAGAATGTTTTCTCTTGGTGTTTTTTTCCATAGCACCATCATTGCGTCTCCACACCAAGGGAAAACATTGTCTTACACAAATAAAAGGGAGGGGATTTGGGGACTGGTGATAACTAATAATTGAAGCACAGGGCGTTTCCTAAGGAATTCATGACTGGCTGAGGTTAATGGCCTGATGCTTCACTTCTGCTTGTCCACTCTCCCAGGTAGTCATTAATTCCCAGGAAATGTCCTGAATCTCAATTGTTACTGCTTACCTGGGAAATTTGAATCAACAGTAGTCTGCCTCTGGTATCTCTCAAAGAGAAAGCAAGCAAGCAATGTATTTTTTATGTTTTGAAAGCCCCCTGATTCTGCCTCAACACTGACCAAAGGAATCAAAGAAGGATTTTTCATCAGCAAAGCAATGTGAGGCTGTTAGGAAACACAAGGCAAGGCACATCTTAAGTGAAACTCCATCTCCTTTCACTCAGCTTTTCCTTCTCAGGCAGCCTGTTCTGGTGACGTGGTCTCTTTCTAGGTAGTCTTATTAAGTACCGGGGGTGGGGGGGGCAGTTTTATTCACTGATACTGGTAGGAAGTCACCAAGTATGCAGCTAGAGGGCTCGTATTCTAGGCAGAGTGTGTGGAACAAGAGTCTCACTCACAGAATCTGTATTGGTTGCTGTAGGTCAGGGCTGGGAGGACTCAAATGCGAGCAGAAAACTCTGAAGACAGGAAATGGCGTACTTCTCAACATGTCCTCACTGCAAGGGAAAAAATGATCAGACATACTCAGAGTCAGTGACTCATTTGTAGACTAGTAAGAAGATGGACATTATGTGCATATATATTGATTGGGAAGCCGAGTTTATATTTGAGCAGTACCTGTCGTCATTAGTTATTTATTACTTTTTTTTAGTTGCTCTTTGAGCAGGCCAGCATATCTACAGCTCAAATATAAAATCAGTCCTCCTGTCTTAAATGTGCAATAGACAAACATCTTCATTTTGCTATGAATAGATTTTTGCATGTCACTAATTTTTACATTAGATTTCATCACACTGTTATGAGAGTGCCCTTACTTTGTAATAGTCACCATACCCTAGCAGAAAGATGCAAAATCAGAACATTGAATTGTAGTCTTTTATTCATGAGAAATGGATTCAGATTTGATTAAGTGGATTTGAACCCATCCCTCTGATGCTGCACCGAAATCCCAAAAGGCTATGTCTACACTTGAAAGTTAGGTCAACGTAAGGCGGCTTAAGTCGACCTAACTTACTTCATGTCCACACTAGGCTTTCATTAAGTTGACTTAATAAGTTGACCTAAACAGTGGTATTCAATAGCCAAGTCGATTTGTTAAGTCAACCTAAACCCAGTGTGGACACCCTAGGTCAACTTAGTTTTCTAAGGCTGGGGACAGGGGAGGGCCATGGCTGCCCTCTCCCTGGGACCCATGGGGATCCCAGCAAGAGGGCAACCACAGCTGCCCTCTCCCTGGGACCCGGTCCCAGCCAGAAGGGCTCCCTTCTCCAGGACTGGAGCAGTCCTGGCCAGAAGGGAGCCCCGCTCTTTTCTCCCCAGACCCACAGGGTCCGGGCAAGAAGGGAGCTGCCAGCACTCCACTGAAAGGGGATCCCCGAGGTTTCCCTGTCAGTGGAGTGGGGGGGAAGGCAGCTGCTATGCTCCAGCTGACAGGGGATCCCTGAGGTTCCCCTGTCAGCTGAGTGCCGGAAACTGCTTTCTCCCTACTCCAGCTGACAGGGGAACCTTGTGGATCCCCTGTCAGCTGGAGGCGGGGGAAGGCAGCTGCATTCCACGGCTCTCTGCTGACAGCAGAACCTTGGGAATCCCCTGTTAGCGGAGCGCCGGCAGCTCTCTTCTTGCCCAGACCCACGCAGGTTCGGGGAGAAGAGACCGGGGCTCCTGGCAAGAAGGATCCCGTGGGTCCTTTCTGCTGGGAGCGCAGCTCCCTTCTCAGCAGGAAGCCACAGCTATGTCCACAACTAAAAAGTTAAGTCAACTTAACAGAGTTAACTTAACTTTTTAAGTGTAGACATAGCCAAAGAGCCTAGCTGCCAGCTCTAGTTTAGATAACCTTAACTACTCACAAGATATGGCTATATTAGAACACCTAAATGTAAAAGGGCAGAGCAGAAACTAGAGCAGTGGGTTGTGGATCCAAAGGCAGTTGAGCCTTACCAGTTGTTCTGTCCTGTCTAGATCAGATCTCCATATTCCTAGCACCTCATAATCATTAATAGATTTCATGCTATTAATAGCCCAATGAGGTAGGGAAATATTCCTGTTTACTTCTGGTACAGGGTGGGTTAAGTGATTTGCCCAAGATCACACAGGAAGTTTATGGCTGAGTCAGAAACTGAATCCAGATCTCCTACATCTTTGTCCAGCACACTGTCTACTAGACCATCCTTCCTATGAGAACAGTCTTATGGCTTTGAACCTTGTATGATTTCTCTGCTAGAATCACATCCTAGTACAGAAGGGGGAGCCATATCTCATGATGCTCTCACACTTTCATGTGCTGTTCTCTTAGAACTAGAGAAGAAGGAAGCTGAGTCACAAAGAAAGTGGTGGTAGTGTGGGAATATGTACAGAGAAATGATTTAATTCCAATGAAAGAGATGCTGATCAAGAACAGTGATGATATATCCACTCTAGCTAAGACTGTATCAAACATCAGTGGCTTTAGTATAAGCTATCCAGCAGCCTGCTTGGAGCCCTGCAGTGTCCTACCTGAATCTTGGGAACAAAGCTATTTAGGTGGGGTCCCATGCCAGCCTTTTTGTGATGGAAATCTATTAATTTATTTAAGAGTTTGGAAGCTGTTAGGATTCTCTTATGCTCAGTTATGAGCTCCCCCGGTTTCCTTTTGACACTAACCCCAGTTTGAGCAGACATACGCATGCTAGCTCTGATTGAGCTAGCGTGCTAGAGGAGTTAGTCACCCTGAATGTGTGCCTAGGATTTCAGCTCATGCTGTGTGCGATGTGAAGCTGTGAAGTAATTAATTTTTCCTTAACTGCCAGTGAGATTTTTGTTATTTAGTTATTAAAAAGTAACAACTCCTCCCTCTTCTCTTCTTTTGGTGTTCACCCCTCTCTTTCTGTTGCTGCAGTTTTCTTCCCCTTGCATAAGTTCCAGGTTCACCAAGAGCCTCAGGTTTTTGGAAAGGCAGAATCCTATTTGAACGTTATCCATGACATGGCTGCACAACTTGCCAAATCTGCCTAAATCACAACAACACCTTAGGGCTAAATTCTGCTGATGTGACTGAGAGCGGAATTTGGCCTCTCTTTAAGTATGTAGGAAGGATCCTGAGCCTTCTGTGGCCTGAAGAGTAGAAATTCGGAGTCTCTTCCTTGGCATATGTTTCCTGAAAGGCAGGACTAATAGGTAACCTAAAATGCCCGGAAAGGAATTGAAATCTCTACCTGGTTTCCTCTTGGGGCTTGGTAGGTTCCTCTGCTGGTTGCTTGGAACAGTGAAATCGTCTGTGGAGTTAATTAATTTTCTCCTTTTCCCCTGAGGTCAGTGTAAAAAGGAGTTTTAACATTAAAAAAGTCATTTTCCCATGCCCATTTTCTGGATATGGCTATTTTCTTGAGCATGCTAGTGAGCAAAGAACATTTCTTTATGGTGGTTTTTTTTGTGAATCAAGAATTAAACCTATGGCCTAGCCACCAAAAAGGAAACTGGGTTGTTTAAGGATTTGAGTATTTTTCTTTTAACCCATGCAGTCGTATTATCAAAGTGTGCATTTGTGTGTGTTTTGAAGAGGCAACTCAAACACAGAATGAAGAAAGGCACAAATTCATGGTAATTTGTGTGATGAGCTACATTTTACCTACCATTCCATGTTTATATAGCCATGCTTAAGTTTTTCTCTTGTATCAAAACATAAAAGTACTTTCATTTCTTTGTTATAAATAAATAATTGTTTTAGATAACTCTAAGCTCATGAATTTTCACAGATTTCATAAAATATAATTTTCTCTTTGAATTTCTTGATCCAAAAGCTATTTCCCACTGGACTCCTGAGCTTAAGACAGCTGCCTGTATTGAAATCAAAGGTTCAGTGAGCTGAGTTTTGCTACAAATGCTGCATCTACAAATGCATGATTTTCATAACCAGAGTCATATGGTTTTGCTTTCAGCATTTCTACAAATGTACATTGTTTAAGTTTGTGGTTTCTGAACCGGGGTAGGATAGATTTCTGAAGTCCATTTAGGTAAAATGGAAAAGTGAAACTATGTCTGGCTGAAAAGTAACTTTTTCTACCAGTTTAACAGCAAACTTGTGAATATTTCTGAATTTAGGAGTTAAAAAATGCCAGTTAGGGATACTGCTGATGAATACTGAGCTGCATTTACACAGCTTGTGACTTGTCCTAGCTTCTCTTTTGGGTACAGAACATCCTTAAAATGCATATTATCAGATTAAACCCTTCACAAAAATAGCCTTGAATGTGGGTGGGTGGGTTTGGGGTTTGGGGTTTTTTTTGGGGGGGGTGTGGGTGGAGGGGTGTTTGAAGGTGAAAGTCAAGGAGACAAATTTTGGTTCTATGTATTTGAAGAAAGCCCCAAATTGATTTTTTAATATAGAAGCTGTTTTAATTTTATTCCTACACAGTCAACTTCAAAACACTGCCTAACTATAGACAAAGGGCCATGTTGCTTAGCAACCAGAGTGAAGCTAATCAACATAGCTGAAGATTTTACCAAAAAATAACTTATCCTGGAATTCTGAGGAAATCATTCCTCCTGCCTTTTTAAAAATAAAAAAAAGGAAAAAAGGATTTTTTTCACTGTTTCTAATTAGTGTTACACATTGGACCAGTGATTTAATCCTGGTAGGCCAAATCCAACTCTGTAACTCCACTGGTCTCAATAAAGTTATACGATGAATGAATTTGGCCCTTTTGCCAAGCAGAATAAATATCTTTCTTAAAACAGCTTTCCATTCTGTTGTGATTTCAGTGATCTGATTACTTATTTGAAGGCTCTTCTGCTTCGAGTGACCTGCAATTCTTGTTTCTTTAGATGATCCCGCTGCCTGACTCTCATCTTTTCCGGCTTGCATGCAGTGTTGTGGCTATGTCAGTCCCAGGTTATTAGAGAGACAAGCTTTTTTTTTTTTTTTTTTTTTTACTGAATTTTCAATCTCTATGCCCAGATTTAAGGACCCTGAACATTTCACTCCAGCTGTTATGTCCTCCAATGAGTGGATCTCAGCAAGATACAGGACTTTACTCTGAGGTCACTGAAGGAACCAGGCAGGGAGAGAAGAGACTTAATAATGAGCAGCTTCAGAATCTAGTGAGCCAAATAAAAGGTTCAAATGTCTAACAAAACAAGAACTAGACATTACTGACTGATATTCACTGAGGTCCAGAGTGCTAACATCAGGCTTATGCGCTACGTGAGTCCTACTTGCACCCTATTTTGAGGATTTTAAGTGGAATTTAAGTGGTACATAGGTCTTGTATTAGCCTTTGGCCCGCTGGGGAAGATAAGTATATCAAGAAGAAGAAAAATATTCAGCACAGTGGAAGATGTTCGTGGTTGGATCTGGCCTTGTTTTTGAGCTGCTTAGCAAAAATATTGGGGGAGGCTAAAAGGATCCTTTTTTCCTCCTAACTCTCTTCCAGGCAAGGAGGAGGAGGGGATTTTTTGATTTTTTTTATTTTTTTTTTTTAAATGAACAAGCGTGTGTCAATTGTACTACTATGATGGTAGACCATGTACAGAAGAGACTTGATGTGAAGGAAGAGGGGAAATGGGAGATTCAAATCAGCAGAACTAAGGGGAACTTGGCTCTTCTGAAAACCGTCACTAATTAGATGCCTACATATGGATTTAGGCTCTTCAATTTAGTCATCCACTTTTGTTATTTGAAATCTCGGCCATGATATATAACCTCTCTTATTCTGGAACACAATGAGGAATAAGATTCTACTGTGAGTAGACTCTATAATGGTCAGATGTGAGTGGCTCACTGCACTTCTGTAATAGTTCCTTTACATAATTTTCTATGGCAGAAGTATTAAAAAAGCAAGGTCTTTTAATGACAGGAATGGATCTGCACAGACATTACCAATATTGTAAAGAGAGGGAATTCTCATTACCAACATGATGAAGAGACCGATTCATATAGGAGAAGCAACTTTAAGAGCAGGCAGCAGTGACTGACTTTAAGATCCAACAGAGTCCTTATGTCTGTCAAATGTTTTCTTTTTTTAAGGGATTCATCCCTCCCCTTTCCCACTCCGTTATAGCAGGAAGTCACCGCTAATGTTCCGCTAAAATTCCAAAGGGGTAGCCCTGTTAGTCTATTGTAGAAAGACAACAGAGTCCTGTGGCACTTTTAAAGACTAACAAATAAATAAATAAATAAATAAATAAATCTGTTAGTCTTTAAAAGTGCCACAGGAGTCTGTTGTCTCACCGCTAATGTAAATTAGACCAAGGATTCTCTCAAGTGCTTCTATTGTGTTGAGCACACCATAATGGAGAGGTTGTCATGTGAACATCTCACACCCCATTCTTGATAGTGTGAGTCTGTTTCCCGTCCATGCATAGTCACACAACACAAATGGACTGCCCAGGCGTTTGTGGCTCTGCGGTCATTGCTGACGTGGAAACAGGAACATAAGGACACATTTCATCGCTTTTTCTCTGTCTTTAGAGTAAAATGTATTTGGTGCTTTTGAAAGGGTTAATCGCACTAGACCAGATCCTCAGGTGGTGTAAATGGACATCGCTCCACTGATATCATAAACTACTCTGGTTTACATCAAGTGAGGGTCTGACCTAAAAATATTTCCTAATATAGGATTTGATCCAAACCCCTTGGAAATTAGTGGCATTCTTTCCACTGATTTCCCATAACCTACACAGGTAAGTTAAAAAACAAAATAAAACACATTCTATAAATTGGGCCTTCTACTGATCCCACTTTCACCAGTTTTACTTTTTTTTTTTTTTTTAACCTCTATTGGTGTCATCAGATTTACACTGGTATAAGAAGGCGAAGAATCAGGTCCTCTAACTGCATTGCGTATACAGCAAAGACTTCACGCCATAATTCATGTAAACATATAGGCAGGCATATTCAAGGGGTTGTGAGACGATGGACCAGGTGTGAGCTGCAGCTCTTGTATATGCAATATGGAGAGGAGATGTGAACATGAACAGTGGCGCACATCTGTCATCTCATCCTCTCCTGTGCTGTGCCAGTTCTCCATAATACAGCGTCACCATTGCAAGCTATAGTCTCATTCAGACATGTATTTACTGTTGTCTTCATGATGCTGCAGCTCTCATTTTGATGTGGGTGAAGGATGGCACTTGTGAAAGGTAAGCACATGTAACTGTTTTTGTCTCACTTAATCTCTTTAAATGGCAAATTAGGAAAGCTATTATTTTTATTGCTTCCCCCCTCTCTCTTTTTGGTAAGGGCAGTAACATGCTTGTCACCTGACCACAGATTCGCCTGTTTTCGAGTGACAGCAGCCAGCACGTGTACCATGCATCCTTTAGTTCCCTGATGCGAGTTCTCAACATATTAGCTAGAGAGAATGGGGTCTTTTCCTTTGTCATTTTTTTGAAACAAAAATGAGAGCTGGTGAAAGGTGCTGGATTAGTAAATCTGGAGCTAGAAGTCTTTCCTTTCCCCACAGAGTAGGCACTAGCTGGGCAAGCTTCCTGGCACTGCCTGGCCAATGTGTTTCACTCCTGTTTTGGAAACCAACCACCTGAACAGATGGGATGGTGAGCCCACCCACTCCTTTGCCTCACTTTTGAGAATCCCAGCTCTGGTAATATGTTTGATGGTGTGTGCGCTCCTCCATTTGGAACTGAACTTTGGCTACGAACTGATTTTCTCATGGGTCACCAAGTAGTAAGAGAGTGTGGTCGCTACCTATCTAGTTGGATGTGAAGTGGCCTACATAAGTCCCTGTATGCCATTACTAATTCCCCTACTTACCCTCAGCATGTTGTTATTCCTTCATCCACCCTTAGGCATTGCAATACTGCAATATCCAGCTACTAGAGGAGTAAAAAGTGCTTCATTCTGCCCACTCCTTCCCCTCTGTGGTTGATTGTCCACTCTTCAGTGCTCCCAGATCATGGTGTGTGAAGAAGCCAGTGTTCTGAATGTAACATTTCTTGAGCTTCTGAAGTATCCATATTGGTATGTGCATGCTGTCCCAAGGAAACAATATTTAACGTTTTGTAAAATGTTCTTCCCCTTTCACTTTTTTAAAAAGAAACAGGAATTGACTAATGAATCCTCACCAGCCCTAGGAAGAAGGTAAATATTATCTCCATTCTTCACACAGGAAACTAAGGCACAGCGGCAAAGTGAATTCCCAAGGTCATGGAATCTCAGCCAAGATGAAAGCCTCAGGAATTTCTGGCTCCTAGACCTGCATTGGGGAAAATAGATCAGGCCTCTCTCAAACAATACAGACCACAAACTTAAATAAACCAGTCCCCAAATTAAATAAAATGGTAAAACATATAAAGAAATTATGCAACTTTGATTAGCAGAACGGACTGAGACTGTGGTTGTGTGACGCTAGCATACCGGGTGCCACTTCTTGCCAAGACTGTAGAAGTGAGTTAAGAACTGACAAACTCATAGCTGGAGACCAGACCAGTTCACCTGTATGGGTGCGTCTACACTTGTAAATTAAATCGACTTAATTTACTCTGCATCTACACTACACTTTCCTTAAGTCGACTTGAGCAGAAAAATTAAGTCGACTTTGTAAAACCTAGTTTAAAGTTGACTTTGCTGGCTAAGTCGACTTTAGAAAGTCGACTTAGCCAATGTAGACGTGGAGTTGCCCTAAGTCGACTTTAAATCGACTTAGGGGTCTCCAGGGCTTCCCCACTGCCTGCCCTGCCAGGGTGGCTGGCACAGTCACAGCCTAGCGTGCCCCCCCAAAGAGCAGGGCAGAGCCCTGCCCACCCTGCTCCTATGCCCTGCCAGGGTCCCTGTCCCCTTTTGCCCCATTGTACACAGGTACAATGGGGCAAAGGCTGAGCCCCCTGGCACTTGGCAGGGGTGCCCCCCTGCCACCGTGGACCTGTCCCAGGTCCACCTATCCCCTACAAGTCGACCTAGGTGTCCAGTGTGGATGCTCTAGGTCGATTTTGTAGGGTCCCCTTTAAGTCGACTTAAAATGTAAGTGTGGACATGCTAAGTCGACTTAACAAAGTCGACCTAAATTAACAAGTGTAGACATAGCCAATGTTAGTTTTGTTCAAACTATGCATTAGTCTTATAAGAATGAATTTAATGTTTAGATTATGAAATACTTATGAGTTACTGCATGCATTAATCTCTCTTGTGATGTCTGTGTTCCATATGATAAGAAAATATGTACGTTTTGCTTTCTAACTTTGAAAATGTTTGCTCTCAATTTGTGAACAAGGCATGAGGATAGTTCCCTCCCTCCCCCCCCCCCCCCACTTCTCCCTACCCATCCAGGAGGTTTATAAAATAATCAAAATATAAATTGTCTTTATAAGACAATAGACTTCTTAATTGCACCAACTATCCAGGGAGAAATACATGCAGATGGCCCCCTCCCATTGCTTGGCATGCTGGCAGAGGGAAATAAAAACAGGTGGCATTAATATTTATCTCTTTGAACTCTCACAGGACCAGAGAAACCAAACTGAACCCAGAGCTTACCAAGGGTTACCTCCAGAATCTTCCCTAAAAACACTTTGAATTAATACATCACTATAAATCTGGCACTCTTGGGATTTAGATGATAACAAAGGAGCTGTGTGTGTACATGTTTGCTTGTTTTAATCTGTAAATAACTTTTGTTTCTTTTTCCTAGTTAATAGCCCTTTTAATAGATAGTTTATTACAGGACTGATTATAGGTATTGTCTTTGGGGTAACATAGTGTACCAACTGGCCTGGGGTAGGTGGCTGATCTCTTGCGACTGGAAGCAATCTGATATTGTGATTGATTCTTTTTTTTTTTTTTTAGGGGTGTAGATCACCATTTATCACAAATCCCAGTTTGTCTGGCAGGATACCGTTATACACAGGAACTAGACACCTGCGGCTGGCCTGTGCCAGCTGACTCGGGCTCCCAGGGCTCCGAGTATGGGGCTGCTCTATTGCCATGTAGACTTCCAGATGGAGTTGCTGTGTAGATATAACTTTAGAGCACTGTCTGTGAGTCTCTGGTAAGCCTATAACAATGAATCAGGAGTTCACATTTTGTTATTGGCTTGGTAAAATCTAAGTATAGACTATACCATCAGTTTGAGGTATCTGCCCTGTGTTTGATAGTCTGCCTGGAGGTAGACATTCCCACTCACGAGCTACTCCAGACAGTGTGACAGTGGTAAGAGCCGCAGATAATTTCATTGCTCTCAGAAAGGCCATGTTAAATCAGCTACTATGAACTGTATGAGTTCATAGTGGGAGAGACAGGGAATGCATTTCTTGCAGAACAATAGCTGCATGGTGTGAGTATAATTAAGTTTAGATATGGATATACCTGCCCAGGGCAGTTTTTGTAAAAGAAAAGGTGCTGGTATTCGGCCAGGGACCTGCGGCCACTAGTGGCAGCGGCAGGAACTGGAGCCACATCACTGTGGAAAAAAAGGTGCCAGTACTCAGTACCCCTGAGTACCATCCGAAAAAAAAGCCCTGTATCTGCCAAGCTTTCCCCACACTCCTCTCAGGAGAAAGTGAGGGCTGCTATTTTGTAGGTCCTGGTGTACTTTTGCTGGTGCTGCCTTTGTCCTATGTAAAACAAACAATTTAGCTGCAGAAATTAAGCCAGTCAGCTAGTTTTCTTGTCACAATATTAGACAAGGAGCCAGATTTTGACCGCAATTACACCAGTGGAATCCAGAGTAACTCCGTTGATTTCAGGGGAGTTACTCCAGATTTGTGCGACTGTAACTGAGGCCATGTACACACGATCACTTTGTCGCGCATTAACAATCATTACCGCGCGATACCAACAACGGCGTACACACGTGCAATAGGGCTGTTGCGCGTTAACTGCCTTGTTGTAGCGCAATACAAAAACCACCTCGACGAGGGTGGTAGCAGTTAACATGGAACAGCTGTTGTGCCTTTCCACTCGTGTGTACGCTTACCACACAATGATTGGCCTCTGGAAGTGTCCCAGCACTCCAAAGTCGTCCTCTCTGGTCTTCCCCCCACCCGCTCTGTGGCTGTGATGAAACAGTCCCCGCCCTGTTTCAATTCCTGGGATTTTTGAATTTCTCCTCTGTTTCACTTCCTGTTCTCTTCCTTGTGGAGTGGAGTGCAGCTCCGATCTTCACTAGCAATGGCGGCCCATCGTGGAAGACGTACACCCATTTGGAGCACGGCAGAGGTGCTGGACCTGATCAGCATCTGGGGAGAGTCTGCTGGGCAGGCGCAGCTACATGGCAGCAGGCGAAATTATGATACATATGCATAATTTCTCGGGCCATGTCAGAGAGAGGTTATGATAGAGACACTGTGCAGTGCAGATCAAAGGTGAAGGAGCTAAGAATAACCTATCACCGAGCGAAGGAGGCACACCACCATTCGGAATCAGCGCCTGCTACATGCAGGTACTACAAGGAGATAGAAGCCATCCTCAGTGGGGACCCCACAACCACTGCAAAGAGTCCTGTGGACACATCGGCCCCCCTTCATCCACTGAATGCCAGAGCTGAGCAGGATGAGGACGTGATCAATGTGGAGGAGGAGATGGAGGATGACCTGGAGGAGAGCGCATCAGCGTGTAGCCAGGAGCTCTTCTGCACCTCCGCTGAGATGTCCACCCAACACATGAATTGCAGCGTGTCGTCTGAGGCGGCAGAGGGGGGTTCAGGTAAGTTTCTCTTTCGTGCAGCTATGGCTCCTGCTAAAATATCATTGTCCGGGGCAGGGGTGCTTGCTGTCTTGGTCCCCGCTGTGCACGCTCTTTACTCTGCATTCATTAGAAGTGCATCAACACAAACAGTGATTGCCAAAAAATCATCTGTATTTAGGCCACTAAAGGTTTCCTTGATGTACCGCCAGAGCCTCCTACTCAGGTTAGATGGGAGAGCGTATGTGTCTACGCTCCCGTATAAGAATACTCGGCCTCGCCAGCTGCAAAGCACAGCACTGAGAACCATGGCAGCACACAATCCAGCAGCATACGGTCCTGGCTGCATCCGGTGGCATGTAGCATATGTATTCTAGCTGGCAGGGGCACTCTGAGGAGAGAGATATCGGGTTCCATCTGTGTGCCCTGTGCAGAATGTTAGCCCCCAGTAAGGTTTTTATTAGGACGTACCTTGTCTGCTTCAACGAAGCATAGGATGTTGACTGCCCTGTACCTTCCAGTGGAATGTGCTACTGGAAGGTTACATTGGTTATCTATGCTATGTGTTAACAATAGCTTTATTATTCTTTTTTTTTTTTTATTAGATTCGACCTTCTCAAGGCCAGTGTCTACCCCAGCTGACCACATGAGAAACATTCGGCGGCGTGCTCGAAGAAACAGGGAGGATATGTTCCAGGAGCTGTTGAAAACAACAGAGGCATCCGCGAGGGAGAATCGAGCCTGGAGAGAGGAATCCCAACAGAGGAGGCAGAAACACAGGGACGAACTGATAAGCGTGATGAAGGAGCGAACAGAACTGCTCAAGAGCATGATTGCTCTGCAGACCCAGGCGATTACTGTACGGGCTCCACTCCAGACAGTTCAGCCGTGTCTGCCTCCCACACCCGTTAGTCCTTCAAAGCATTTCTTTGAAGGCCACCTGTCCCCCTGGTATACTGCAACATACAGTCCCTCACAGAGCTACTTTTTAGAGACCCACAGCTACACCCACCTGTAACACCTCCCCCCAACCTCCCCTCCCCCCCTCATCTCTTAATAAAAACAGTAACAAAAAATTTGAAGAGTGGCTTTATTTGTACACAGTGAAAATCTCATAAGGTGCACTTCATGCGTCCTTGAAGTGAACTATGGGAGGGCATCACTGAAATGCTCCCTGAGTGCCTCCCTTATGCGAGCAGCTTCTCCTTGGGCCCCCCTAATACTCCTAGTGGCTGGCTGTTTGTATGCTTCCTCGAGGTGCTGTGCCTCCATAGCCCATGCCGGGGAAAACTTCTCTCCCCTATTTTCACAAATGTTGTGAAGGACACAGCACGCTGCAATAACAGTAGGGATGATGTCCTCATCCAAGTCCAGCCTCCCATACAAACAGCGCCAGCACCCTTTTAAATGGCCGAAGGCACACTCTACAGTCATTCTGCAGCGGCTCAATCTGTAATTGAACCGCTCCTTGCTGTGATCTAGGTTCCCGGTGTACAGCTTCATGAGCCATGGCATCAGTGGGTATGCTGGGTCTCCGAGGATGACTATGGGCATCTCCACATCCCCCACAGTAATTTTTTGATCTGGGAAGAAGGTACCCCCTTGCAGCTTCTGGTACAGACCAGTGTTCCTGAAAATGCGGGCATCATGCACCTTTCCCGACCACCCAGCATTGATGTCCGTAAAATGCCCCTTGTGATCCACGAGTGCTTGCAGCACCATGGAGAAGTAGCCTTCCTGTTGATGTACTCGGTCGCGAGATGGTCTGGAGCCAAAATCGGGGTATGTGTGCCGTCTATTGCTCCCCCGCAGTTAGTGAATCCGATGGCAGCAAAGCCGTCCACAATCTCATGAACATTGCCCAACGTCACCGTCCTCCGTAGCAGAATGCCATTGATGGCTCGGCACACTTGTGAGAGGGCTAATCTGACGGTGGACCTCCGGACTCCAAACTGGTTTGCAACCGACTGGTAGCAGTCAGGAATCGCTATCTTCTAGACAGCTATTGCAACACGCTTCTCCACAGTTAGGGCGGACCTCATGTTTGTGTCTTTACGTCGCAGAGCAGGGGCCAACTCTGAACACAGTTCCAAAAAGGTTGCTTTCCGCATTGAAAGTTCTGTACCCACTGCTCGTCATCCCACAGCTGCATAACAATGCGATCCCACCACTCGGTGCTCGTCTCTCGCGACCAGAAACGGCATTGCACTGAGTGCTGATGATCTGTGAAGGAGCTCAGCAATGCAGTGCTGTTGCTTTGCAGGGCATCGATCAGCCCCTGCTCCTCAGCATCCTCGTCTGATTCGGAGCTCATTGCGTACTGAGCAACCAGCCGAGATGTACTTAGAATGCTGAAGGCGACAGTGGAGATTAGAGCAGGATCCATGCTGTCGCAGTTGTGATTGCTCGCAAGTAGTGCGGCACTGCACTGTTGAGAATAGGTGCGAGTTGTTATTGGGAACGAGGAAGACGCAAGGAGAACACAGTGCACCACGGGAAACTGAGAGTTTACCCATGGTGCTTTGAGTTCCTTTCCTTCATCCCAGGATTCCAAGCGCCGATTCAGGGAAAATTGAACTGTGGGATAGGTGCCCAGAATTCATTGCGCTGCACCACGATATTGCAAAGAATTCTGTTGCGTTGCAAGGAGTGATGTGTGTACGCGCTCTCCCGCAATAAAGGTCACATTTTTTTATAGCGCAATTGCCATGTTGCGCTTTAATTTGATCGTGTGTACGTAGCCTGAGAAAAGAATAAGCCTAGAGTATCAGTCTGTTGAGCATCTGGAAGAGCTTCTGTGACCTGTTCAGCCAGGAGTCTGCTGTGTCACCAGCCAGCACTATCAAAAACGCTGCTGCAGGAAAACCTTCAGTGTTGCTCCAGTCTTACTATTTATAATGAGTATTCCTACCTTTACTAAGAAGAGGAGTTGGGGACTGTAGAATCAAAAATGCCTCTCAAAGCCCAGTGTATATATTAGCTGTATGTTGGGCCCATGTTTTTAAAAAATATAGTACAAACAATGGGACAAGAGTGCCCTTAATTTTGCTCCTGCACTAAGGCCTATTGTGCCAAACATTTTGAGAGAGAGGGACAAGAGAGGACAGTCTCGCAGTCCAAAATACAGTCATTTATTTAAAAATGAAAGGATGGGAAAGGGTTTGAATTTGAATTATACTGGTGCCCACAAGTACAGCAATAATTAAAGGTCTGCCAGCATTTCTGTTGTTTGGTCTGTTGCATTTACGGTTTGTTGAATTTAATATTTCAGTTGCTTTGAGTCGTATTGGGCTAATGCTTGGCAAACATGTTTTCACCCTGGAGGCAAATCAAAACCTCAGACACCATTTTGAGGCATGTGCTTTATATGTAAGTGCTGGACTTTTTTGTATGACTACATTGCACAGCCTTGTGTGACAGAGAGAGAGGAAAAATGGTGATCCCTCCTAGTCTGGGCTGAATTGAGGGAGGTATAGAATAGAGCCATGCAATCTGTGTCTCCTCCCAAAATCTTTGTGTCCCTACCCTCTAGCAGGCTCTGTGTGCTTCACATGCTGGTTGAGTCACTCCCATGTTCCTCTATCATACCCACGCGTGCACCATGTTGGGAGGAGATCTGAAGGGCTTAGGAACCATGGTGGACTCAGAATGACCTTCTCCCACTCTGGGTCTTGTGCTAGCAGCAGGTATTCGACAGGAAGCAATGACTGTGCTTCATACAACCCATTGACTTGCTGCTGTGCTATTGCCCCACACATTGGGGCCAAGATTTCTGCCTCAATCCTCTGTTCTTCTACTATACTGTTCCTGTAAGAGATAGGGCAATAGATATCATCCTTCATGTCAAGACTGTAGGTTTATTCTGAACAAGGACATGAAATAGTGAACAAAGCATGAATTTACAGTAACCTGGTAAATATGTAAAAGATAGTAGAATAGTAAACCGTGTATAATAACTTGCAGCTGTGGCCTAACGCTTAATGCAGAGCATGAACAGCTCAGTCTAATTGGGAATGACCTATAAAAATAAGTGGCCCAAACATAAAGTTCATGATGTGATGTATCAACCAGTAGTATTCAATGTAAGTATGTATATAAGCTGACTTATGATTCGGTACACTGGGTGTTTGGTGTATCCTTCCCCAAAGTATTGGCAATCCCAAATGTTCAAAAATCATGAGATTTGGCTTTTAAAATCATGAGATTATGTAAAAATGAAAGATTTAGTTTTTATTTCCTCCTGCTTTTTTAGGCCTTAAAGGAGCACTAGGGTGACATTTTGAAAGTTTTTCCACAGCCATGCGAGCTAGCAACACACTCATTCTTAAGAATGAAGGCTGAAGTCATCACATAGTCCCTTGACTCCAGGAGCTGGGGCTTTTAGGGAAAAGAGAGACTCATGACAAAATCATGTGAGTTGGCAACAGTTTTACCCATGCTATATGCTTGATCCTGATCAATTTAAGTATAATTTGACTGGATGCCAATAATAAAACCTTGGTGACTAATTTAAAGTCAAGCTGAGTTCTTGTGAACCAAATGAATAAAGTCTCAAAAGCCTCCCCAACATAGTCCTGAGTGGACTAAGGTCTGTGAGGCTACCCCAAAAGAGATCTCAAGAAATCTGTCCTGGGACAGTATTGGCACAGCGTGGATGAAACCATGCGCATCAAAATGATCTTGATTAAATTGGAGAACTGCTCTAAAATCAAGAAGATGAAATTCAGTAAAGACAAGTGCAACATACTACACTTAAGAAGGACAAATCAAATACAAAATAAGAAATAACTGGCGAGAAAGAGTACTGCTATAAAGGATCTGGGGGGTTATAGTGGCTCACAAACTGAATAGGAATCCCAAAGGGGGAGTAGCCATGTTAGTCTAGGTCAGCAAAACAAACAAGGAGTCCTGTGGCACTTTTAGGGTGCGTCTACACTTAGAAATTAAGTCGACTTAAGCTTGCTTAAGTCGATTTAATGTAATCCGCGTCTACACTACACTTTCATTAAGTCGACTTAAGGAAAATAAAGTTGACTTAATGAAAATTAAGTCGACTTTATTAAACCTCCTTTTAATTTGACTTTAGGCTTAAGTCGACTTCCTAAAGTCAATTTAAGCCAGTGTAGACCTGGAGTAGCCCTAAATCGACTTAGTCGGCTTAGGGCTCTCCAGGACTCCCCCACTGCTCTCCCTGCTGGGGGGAGCGGGGCACAGGGGAAGCCTGGCATGCCCCCCCAAAGGGCAGGGCAGAGCTCTGCCCACCCTGCCCCTATGCCCTACCAGGGTCCCTGTCCCCCTTTGCCCCATTGTACCCAGGTACAATGGGGCAAAGGCTGAGCCCCCTGGCACTGGGCAAGGGGTGCCCACCCTGCCACTGTGGACCTGCCCAAGGTCTCCCTAGCCCCTACAAGATGACCTAGGCATCCAGTGTGGATGCTCTAGGTCAACTTTGTAAGTTCCCCCCAAGTCGACTTAAAATTTAAGTGTGGACATGCTAAGTCGACTTGCTAAAGTCGACTTAAATTTACAAGTGTAGACATAGCCTTAAAGATTAACAAATATATTTATCGCATGAGCTTTCGAGGAGTCAGTGCTGTTGTGAACAAGGTCAATGCAATATTGGGATGTATTAACAGGAGTCTCATCAGATGAGGGAAGTAACTGTTGCACTCTATTCAGCATTGGTGAAGCCTTAGCTGGAGCATTCTGTCCAGTTTTGGGAATGACACCCAAAAAGTGACAAATTGGAGACAGTCCAGAGAAGAACAAAAATGATAAGAGGTTTAGGAAACAGCTGAGGAAAAGTTGGGCATATTTTGTTTCGAGAAAAGTGAAAGGGGACATAAGCAGATATATAAAATACCTGTTATGAAGGAGAGAATGGTCAATTGTTCCCCATGTCAACTGAGTAAGACGGGAAATTATTGGATTAGACCCTATCTACACTAGCACTTATGTCTCTCGGGAGTGTGTTTCTTTTTCACATCTTTTAGTGACACAAGTTTTGCCAAAATAAGTGGTAGTATAGACTAGGCCTTAGTCTGCACTAAGGGAGATTTAGTTTGGATATTGGGGTGGAAGGGGAGGGATGTCAAACTATAAGGCTAGCTAAGCACTGGAACAGGTTACATAAGAAGGTTGTGGAATCCCCATCACTAGAGATGTGCAAGAACAAACCTTTGACAGTGATGGTCTTGATACTTTTAATGTTGCATGGGGGCTGGACTAGAAATACCTTGAGGCTTCTTTTTGCCCTCCACTTCTGACTCTATCACAGTTTACACTGGAAGGAAAAAAAAAACCCCAGGGACTGACTTTGTTTTTATTTTAGAAAGCAAAATAAAAAGGGAGATACCAAAACATGTGCCTGTCATCACCCTGAGAATTTTGCTAGTCTGTTGTATCCCATTCTCCAGCTCTTCATCCATTTTTTCGTTTCAGACTGTGCTCTCCTCAGGGCAGGGACTGTTTCTAACTGGGAATTTGTACAGGGTCTATCATAACGAAACCTTGATCCTGACAGGGGCCTGTTGGTGCTACTCCAATACAGAGGATGATGATGATTTATGCTGAACTGGTCACTGTCCTCAAACTTTGTGAATTCCAGTGTTGTAAGCGGGTAACACATTCTATGGCCTTCTGGACATTCAAGAACTGAACACAGCTGGGTGGAGGCCAGCAGTGAGCTAGATTTGAAATGTCCAATGAAATATACCGCTAAGCAGGGCCGGCCCAACCATATAGGTGAACTAGGCAGTCGCCTAGGGTGCCAGGCTGTAAGAGGCACCAGATTAGATGGAAGAGAATTTTTTACATATGTTATCTCTCATAACATGTGGGGAGAGGAGGCATCAAAACTGTTGTTCCCCTACGGCGCCAAAAACCCTTGGGCCAGCCCTGATAATGCAAAGTAAAGGCCTCACCATGATCAGAGGAGTTGGGGCTTAGAGGTCCTGTTGATATCCAGAAGAAAGAGTGGAAGGTCAGATGAAGGATTGGGTTGGATTTAGTCGCAAAGTGAGCCTGAGAGAAAGATAAGTGATCCTTGAACAGGTTCAGACTGATATCTGAGCTAATTTGTGTGCCAATTTACCTTTCTTCATGCAAACTCTCTGGGGCTGTGCATGGTGAAAGTCTGTGTAGAATATGAGCCCTAAATGTTCATTTGATTATTCAAACCAAACCTCTAAATCTCTTTTGGATCTTGTAGTCTACACGTTAAGTCTTTTTATCAGAGTGCTTGCACTTCCCATTTTAAGGCAAGCGTAACAGTCTTCATAAATATTGAGCAAATAAAGGTCATTTGTACCTAGGGAACAGAAACTGAGGGGAAAGGGGGGACTGAAGTTGCTTGAAGAGTTAACTAGGGATTGGTGAGGCACAAAGGAGCTTAGAGGAGATTGGAGCAGCACAGATAGCTGACAGGATTGGAGTAGCCTGAGGGGACTGGGAGAATAAGATCAGAGTGACAGTAACCGTTGTATGGATTCTGTAGCTGGGAGCATTGTAGTCAGGGAAGGAAACTGGCAGAAAAACAAATCCATGGTACTCTCTTTTCACACAACTCTTTCAGATACAATCATTATTTAAGAAAATATGGCCTCTGTGGCCATTGATTGACTGACTCAGGGTGCTACATCTGTAGAACAGCATTGTCATGAAAGCATCAGAAATAAAGAGTACTCCACAAACTTTTTGAAAAAAACTTTATTTTAAATATGGTATCTAGGGATGGGGGAGCAGAGAAAGAAGGAAGGAATCAGGGAGATGATGCCAGCATTCAATATGTGAGGGAAGAGTTGAGAAGGAATTGGAGCATAAGATGGAGAATGTGATAAGGGTTTAGTGCAAAAAGGAGGGGGCTGGGAATAGGAGTGGCAAACATATGAGAGAGGCAATTAGATGCCAAGAGAGTGCTGAGAAGGGATCAAAGCAGCATGAGGAACAATAATGGATACAGTGTTTTGCTAAGAAATAAAAAGGTGGGCGTTTAGACTGATATGCAGATGTCATTTAAGGAAGATACAGCTTCCAGGGAGTTTCCAGCAATAGTATTAATAAATAATCCTTTTATTACAAGCTTTTCAGAACCATTCCAACTCTCACTCTGGCTATTATCATTTTGAAATGGACCATTGCCATATGATACTTATGTAGCTGCATTTTTAATATGTAGCCAGGTGACATACTGCATCTCACATACACCCTCCTGGTATGGTCTGTGTATCACTCAGGCTCGCCCCTATAGTGTAAGTGTGTATTGTCTAGTACAAAGTATGTCATGTAAGATATTTCCAGACTGCTCATGACACACCGAACATTACTGTTATGGTAGCAT
This sequence comes from Pelusios castaneus, assembly GCA_007922175.1. Lineage (NCBI taxonomy): Eukaryota > Metazoa > Chordata > Testudines > Pelomedusidae > Pelusios > Pelusios castaneus. Next base: position 16,561,877 of record ML685798.1, on the reverse strand, counting down.
GTTTCCTGCAATATTGTATATATGTACAGATATGAAACTGTGTCATATCCCCAATTGTGTGCCTCACATGGCTTGAATGTATGCAGAAGAAAACAGAGGTGTGTTTCCACACCCAGCAGAGGCATGCATACAGCAACAATGGAGTGGGTTAAGCACCCAGGCTCAAGTGGGAAAGATCACACCCATTGCCGGACATGGATGATCACTTGACCCCAGGAGTGTTGAGGAAACTTTTTAAAAGAAAAAGGCCCACTTGTCTAAGGACTCTCCCCCTGGAATCTAGCTCTGAAGTAACATCAAGGACTAGCCTGGCCCTACCCACCAAGAAGGAGAGTTTGGCTGCAAGACATATTGCACCCAACCTGTCTGGTAAGCTGAAATACAGAGTGGAACAGTGCTATTAGCTTAGATAGGGTTTTCTTTTGATTGTGACTAACTCCTTGACTTAATAATCATTTGATTTACATCACTCTGATTTAGAATCACTTAAAATCTTGTGGTAGTCAATAAATTTGTTTGTTTTATCTAAAGCAGTGTATGTGGACTGAGTATGTGCAGAGACCTCACATGGAGTGGCAGAGCTAGTGCATATCAATTTCTTTGATAAATTGGTGGATGAGGGTAAATGAGCTTCCAGGGAGGAGTAGGCAGCACTGAACTCTGCAAGATGGTAATTCCAAGGGTTGCATCTGGGACTGGGGGCATTTGCTGGGAGGTCTATCCCATGAATGGCTAGCGGGAGCACTCCTCCACTGGGTGAGGGATCAGTTACATGGAGGAGGCGGAACATGAGCTGACCCAGGAGTGGGGGTTCACACAGCAAAGTGGGATAAGTCAGGGCTTAGGAGTGGAGAACTGAGTGACACAGTGGCACACCAGTCCAGATTGCAGGAGGGGAACCTCATAATCTTCCACCCTATTTTGTGTGTGTATGCAAACTGCAATTGATTTAAATGGCAAGAACACTCTGGATTTGAGACCAGAATCTCAAGTCTTGCACCAATTGCATTTCCCAACCTTTTAGGTGAGGAAGAAGTGTTTTGGGAGCAGGGGAGGCCAGCAGAAGGCATACCTGAATTCTGCTCTGCCTATTTCCAACTGGCATAGGATCCTTTATATTCAACACCAGTGTAGGTTACAGCAGTTTGGGTTGGAGCTGGCACAGACTAGCCCACAGTATCAGGGAGCCATAACCAGCTCCCAGATAGCCTCCTACTTTTTAATGAAAAGCAGATATCAAATGTAGGAGAGAATCCAGCCCTTTTGTTTTCATTTGCAACTCAGGATCAGACCACTTTCAGCTTCAACCTCACCCAATTTCTGTTACCAGAGACAGAATGCAAGTGGAACAACACACACACTCCTACTGCTGTGAAAACACACACTGAGGTATAGACAGACAGACACACCAAAACAAAATAGTGAAAAATCTGCATCATAAAAACATCAAGGATTTCAGTACTTCAAAATTTGCAAGCTACAAACTTGTGATCACTATATAACTTCCCTTATTTTAATCTAATGCTTTAAAACCAGCAAGGACAGAAAATTAATGGTCTCTTCTGGACAGATCCTACTATTTTTTTTGTAAGCCACATACAGTGTCTAAATGCTATAATGATAAATGTTTCTAAAATGTTCATCATTTAGATTTATTTGAACCATGTTGTTTACTATACTGTGAATGAATTTTGTAGTTGTGCCTCTGGAATTTATGAAGTGCACTGGGTATTCACCTAGCACAGATCATCCTTTTAAAATGCAGTTAGCTTCAACAAAGAACTATCAGTGTAAATAGCAGTAAAAGTCACAAATAAAGATTTTACATTGTTTGTTGCACAGACTGATTGGAGGTTTTTTTTATAGTGACTTTTTTAAATAAAAATAGAATTAAGGAGATAAGACCAGGCCACAAATAAAATCACTTGTGTATCAGCCAGTGCAATCCAAATATGAGATATGCAAATGAAAAGGAAAGAAATGGAAAGATAAAGATAGTCTCTCTGTCCCTAACTCATGCTCTCCATACACAGAGATTGTAGCAATACGGTATATAATGATGGACAAATGACAAAAGAGTTGTCTTTGTTCAGATTAACATTCAGGTTTATACTAACACCCAGACTGTTGGTTTGAAACACACTCTCAGGGCCAGATCCATGGCATCTCTAGATCCATTTGTGTCCAACGTTAAGATGTAGTTTGGTGCCCTCCCCCTGTTGCGCCTCATTTCTTCCCTCCTGCTGGGCTAACATACCTTTCCAATCCCCTGTTTGAGTTATTTCATCCTTGGAAAGGTGCCCTGCTTCTCTCCAGCTGTGTGAGTGGGAAAGGAGTAACAAAGGGACTAAGCCGTAATTCCTCAAAGGGAGAAAAGTGACTTGATTGAATGTAAACAACATGGTTCCTGAACCATTCCTCTGTTGCTGCTGGTGGTGTCCCTTCAAGCATGACACTTAGGTGACCACCTGCTTACTATATGCCTAAGGCCCCCGTTGTTCCTTCTAAGGTCTCCTGGGGCAACCTCCCAGCTCTTTTTCCCAGTATGGGATCTGCTAACAGGCCTGATTCTGTGGCCTCTTTGTGTGTCAAGTCCTCATCTCCACCAGCAGTTAAATCTTCTGAGAGAAAAGTGGGTTTGCGTAGCTGGCAGGGCAGTCTCATTTCGGAAAGGCTTGTGGCCTCCTTCCTCCTTCTCGAGTAGCAAAGTTTTCTTTGAGGGACTCTGCTACATTTCAAACCACACTGGGGCTTTCACACTCAGGTTTGCCCAGCATGCACAGCACACTGCAGAAGCCATATCATGCAGGTAGTTTCACAGGCACTATCATTTCCAAGGCACACTCTGGGGCACTGGTAATGGGAAACCCAGGACAAAGGCAGAGCAGTTGTGAGAGAAGGCATCTTATCTTCAAAAAGAGGAAGAGAAAGGCATCTTATCTTCAAAAAGAGGAAGAGAAAAGTGGTTGCTTGAGTAGGCTGGAGCTGCAGTTGAAGTGATTTAACTGAACTTGTCAGAATCTGAGAAAAGGCTAAGTTCACGGCAGGAGGCAGGCAGTTCTTATTTTACTCGTGGCGATTCACCCAGTTTCCTAGCACACCACTGCCCCCAAAACTTGGGTGAGAGGTTCATGTGAATGGCCAGAGCTAAGCAAGATAGAACTGTGTTAAAGAGAAAGCATGGAAATCTAATCCTTACCTTCCTTTCATTTTTGGATTTAAATCTATTCCTTTAATATGAATTTAAAACATTAGTTACTTTTCTTGTTCATTTTAGGGAGTAGATTATGGTCAGTACACCAGTTATTTTACCAGATTGAACAGTCGAAAACATAGAAACAGGCCTGTGAAAAATGTCCAACGGAATATTTTTTTAATTTAAGATTAAGTTCTATCATCCACGCTTAATTTAGGTGCAATAATGATGCATGGATTGGATGTAAGTTTCTAGGCATATATTATGGGATAATGCAATTAAAATGTCACTTATCAAGGGGCAAATTTTAATGACGTTAAAAGCACCTTGATAGTATATTATTATTTGACCTATTCTATAGGAGGATTATTTTCCTGTCTGACTGATTTTCTATGATAGTACAAAAATGATTGTTGTGCGATTAGCTTTTTCTTTAGCAAAGGGGTGGAGCCCTACACTACAGCCTTTTTATAACCACAGCAGCTCACTGTTAACAGAGTTAAACTGAGGAAGCCTTCTGGTTTTACACTTTAAGTTAATTATCTCCTTCAACTGCTAAAGAATTGGTATATGTTGATAGTCTGTGGTAAAATGTGTGAAAAAGGAGCCAGGAAGAAGAAGGCTATAATTACAGTTATACCTGCTGAAGGTCATTTGTAGAGACTTGCATTCAGGTGGGGTTGGAGGGACTGACTTATGAGGAAAAGTTGAAAGAGCTTAAAACATATAGCTCTGCAAAGTGATGAATAAAGGGGGCTGTGAGACCCAGCTACGAGTACTCAAAGATGTCAAAACACCACCAAGGAGGAAATAGAATTATTTAGCATGGTCAAGGTCTTCTAGCTAGATGAAAAATATTAGTGAGATGTGGCCAACTGTGGGATAGAATTCCGGGGCAGTTGCTTGTGTAGGATTCTCTTCATTTGGCACATTTAAAATGAGGACAAGCACCATTATTACAAATTGAGGCCTATGGTATTTTCTCAACCAAATTCTCATCAAAGTCAGTTGGAGATTATCTCAGTAAAATCTGCATATGTTCATCAGAATTTCGCCCATTTTTGCCATGACTGGTTTTTTTTGCCGTAGCACTCATGAGTAGTAGGTGCTTTCTAGACATGCAAAAAGGAGGATCCTGTTACAAGGTGTTCACACTTCTAGAGCACTTCACGCTTCTTCAGTGCTTTTGGAATTGGATCCTGTGGGGTGCTGAGAACATCCTCTGCTAGTGCTCCCATGGAAGACATTAATGAGAGTTTCTTTATCGGTGGTGGGAGAATTGGACCCAGTGATGGAAAATAATTGTTTAGTGTGACAGAAAAAGGTAATGGAATGAATTCTAATAAAAAATTTAAATTTGAATGTCAAGGAAAACTTCCATCAGTGAGATGTATTAGTCTGTGGAAAAGCATGGAAATTCCATCATCTGAGTCATTGGAAACTAGCCAGGACAAAGCACTAGTAAAAATACTGTAAGGAATAATCTTGCAATGTTCATCAAGAAGATGAACATATTAGCTGGCAGGTCTTTTCCGTCTCTCATTTTTGTATGCATCGTAGCAATCCAGCCTTGAGCTCACAATGGCATAAATCACTGGGTCACATTGGAGAGAAACAGTCATACCAAATGGACAAGCATTAGATGAAAAAGGCATTAAATTCTGCTCATGTTACCTGGGAACCCAATAGTGGTGATGGATCCAGTGTGATTGCTATGCACTAGGGTAGCAAAGACAACTCTGAAAGGCCCTACCCGTTTCTCTAACTGGAAGCCTTGTCTATCAGCATCACTTCCATCTTATCCAGACTAGTCTAGATCAGTTTGCTCCTGTCCTCATTGTGGTCTCTTTCAAACTTTAGGTATACATGGCTACCATGATATCTAGGTTTGATGAAAAGACCACATCCTACTTCCATGGGGTCAATAGGAGATTTGCAATTAATGACAAATGCAGCAGCTTTAGGCCTGTTGATCTGACTGTTGTCCACGTTCTGATGATGTTGCAAGCCAAAAGGCAATCCGGTTCCCTTTCAAAGCTCCTATCTCCACATTAAACAAGAAGAATTAAGAGATGGAGTAACCTCAGTCTTCTTTCTTACATATGTTTATTTTTCATCCTTCATTTTTATCAGCCTATCTTTGGCTCCAGGACTCTGAACTGATGGCACCTACCGGCGTAACAAACATGAAGTTTCCTGCAGTTAACATGGGAGTGTTTAATTTTGATCTGAAGCAGAGGCATAGCCACAGGTGGGCCTGGGTGAGCACGTGCCCACCCGGTAGGCCAGCATGCCCACCCACCCCCACCCACTGCAACACCCAGCAGCAATGTGAGCTTCACTGCAGCGACTGTGGACTGGCCAGCAGCGGGCGGCCATGAGTGGGGTCACTGTGGGCAGATGGATGGGGGTGGTCTGCTCTCCTCCTGTACAGCTCCAGCCCTGGGCAATAGCTGCAGCATTTGTGTGCAGGGGCCAGGCTTCCTCTGCCCCTTCCTCCCCCCGCCCCCCACCTGCTCCAGTTGTTAGGCAACTAGAGCATTGGCAGAAAACTTCCGGTCACATGACCAGAAGGACTGGCCAGCCCCACCCTGGAGAGTCAGGGGCCCAGCCAGAAATTGGAGGTTGACTGTGCCCCTGATCTGAAGGAATTTCAGAACAAAATGTGAATCCTACCTGGGCACATCAGCTTTCCCACGATAGAACTCCCACTCCTACCAACCCTTTTCTAGTCACTAATAATTAAAGTAAACAAAGAAACAAAACCCTCAGAAGGCTAAGCCTGCTTGTTACTGGCTGGGAAGAAAGATGGAGGTTTCATTGTTTGTATTCCTAGAAGATTCTCAGATATCTCTGTGATGGCTACAGATATAAAGGAACTAGACAGATGGAGGCAAGGAAGATTAAGCTGACTGAGGATGCAGGGCCATGTAAACCAGCCCACCTCAAATTGACAACATTTGCTGCTGTCCATTTAAACTGTGTGGTCATGACCCTATTTAACCTGTGATGTTGCAGAACTTGCGGAGTCTCCAATATCAGGCTTCCATCGCAATTTTGACAGCGAGTGCCCTAGCTGCCCTGGGATTGAGTGCAGGAGTTCTGATGTCAGTCCTGAGTAGGGGCACCAGAATTGGGAGGAGGCAGGGCAGCTATGGTCTCCCACTTTTTAACATGGGTGTAGTTTGGGGCATAGGAGGTTGTGCTGCCCTCCCAGACTACAAGCCTCGGGCAGATGTGGTGTGGTGCTGGCAGGGCCTATGCTTTACAGTCGGGGAGCTGATAAGACGATCAGTTCCCCCACCAGGGAGTGCAGCCCTTGTTGGAAACACCAGCTCTTCCTGGTTGGGTGGCTGAGGTGGGCCTTTGTCCCCCCTCACCATGGGACCCACCACCTGCTCCACCTCTTCCCCGAGAGGCTCTGCCCCTGGCTAGGCCAAAAGCCAGAACCGGGCAGTAGTAAGAGCCACCCAGGTAGTCCAGCTGCTATGGGGAGCCTCAAACCCTCCCCCTGCCCTTAACGGTGTGCCCTGGGGGTCAGGCACACAAGCTGAGGGCTGCTTTTGGGCTCCCCAGCACCTCCCCCCCCATCCAGTGCATGTGGAGGCTGTCCCATTTGGTTCTTGTCCCATTTATGTACTGGAAGACTCCTGTCCTTAAGCCAACCTTTCCACTGTAATAGACCCTTCTGATGGCAACAGCTAAGTTTCTCCAGGAAAACAACCATGCAGATTTATTCCATTGGGGATAGTGACTTAATGTCTTCGTGTGGGATAGAAAGGGCCCTGGCAAGGGTTCATTTGTTTGGTGTAGACTTCTGTTTATTGTGGGGGAGTTGAGCTTTTGGTTTAGCTACGGAGCTAAACTACCCCACCAGGCAGGGAAAATGAGGCAATCAGGGCCGGCCCAAGGGTTTTTGGCGCCCTAAGTAAACTATGATTTTGGTGCCCCCTCTTCCACATGTTATAAGAGATAACCTATGTAAAAAAATTTCTTCCATCTAATTTGGTACACCTTAAAGCCTGGCACCCTAGGCGACTGCCTAGTTCACCTATATCGTTGGGCCAGTCCTAGAGGCAATTGTCACAGATGCCTAGATATTATGGTGATGGGCTCACTAGCTGGGCTTGTATGTAGCTAAGATATTCAGTTGATGTGACATGAAAATAAATTAGACTGACTATTTTGAGACTGTAAAACAATAATATGAAGACGTTCAACTGCTGAACGTCTCTTATCTTAGTTTATGATCAAACATGCTAAAGAAACATGTTCTGAGTTTAATTTTAAAGCACAAGTTTTGCTTTCCTAATTACATTAGTCCAAAATTTGTATTCATAAAATCAGAGAAGATTTGAGTTCGAAGGAAGCTCAGGAGATCATCTGATCCAACCCTCTCCTCAAAGCAGGACCAACTCAAACTAAATCATCCCAGTCAGGGCTTTGTCAAACCACAACTTAAAAACCTCTAAGGATGGAGATCCCACCACCTTCCTAGGTAACCCATTCCAGTGCTTCATCATCCTCCTAATATCCAACCTAGGCCTTCCCCTCTGCAACTTGAGATCATTGCTCTTTGTTCCGTCATCTGCCACCACTGAGAACAGCCTGATTCCATCCTCCCTGGAACCCCCTTTTAGCTAGCTGAAGGCCACTATCAAATCCCCTCTCACTCTTTCATTCTGCACACTAAATAAACCCAGTTCCTTCAGCCTCTCCTCATAAGTCTCAGCTCCAGCCCGCTAATCATTTTCATTGCCCTCTGCTGTACTCTCTCAAATTTGTCCTTTCTACAGTGGGATGCCCCAAACTGGACACACTACCCCAAATATGGCCTCACTAGTGCAGAGTAGAAGGGAATAATCACTTCCCTTAATCTGCCAGCAATGCTCCTACTAATGCAGCCCAATATGCCATTAGCCTTCTTGGCAACAAGGACACACTGTTGACTCATATCCAGCTTCTTATCCAGTGTAATCCCCAAGTCCTTTTCTGAAGAACCTGCTGCCTAGTCAGTTGGTTCCCAGTCTGTAGCAGTACATGGGATTATTCTATTCTAAATGCAAGAGTCTGCACTTGTCCTTGTTGAACCTCATCAGATTTCTTTGTCCCAATCGATCTAGGTTACTTTGTATCCTATATCTACCATTCCCCATTCCCCTCCCCAGTTTAGTGTCACCTGTGAATTTGCTGAGGGTGTAATCCAACCTATCACCCAGATCATTAATGAAGATGTTGAACAAAACTGGCCCCAGGACTGACCCCGGGGACCTGCACTTGATACCAGCTGCCACCTAGATATTGAGCCGTTGATCATTACTGTTGATCTAGCCAGCTTTTTATCCACTTTATAGTCCATTCATCCAGCCCATACTTCTGTAACTTGCTGGCAAGACTATTGTGAGAGACCATATCAAAAGATTTGCTAAAGTCAAGGTATATCATAACCACTGTTTTCCCCACAGAGCCAATCATCTCGTCATAGAAGGCAATCAGGTTGGTCAGGCATGACTTGCCCTTGGTGAATCCATGCTGACTGTTCCTGATCACCTTCCTCTCCTTTAAGTGCTTCAAAACGGATTCCTTGAGGACCTGCTCCATCATTTTGGGGAGTACTGAGGTGAGGTTCACTGGTGTGTAGTTCCCTGGATCCTCATTCTTCCCTTTTTTGAAGATGAGTACTATATTTGCCTTTTTCCAGTTGTCTGGGAACTCCCTTGATTGCCATGAATTTTCAAAAATAATGGCCAATGGCTCTGCAATCACATCAGCCAACTCCCTCAGCACCCTTGGATGCATTGCGTCCGGCCCCATGGACTTGTGCATGTCCAGCTTTTCTAAATAGTCCTGAACCTGTTCTTCCACCACTGAGGGCTCTTCAACCTTTCCCCCAAACTGTGCCACCCATTTCAGTAGTGTGGGAGTGGACCATGTCTGTGAACACAGCGGCAAAAAAAGCATTGAGTACCTCAGCTTTTTCTACATCATCTGTCACAAGGTTTCCTCCTCTATTCTGTAAGGGTCCCACACTTTTCCTGACCACCTCCTTGTTGCTAATGTACCTGTAGAAACCTTTCTTGTTACCCTTCACATCCCTTGATACTGCAACTCCAATTGTGTTTTGGTCCTCCTGATTTCACCCTTGCATGTTTGAGCAATATCTTTATACTCCTCCCCAGTCTTCTGTCCAAGTTTCCACATCTTGTAAGCTTCCTTTTTGTGTTTAAGCTCACTGAAGATTCTCTGTTAAACCAAGCTGGTTGCCTGACATATTGAATTCTTAATTCAGAATTAAGGGTCAGGTTTTTTAGGAGCAAGTTATCAAAATTCCTCAAGAAATGGGAGTGCATATCCCATAAAGAAACACTTGTCTGCACGGTGAGTTCTGCAAACCTTTACTTGTGAGACTAGCATAGCACCTTTCAAATCAACGACACTACTCACATTAGTAAAGGCTTGCAAGTTTGTTCTTTTCCTACACAATGTCTGCTCTAAAAACACATTCATTCTTTTGTGTCAAATATTTACTCCACATTCTTAGAGACAAATTTTGTTTTACCTCAGTTTGTGTGGGGTGATGGTGCTAGGCAGTGGATGGTTTGGTTATTCATGTGTGCGTGTGTGCGTGTGTGTGCTCATGCAAGGTTTCGAGATGGTGATATACATCTGAATTAATTTGGGTATCATGCAGATTTAGTACAAAATGCATTGGAGGGGAAGACTATCTACAACTAATAGATTTCACCCTGTCAGCATATTGTAATGGGCTGATTAGCAATTTTATTGTATTTAATTTGCACCAAGGTAATTCAGTGTCAGGCGGAAGAGCTATCAGGATGAAAAACTGCATCAAAATTAAAAACCAATGGTCAAATTTCAGTCTGAATGAGCTTTCCTCATAGAATGATGAAGCATGATTAATTAGGAGTCAGTTCTGGCCATCCCACAAAAATGTTTTATGGAAATACATATGTGTGGGTGGAGAGGCTAGTTGTTCCAGTTACTCCACATACAAATTTAGTATAACATGTACTGCAGTTGGGTTCTTTTAAACACCCCAGGCTCCTTAGTAACACTGAAATTGTCACTGCTTAGAGTGTTTTTGTTTTATATAGCTCTTCTCCTGCTTTTTAAAAACCTCTAATTTTAGACAAAAATTTGTTATGCTTTGCCTCTAATTTCCAGACCAACAAAGCCTCATATCTTGCCATATGGACATGAAAATATTCAAAATATAATCAAATTACCTATGAAGTTGGAAAGTCAGTCCATGTATTACTTGGGAAAATATTGAGATTATTAATTGGTTATCAATAGGGCAAAATACAGTGCCTGCCCAAGGTTATATTTAAATGCTGGAAAGCAGATTCTTCCCTCACTTACAGCTGTATATTGGAGAGCCAAGTATCATTATGGGCAGAATAGGTCACTGGAAAAACAGATGAAGTTCTGACCTTAAAATAGTGTGGGTCCTTGAGATGGTGTATTCACAATATACTAGCCTGGAAAGAGAGGCTGCATCTGAGATGAATTAAGAAGGCAAAATAATCTCAAGCTGATGACAGAGCTCAGCTGAGAAGGGACGCACAGGGCTCGTATGAAGTTAGCAGCAGAAAAGGACTGCAATGAGGAAGTCTGCAGCTGCTTTCTGGCTCTTAGTGAGGGAAAGGAGAAAACGATGAGGGACAGTAGATACAGCAGGGATCCAGGCCCTGAAGGAAGAGTTTATTCAGATGGGTGGTGGAGCAGAAGTTTGAGAGAGGCTGAGTAGTCAGAGCGTCGGGGGGGTGGCAGTAGGTGGGATGTAGCAAACCTTGACTGCTGATTAGAGGATCCCTGAGCAGGAAACCAGAGTAAAGGGCAGGGATGGCTTCTGCTACCAGCCACTGAGAAAGCAGCACAGGCAGGGCAGTGGCTCTGAAGACTGCCTGGGCCTGGGACCATTAGTCTTATGGGACCTGATGCCCTGGAAGGGGGAAATACACAGTGATCTGGCTAGAGAGCTAAATCATGAAGAAGGAGCAGTGCACCCTGCGTCACAGTGAGAGAAAGAGGCTGTGTGGCATGTGAACAACTGACAAAAGGGAGCATTGGTCCCAGAAAACAGCTAGGAGGCCCTAGTACTGAGTGTACCCACAACAATCCTCTTTTTAGTGTGGATTCTGCAGACACTTAAGCACCTGTTTAAAATCATGAGTTGGCCCCTTGAAGACAATGGAACTACTGAGGTGCTTAGCACCACTTTTCACCCCCTCTGCAGGGGAGTAAATGACTAGACAAGACACGATGCAGTGAAGAATCAGGCCCAGAGTTTCTTAGGGGATTATTCAAATGGAGAGAGACAGATTATTTGATAAGGTATCATGCCAATAAAAAAAGAGAAACTGTTTCAAAGTAGAATTTACAAGAAACTTCAGGATGAAGCACGAGAGAAATTGATAGACGTGAGACCAAAGTTCACAAGGATGAAACTGGTAAGATTAAAGTATTCAGAGCCTCATTTTAATCTTATTTAAATCTTCTTTGGGAAGGAAAACGTTAAGTTTTTTTCTCCCCAGTGAAAAATATGTTCCATGGTTTCTTAAATAGCATATATTGCTGTAATAACCCCCCTTTTTTTTTGGTGGCACTTTTTCTTTAGGGCTGTGGTTGTATGCAAATGGAGGGAAAACATCTGAAGTGCAAATGAAACACAATAGCCTGTAAAAGCTGAGGGGAGCAGAGGGGACGTCTGTAAAGATCAATCAGAAAGGCAACCCCATTCATTGGGGTGGGGGGAAATTAAGCGCCTAAGTCACTTGCCCTACATATGAGTAAAACTGAACTAGCTTATTACAGTAGTTATACACGAGACAAAGGATATGAAGGAAACGAAAATAAAAATATTCTGTAGCCTCCAATGAGAGAAATTATACAAATGAGAACATTTACATTTCCTCAACTCCTGATGGCATCAGGCTCAGAAACCGGCATTTAAATATTAATAACATCAGGTTTATGTGCATATTAACAATATAGGTACTAGTAAAGGCTCACAGAAATGCAAGTATTGCTTTGCATACATACCTTGTCCACTGTGTCGACATAGAAAAATAACATTGATAAATACGTATTGGCAACAATAGCTAGAGTCTTAATCAATAATGAAAAAATGTACCAGGAGTAGAAAACATATTCTCTAAAGCAGGTGCATCCTATTGTCTAGCTAGTAACAGAATTCCCTGGATTCCACTCATACTCGTTCCTCTCTCATATTTGTGTGAGGGAATGCCTTCTACACACAATATTTGAAGTAGAACGGAGTCTACTTAAATGAGAAACAGCTGCAAGAATGTATATGCTTAGAACACTTAGGTTGTTCCATATGCTTGGGTTTATTCAAAGTTAGCGATCATGCTGAAATCATTTAAAATGAAATGAAATGTTGAAATATCAAGCCTGGTAAACAAACCCTTCAGATATCAAACTGGAAATAGCTAAAACCAAATATCTAACCTAGTAAACAAACTGTTCTGCGTGGTTCAATTTGCAGCAATAAAGGAGTATGTTTAGAATAAAAAAAGGACTTGGGAAGAAGAGAGCCCTGAAAAAGGCGTTAACTGGCTATGGGTAAGTGATTTCTGCTGCATTATCACTGAAATGGTCACAGTAGCTCATGTCAGAAAGCAATTAAATGCCAGGAATATTTGTCTCTGATTCAGCTGCTGTTTTATTCTTTAGAACTCACAACTTGTCTGGAAATTCTGACTAAATGGATCAAGTTTCAGGCTATAGCAGGGCAAATACAGCAAAAAAAAAAAATGTAAATATTCATTCAAAGAAAAACCTCAAATTTCCTTCCATTGTATTTGCACCTTTTTAGATTCATTTTTCCACTAGTATTTACACAAGTGTCTTTTTATTTTGTTTTTGTTGCAAGAATGAGTGTGGAAATTAAATCTTGCAAATACTCATGTGAATGTGTTTGTATGATGATGTACAGCGGGTTTTTCTTTCCCCTAATAATCCCATTCTGTAGGTTGTTCTGCACAATAGTGAAAGTATCCCTATAGATGCTCACTGATTCCTTCCCTTCCACCCCCCGCCACACATAACTGTTGATGTTTCCCCACTTCATCTTACTGTGATTCTAGTTTGCAGTGGCTAAACCAGACTTCATGTTAAGTTTCATCTCATTTTGTATAGTGTTTTCAAACCCATTTTAAGAAGTGTAACTGTGTGTTCCCACTTTCCCAGGAGTCTAAAACAGGTGAAAGTCTTTTGGATGAAACTTACAAAATTAAAATAAACCCTAAAAAGGGATGACAGCCTGGCACGCTGACTGTGTAAAAAATGAGTAACATTGCACTTACCTATCTCCATCATCCGTCAGTCCATCTCGGATCTTTTATTTAGATTGTAAGCCCTTTGAGGCACGGCCCACTTGTGTTGTGTTTGTGCTGCGCCTAACACAATGGGGTCCTGGTCCATGATTGTGGTTACGATAACACAAATTATAAAAACACACAATTTTTTGACCAGAGACCATAAGAATATCTTATTAAAAAAAGTCAAATGCATGGAAAGGTTGTGAGCTTTTTATGCAAACAGGGAAACTACAATAGAAACTGTTCTCGCAACCTTAACCATAGTGCTTGCTACCAGCAACTGTTATAGTGAATGAGAACAGATGTGATGCTTTTTAATAAGTTTTTGAGTAGACCAGTTTCTGATTGATCTTTGGACAAAAAGCTATCACTTCCTCTTCCATTTCTATTCTTCTTCTCCTGCAGTTTATAGCCTTTTTTTTTTTTTTAAAGACTATGTGATAACATGGATCTCTTTCTGTGATCTTCCATGGTTAACCAGGAACTCTATTCCTAGTTTAAATATAGTTCTTGGAGTGTTTGTCTTAATTCTTTTTATCCTAATATGCTGAATTTTAAGGTACTGTCTTCTTGTGTATTCCAAATGATCTCCACACACATAAAAGGCACCTAAAGATGCAAAATCATGCAATCAACTTCTTGAGAACAGGGGTGATAGTTATGTGTCAATTAGGCTTTCACCGTCCTCATGACACTAAGGGCAAGTCTATACTGACAGCGGCAAAGTCACCGCCATGAGTGTGAGGTTTCGATTGAGGCGTCTGTGTAGACGCACTCAATCGACCAAACCAGAGCTGGAACACCAGCTCTGTAACCACAGTTATACTACGCCAACCGGACGCCCTTTTCGGTAAGTTTAGTGTAGTGTGCAGGGAGGATTTAAGAAGTCAGCGGGAGATACGCAAGATATTTTACGTACCTTGCATATCTCCCATTGACTGCCGCTGAAAACGGCGATAAGTGTAGACTAGGGCTGAGCCCTGCTCTATACTGGGGAGCAATTTTGGTGGCAATCAAAGGGAGATATGCAAAGTACTTAAAATACCTCTCATATCTCCCTCCAGTTGTCTACCACCTACTTTCCATGGTGTTTTCCGTAGCCTGAGTCAGCCCTAGTCTACACTCCAGCACTTTGGCAGCAGTCAAAGGGAGATACGCAAGGTTCATAACATATCTTGCGTCTCTCCCGTCGCCTTACTAACTCCCACTAAACACTGCGCTAAGGCGACCAGAAATGCTGTCCGGTCGACTTAGCGCTGCTCCAGTTACAGGGCCGGAGTTACAGCATCAAGCTGTAGATCAACTGAGTGCGTCTTGACAGACAGCTCAATTGAAACTGGAAGAGTACACTGAAGGCAGTGAATTTGCCGCCGTCGGTATAGACATGCCCTTAGAGGGCAACTCTTTCCCTCCAACTCCGTGCTACTCCTTCTGCAGGGGTGCTTTTACAGGATCGGCTTCTTGATCAGTTGAGCAGGTCTTCACAGATCCGCTCAGTCGATCAGGGAGATCGATCTGACGGGGACAAATTTGTCGCCGTCAGTAAAGACAAGCCCTGAGAAATAGAGGTTGTTTGGGTTATCTGTTCATTTGGAATTTTTTTAAGGCTGTGCCGTGCAGTAAAATTACAACTGAATGAATGTGCTGGCAATTGCATAGGTGTTTCAGTTGCTTTCCCCCATGCTGATTTATAGTTTCTTTTTTCTCTTTAGGATTCCAAAGGGTCCAGTCCAGCTGCTGTTACTTGGACAAAAATCTCATAGACTGTTATGGGAATTTTACTTCAGTGAGAACTGCAGGATCAGAGGGTCCTAAATAAAGTAGGTGTAACATCTGCAATTCAGTTCTAATTCAGAAAAGGTGGGATTCCCTGCCCCCTCTTCCCTGCCAAGGGATTATGTGGAATCACTCTGCACCAAAGGGCAGAGACAACCCACATCTGCCAATAGTGTGGGACAGAGGGGGCAGGGGAAGGGGCAGAATGAGGGAAGAAGGCTTCTGTAGTGTTATTGAACATGCTTGGTCCATGTGAGCATGTTCAGTACAAGCCAAGCAGCAAATGGGAAGGGGGCGGGTCATGACCCTGCATGCCCCCCTACCCAATGTGTTGCCTCTGCCATTGGGAGATGTGAGGGGCATAATGCTTCAAGGAGATACAGTAGCACGTGGATACAGTGTACAGTAGCTTAAGTGCTTTCTTCTTGCATTGAAAGAGCCAGCCACTGTTTACTGTAAACAAAAGTACAATGGAGGGACTGTCCACGCAGGGTCTGGAGTATTTGATGGAGTCTCAGAATTCAGGGCCTGCGGCAGAGTCGGTCTCTGGGCAACCTAATGAGCACAGCTGGCCTGTAATAGCCTGATGGGCTACACAACCTGACGGGTGGATCGAGTCAGCAGACGGACTCTTGGTCTAAAGCCAGCAGCAGCAATTTGATGGCTACTTAAAGCATTTGCCCATGGCAGTTCCCAACCTTGTTCCTGCCTGGCCCTGCCCTGCCTCATTCCAGGTAACCTGATTCTGGCCCTGGGGGTCCAACATCTGTCTTCTTGCTCTGGCATCTGTCCTGGGCTCATACTTCTGGTTATAGGCACCTGCTCCAGCCACTAGGCAAGATCCCTACATCCCGCTCGGGCTGTCAGTAGCCATCTCTCCAGTGGCTACTGTTACAAAGGGTGCTCAGACTCTCATCACCTCTAGTACTTTCGGACAAGTGTTGGTTTACGGTACAACACCAGAAGGTGCACAGGACTGCAACATCTGGTCCTGTGGGAGGGAATAAAATGGGGGTAGGAGGCAAGACTTGAAAACTTCCCCAACACCTGCTAGCCCTCTCCAGGGTGCAAGACACCAGTGAAAGAAATGCTCTTCCCGAACCCCGTCCCTCTTGGCTGATCTCTTGCTGGTCAGGACCCCTTCCAGTTCCTGGTTCAAAGAGCCTTGTCTTCTGATGGCTGAACTATGCAGCCGTAATTCCTGCTGTTCTGCTCACAAAACGTACATCATTTTAATCAATTGACTTTGCCCCACCAGTCAATTAATTCTGGTCCCAAGTTCCAGTGCCTTCTGCTGGGGTGGTGGTAGCAGTGGGAGGTTTCACCTCACAATATCCCCTCTTTGATGGGATGGTGCGTAACAGGGCAGCCTACTCCATAGCAGTGACCAGGCCCCTTACTCAGGTGCCCTACCAGCAGGGGTTAAAGTAAGAGGGAACGCACTGGAATGCAATTCCAGGGCCCCCAAATTTGAGGGGCCAGAGTTCCGGGGCCCCTAAAAATAGAAAAATCTGGCGGAACGCATGTTCTGCCCTCCCTGGCTGCTGGCAGGTCCTACACCCCACCGTTGTTAATCACAATACTTACTGTGTTCTGCAGTGTTTGCTAGTTTGTGACAATAATTGCTATAGACATAAATGCCATATAAAATTATAAATATTTTTATGGAGCAATAACCGATGCATGTGGTACTGAGAAGTGGTTGCAAATGCCTGCCTGGGCTGGGACCCGCACATGCATGAAGGGGGCCCAGACAATACGGGAGATTAGGAGGGTTCCGGGGCCCGTCAAATTATATTTCAACCACTGCCTACCAGGAGCAGAGCTGGTCTTCCTTCCAATTGCTGTGACAGCCCACCAGACAAGTCCCCTCCGGACAGGCAGCAGCAGCACAAGAATGAGCTCTCTGCAGATGATGTAGGCGGATGTCACAGCACCGCTTTACCCTAGTTCCCATTTTGAAAGCTTCCATTGAAAGCAGAAAAATCTCACAAGCTCTGGGGGATGGGGCAATGGAGTCACATACAAGAAGCCTTCCCTTAGTCTTGTCCTCCTGTGCAAAGGTCCGGCACAGTCCCAGAACATACACGCACTGAGCAAGAGGGCAATCCAGAGCTATGTCTGAGAGATACACTTTCCTCACTGAAAGAGAGGGAGGATGGGTTTGCCTCTTGTACCAGCTAGTGAAGTTGGTGGTGGCACAGGGGCCTGCTGCCCACTATAACATGTAGCAGTGCTTGTTGGGGGCTCTCCTAGGAGTTTTACCTCTATTATAGTGTGGCCCATATTACATCTCTGATTTTGGTCTCGAATACTCCGAGAGAGAACAGACAGTCCCACCAGTGTGTCTAGCAATTTGTATCGACAGCTCTCATGCTGTGTTATTTCGTTGTGAAACTTCATCTCAACATGATATAGGAGTGAAATTCAGAATGCTGGAGCAGTTTAATTGCAGCTACATATAAAAGTAATTATAATGGGTTCTTGGTAACAAACAACACTGAGGTTGTAAAACAATCTTCATTCTTGAGTGTTTGTTCTGAAAAATCCATCTTTTTGGATAAAAATGTCATGTTTCATCCTTGCTCAAGGGTCCCCCGCTCCAAGTCTGAACAAAATCTTTCAATTGTTTTTGAATCTTAGTCATTTCAGTTGTCATATCTTTAGCCAATAGAAACAGTTTCTAAAAACAAAACTGATCAATATACAGTACACATTGCAATAATCCCGCTTGTTATTAAGAAATAATTATATGAAAATGTTGAGTCTAATATTATATATTCGTGTGTAGGCTACAATCAAGTGACAGCTTCATGTAACGTTTGTAGTAGGTACAGGCCCAGTACAAGGCCCTTAGCAGTTACAGGCCCAATATAAGGCCTTTAGCCTGAACCAAAGTAATGTTAAGTAATGTCAAGACATTCCTAAACCAAGGCACGCCAGGAAAGTTGGCAAGAAAAGGATAAATGTTATGGGAACATAGCTAAGCACATTATAAGAAACCAGGTACCAAGACGCCCTGGAACATTCCTTAAATAAGGGAGGACAGGGCGTCTTGGTACCTGGTTTCTTATAATGTGCTTAGCTATGTTCCCATAACATTTATCCTTTTCTTGCCAACTTTCCTGGCGTGCCTTGGTTTAGGAATGTCTTGACATTACTTAACATTACTTTGGTTCAGGCTAAAGGCCTTATATTGGGCCTGTAACTGCTAAGGGCCTTGTACTGGGCCTGTACCTACTACAACGTTATGACTTTAAAGGTACAATCCAGTTGTCAAATACTTGAAAAACATGCTCTGACTAAGAAACAAAGTATTTACACTCATTTGAAGGCTTCTACTTACTTGTGCTGCTTTTTCTGTCATGTGCTGAAGTTCTCCTAATGCCAACAACAAATCCAGCCATTTCAGATTTAAAAATGACTTGGTCTGATAGGCACAAAGCCTTATAATGTTCAGTCTTTATGTGATGGCTAAAAAGACTGACCACTCCCCAGGCTCCATGTTCCCTGGCTTCAGTTACTAGTTTTTGTGTCTAGCCCATTCATCTGGCCCCATATGCTGCCATACCCAACACGCCAGAATCAGCCATGACCCCGATCTCACAACTTTTTGCAAATGAACAAGATTTCTTGCTGTGGCCTATTTAGTTTTGCAACTATGGATCCTGGATGGGGAGAAAAGAAGTGCATGACTGCAGTTCTCCACTGTGCTATTAAATAGCGGCTTAATTCTACCCTGGAGGGAATGTATTTCAGTGGTAGGTGAAGTGATCATCTAGTTCTATAAACAGAGTATTATTAGACTAGGACTGTTGCATTAGTAACTTTATTTTCAAGTTCCAAAGGGGTAGCTGTCTTAGTCTAGGTCAGCCAGACAAGGAGTCCTGTGGCACTTTTAGGCTATGTCTACACTTACAAAAGCTAGTTCGAATTAGTTAATTCAAACTAATTTTAGTTGGTTCGAATTAACTTAATTTGAACTAGCATGGCCTCACTAGAATGCTAGTTCGAACTAGCTATGTCCATGCAGGGCACTTGCTTAGTTCGAATTAGTCAGTTGCATGAACGTCAATCTGCCGATTAGTTCGAACTAAGCAGTTAGTTCGAACTAATATGGCCACATTGACTTAATTCGAACTAGCTATTTTGAATTAAGGGTTAGTTTGAACTAAGCAATTGAATTTATTAGTTCAAACTAATGAAAGCTTAGTGCGGCCAAGGCACTGCAAACAGGGGAGTTTGCAAGGGAAGGAGAAGGAGAAGCCCTGAGAAGGAGGCGAAGGAGATCCCCTTGCTGAAGAAGCAAGGGAGAGAGTGAATTGCTGACTGTGTGTGCTTGTGCTTGTGTCTTTTTTTCCCCACAGGTGATTTCTGTGAATTGTCAGTTACTGTGTGAGTTGGGATTGTGATTGTGTGATTGTCTGGGGGGCTGTTTGTACCATTGTTCTCTGCTCAGCCCTGCTCAGCTCAATCAGCCTTGTGATCACCCTTCCCCTGTGTGCTTAACGAGGGGCAAGGGCTGACCCAGGCAGAGAAGGCCTTAAAAGCCAGTGGCTGAGCGACCAGGGGGAGCTTGCGAACAGGGACTGCAAACAGGGTAGTTTGCGAGGGAGTTGGGGGAAGTTTGTGGTTTGTGTAGCTACTATGGTGAAGAGGACCCGCACCGCTTGTGCCAGCACTGCTTCTGTCTCCTCCACCTGTGCCTGTATCCAGACAGACATACTGACCATGGATATCTCTACCCAGGTCCTGGCGTGGACTTGCAAGGACTGTGGCCTGCATTTCCCACTCTCAGACGGTCAGGCTGGGGAGATCATTCAATGTGACAGGTGTCCCCTGGTGGAATCTCTGAGGAAGCAGGTGGGGGAGTTATAGGAGGAGGTGGCCAGGCTCAGGAGTATCCATGCCCTGGAGAAGTTCCTGGATAGCATTCATGAGGAAACATGCAAGGATGAGGAAACTATCCAGAGGCAAAGGACTGCTGCCACACCCTCGGAGAAGGATGGGATGGCTCAAGCAGAGGGTGGACACTGGCAGCTGGTTACTTCTGGCAGCAGACAGTGCTCCACCCCTGCTCCCATCCCACCCTCCGTTGTGGTAAAGAACCGCTACGCAGCACTACAGACAGGAGATGATATGGAAGAGGAGAAGCCGTGCACCCCCGAGGTTGGGAGGATCACAACCATCACACCCAGGAGAAAACGTCGGGTTGTGGTGGTTGGTGACTCTCTTCTGAGGGGGACGGAGGCACCTATCTGTCGCCCAGATAAGGCTTCTCGGGAGGTATGCTGCCTGCCAGGCGCCCGTATCCGAGACGTTACGGAGGGATTGTCGAGAATCATCCGTCCCTCTGACTACTACCCCATGCTACTCATCCATGTGGGAACCAATGATACTGCGAGAGGTGACCCTCTGCAGATCAAAGGTGACTACAGGGCTCTGGGAGCACGGGTGAAGGAGTTCGGTGCACAGGTGGTGTTCTCCTCAATCCTCCCAGTCAAGGGTAGGGGCCCGAGCAGAGACAGATGCATCCTGGAGGTGAATGCCTGGCTGCGGAGATGGTGTTACCAGGAGGGCTTTGGCTTCCTCGACCATGGGGTGCTGTTTCAGGAAGAAGGACTGCTAGGCAGAGACGGACTCCACCTATCCAGGAAGGGAAAGAGCATATTTGGAAGCAGACTGGCTAACCTGGTAAGGAGGGATTTAAACTAGGTCCGAAGGGGGAAGATGACCAAGACCCACAGGTAAGTGAAACTGAGGGAAACCTGGGGGAAGGGATGGAACTTGGGGGATGCTGGGGCTGTAACAGCAGGAATAAAAGAGAGGGTAGTTGGAACTGGAGGCTGGGGTCAAATAATTGTTTTTTTTTTCCTGATAAAGTCATAATACCTCATGCGAGTGGGGAAGGAGGACACCGGGAGAAATTGCAAGGGGGAAGATGCGACAGGAGGGAGAATCGACAGGGCAAAGTAGGGCAATGGGCCCGGTATCTTAGGTGCCTGTACACAAATGCGAGGAGCCTCGGAAACAAGCAGGAAGAATTGGTAGTACTGGCACAGACAAGGAACTATGATATAATTGGAATAACAGAAACGTGGTGGGATAACTTGCATGACTGGAGCACTGCCATGGATGGATATAAATTGTTCAGGAAGGACAGGCAGGGAAAAAGGGGGGGAGGAGTAGCGTTATATGTAAAAGAGCTGTACGACTGCTCGGAGCTCCACTATGAAAGTGGAAACAAGATGGTTGAAAGCTTGTGGGTTAAGTTTAGGGGAGAATGCAACAAGGGGGATGTTGTGGTGGGTGTCTGCTACAGACCGCCAGACCAGAAAGAGGAGGTGGATGAGGCGTTCTATGGACAACTAACAGAAGTTTCCAGATCGTCGCAGGCCCTGGTTCTTATGGGGGACTTCAATTATCCTGATGTCTGCTGGGAAGATAATACAGCAGTGCACAGGCAATCCAGGAAGTTTTTGGAGAATATTGAAGACAACTTCCTAGTACAAATGCTGGAGGAACCAACTGGGGCCTTGCACCTCTAGACCTATTGCTCACAAACAGAGAAGAATTGATCGGGGAAGTAGAAGTAAATGGCAACCTGGGCAGCAGCGACCATGAGATGGTAGAGTTCAGGATCCTGATCAATGGAAGGAAGGAAAGAAGCAGAACACACACCCTGGACTTCAGAAAAGCAGATTTTGGCTCCCTTAGGGAGCTGATGGGCAGGGTCCCATGGGAAGCTGATCTGAAGGGGAAAGGTGTCCAAGACAGCTGGCTGTATTTTAAAGAAACCCTGTTAAAGGCACAGGAAGATAACATTCCGATGTGCAGAAAGAACAGCAAATGTGGACGGCGACCAGCGTGGCTTAGCAGGGAACTCTGCGGGGAGCTGAAACATAAAAGGGAAGCTTACAAGAAGTGGAAACTTGGACAGATGACAAGGGAGGCGTATAAAGATATTGCTCGGGACTGCAGGGATCAAATCAGAAAGGCCAAAGGACAATTGGAGTTGCAGCTAGCAAGAGATGTGAAGGATAACAGAAAGGGGTTCTATAAGTATATCAGCAACAAGAAAAGGATCAGAGGTGGTGTAGGTCCCTTACTGAATGGGGCAGGCATCCTCGTGGAGGATGATGCGGAAAAGGCTGAAGTACTCAATGCTTTTTTTACTTCAGTCTTCACAGGGCGGGCCAGCTCCCAGGCTACTACACGGGGTAACGCGGACTGGAGAGAAGAGTGGCCCTCGGTGATGGAAAGTCAGGTTAGGGAACACTTAATGAAATTGGATGTGCACAAGTCCATGGGGCCGGATGAACTGCATCCGAGGGTGCTGAGGGAGTTGGGGGAAGTGATTGCAGAGCCGCTGGCCATTATCTTTGAGAACTCGTGGCGAATGGGGGTGGTCCCGGAGGATTGGAAAAAGGCAAATATAGTACCTATGATTCATTATTCATTTGTTTGAGCACCGCTATTAACAAGTCATCAATGGAGTGAGCAGGGAGATTGAAGTGTTCCCCTATTGGTTTTTGAATGTTGTGATTTCTGGTGTCAGATTTGTGTCCATTTATTCTTTTGCATAGACTGTCCTGTTTGTCTAATATATAAGATCGGGGAGCATTTCCAGCACATGATGGCATAAATCACATTGGTGGATGAGCAGTAAACTAAGCAGCTGAGACACAGAAGATACATTGGGAACAGACAGAGGCATTACTGGCTTTTTAAATCTATTTTCTTTACCTTAAAATCGCAAGGAGATACAATATAGGATATTAGTTTAAAACCTCTACTGAAGAGTAATTTAGGAATTATCCAAAATGAACTAATCAAAACCTAGCAGAGAAAAATTATGTCGTGATTTTCTTTTCCTTTCCTCTATCCAGTACTTCCAGGTAGCAACTTTCATAAACCTCAGCGCTGAATTTATTTATCACATGAGCTTTCATGGATATAATAATCCCACTTCATCAGATGCATGAACTGACCTTGTGGCTTACCCTTCTCATATATATTCACATGAGCTATGTCTACACTTGTTAATTTAGATCGACTTTGTTAAGTCGACTTAGCATGTCTGCACTTAAATTTTAAGTCGACTTTGGGGGGACCCTACAAAGTTGACCTAGAGCGTCCACACTGGACATTAGGTCGACTTCTAGGGTCTAGGTGGACCTGGGACAGGTCCACGGCGGCAGGGGGGGCACCCCTTGCCCAGTGCCAGAGGGCTCAGCCTTTGCCCCATTGTACCTGGGTACAATGGGGCAAAGGGGGACAGGGACCCTGGCAGGGAATAGGGGCAGGCAGGGCAGGTGGCATGCCAGGCTCCCTGTGCCAGCCCCCCCGGCAGGGAGGGTAGTGGGGCAGTCCTGGAGAGCCCTAAGTCCACTCGGCTACTCCATGTCTATACTGGCTTAAGTCGACTTTAGAAAGTCGACTTAAGCCAAAAATCGACTTAAAATGAGGTTTTATAAAGTCGACTTAATGTTTCCTTAAGTCGACTTAAGCAGCTGCTTAAGTTGACTTAAAGAAAGCGTAGTGTAGACACAGAGTAAATTAAGTCAACTTAAGCAAGCTTAAGTCGACTTAGTTTACAAGTGTAGACGCACCCCTACATACTGCAGTTTCCATTTCATGCATCTGATGAAGTGGGGTTATACCCATGAGAGCTCATGCGATAAATAAATTTGTTAGTCTTTAAAAGCGCCACAGGACTCCTTTGTTTTACTAAGATAGATAGACTAACACAGCAACACGTCAAGAACTCAGTACTCAGGAAATTTTTAAAAAGAGTTTAGTTGTTAAACTTAATTTTAGAGAATTTTCACAGCAAGAAAGATGCATTTAGCAAAATAACACAGTGAGGTTTGTGGGGGGTGTTTAGAGTGGGGAGTCAGCTGTTATTACTTCAGAACTGCAGAACTGGGGCCTAAAGTTTCTCTGTAAACATGTGTATGTATGGCATCACGCATGTGAGCAGTCCCATTGAATTCAGTGAGATTACTCACCAGCATAAAGCTATTCGGGTATTTAAGTGTTTGTCTTTGTGTGCAAATGGCCACTGTAGAAAAATTTTGTCTGATATGATATGAACTTGAAGATAAATAAAATTGGCAAATACAATATATGGGGGTGGGGGGTTATTTTTCATGAGGCCATGTTTGCTGACAGGAGGTTCTTAGCTCAACAGCCAAAGTTTAATGTGACCTGGAGAAGGAAAAACACCACTTGTATTCTAACTGAACACGGACGTCTACTATTTTCATTTTAGTGAGAACACACAGGTTAATATGCCCTTGAGTTAAAGTGGTATGAAAAATGCTAACTGTCTACAGTGGGGTATCACGCTACCAAAACGAAACACAAGGGCCTGACCCTGCAAGGTACAGCATGCTTTCTACTTCCATTGCCAACACGCTGCAGGATCAGATTCTCCATACAGCATAGCAAGGGTTAATATAAGAATTCTAAGGATCCTGTCTGAGTTACCTTCTTTCCGCCTCTCCCAGACATAGACACTTGCTAAGGAATAAGTGACAGAGGCCTGTTTCTGACCTAGATCGAGTACCTCGACTTCTGCTGTCTTGATCGTTCAGTTCTTACTCAGGCGAAATTTCTATACACTTCAATGAGCATTTGCCTGCATTAGGATTTCAGAACCCAGCTTTGCTCTGTTTAGCATCCATCACGAAACTAGAGTGAATTTTCCACCTTTCGCTCCCAATTCAGTAGAGTTGGCACTTGACAGACAGTACAGAAGGCAACCGAGCACTAGAGCCATTCAGAAGTCTCTCTCTCTCTCTCATATGTCTTTTTCATATGTTTTCTTTTGTTTGATTACACAACTCTTCTACACATTCGGCACCTTTATAATCAACCAGCTTCTCTGTTCCACTACTGCCCTGCTACAGCACTGTTTCAGTGCAAAATAAAAAAAGGGAGGGCCACAAAAAAACCTCTTAACCAGCTACCAGAGAATTCCTTCTGCATAAAGGGTGTCACCACATGGTATAGAAGCTGGCCCCGCCACTGCTCCTGGTCCAGAGGGGCATGGTTAAAAGACATCCCTGCTCTGGCTATCCTGGGCTGAGGGAATGCCCCTGGCAGCCATAGGCAGTTGGCTCTAATGTATGCCAGGCTGGATTGGGCCCTAGTCAACCCCAGAACCAGAGCGCTGTAAGAAAGTCCTAAAGCTCCTTTTCCCTCTCCCTTCCCACCCCCAGTTCTTCCTGTGAGGTCCCACGCTGAGCATAGCTCACAGACCCAAGACTCAGTTCCAAGTTCTGCAAATAGGTCTTCAATTTCTATTGTGTTT
Source organism: Pelusios castaneus (assembly GCA_007922175.1). Lineage (NCBI taxonomy): Eukaryota > Metazoa > Chordata > Testudines > Pelomedusidae > Pelusios > Pelusios castaneus. The sequence continues at coordinate 16,536,220 of ML685798.1, read as the reverse complement.
ATCACCTTCACGTTTGTTTATTTTTGGTTTTGTTTCTATTTGCCCCCAGCTATATTTGAATCTGTAGTGGAAAGTCAGCGGGTGTCCTGTGAACATCTGAGGAGGACTACACATGCAACTCCCATTCACATCAGTGGCAGTTACATGCACACCTACAGGCCTCTGCAGTCTGCTGTGGAAAATAATGAAGTATGTTTTCCAAGTGTAACAGACCAGGCCGTAAGGGTACTAATGTGGAGAGAAAAAGAAATCACCTTGGAAAGAAAGAGGAGGCTGTGACACACCATACATGTGAACAGGCAGATGCTGCTCCTATCTCTGATTTAATTTAAAGGCTGTGGTTTAGATAGTGCAAAAAAAGTATTTAATCACAAACTGATTTTTTTCTCTTCCTATTGCAAGCATTGCCTGCTGCCAACATTTGAATGACCACAATATCACTCATCCATAGCAAATATTGAAAGTGGTATGCAGGAACATGGCAAACGGAAACTTGGTTTCTAATTTGCAAAATGTCTTTGCCAGTATTTGTCTGGCTCTAGTAGCAGGTGGTTTTATTTCAGGTGGTCTTGGTGCCATACTAGCTTCTTGTACTCTTTTACCACCAACTTTATCCTGGCAGGCAGATCTCAAACGCCAAAGGTCTTGTGTCATAGAACTTAGAGATGTGAAAGAATGTACTAAATAAAATAGTCAATGCAGGGTATAGTCCTCTCTCTATGGCATTATTGGGTATTAAATTGCTAATGTTTTGGCCTAAAGGAAATTGGTCTTTGGAAAAAATGTACATATGGAAATATGTTAATGGCAACTAAAGGACTTCCTGTCCTTCTAGCAACTGTAACAGTTAGCCATACAAATAACACTGTCTGACTAATATGAAGGACTGAACTTATCATCAAGCATATCAAGTTTTAATCACAAATTGATTTTCTGCTCCTGACTCCATTCAAATGTTGGCAGAAGATAATGTTTGACCAAATCCCCATAGGTTTCGGGCAGATGGACTAATCAGGTGCTCTAAATTAAGCAAGTGCTTTGCTGCATCAAGCCCAAGATGCTGAATAAAGTGAATGGGAACATGCTGAATAAATGTGCTATAGGGTTAGAACCCTAAAATTCCATCTATCTTGCAGCATGACTTCCACTGAATAACACTGAGTTCCTGCAAAAATGATACTTTTTTTCCAGGATGCAGGGGCATGCACAAGGTTGGGCAAGGAGGGGCATTCCCCCCACCCCCCCAAATCCCAATAATCAGTGAGGAAGGTGCACTCAGAGCTCCTCTGGGGCTCTGGAAGGGAGGGCAAGTGCACAGCTCCTGTGGGGACATAGAATGTGTCCCTCCAAAAGCACTGGCATTTCAATTCCTGAGCAGGCCCCATGCCAGGATGGGAGGGATTTTTAAAGCTCCAGCCCTGTTTGTTTGAACTGTCAGATCTGACTTGAATTCACTACACAATTTTATGTTGGGCTGATTTCCTGTGTCCCCTTTGGCTGTGGTTTTGTATCTGGAAAAAACTGGCCTAATGTGCAAGCTCAGATTCTTGTGAAGCCTCATTCATGTAGGGGCCATCAAAAATTCCCAAATGTTGGTGAGCTGGTTAGTGACCTCAAAGGCTGCAAAATCCAATCACAATTCAGTTTTTGTTTGAACAGGGAGTCAGGGGAGGGGCAGGGTTGGAATATTTTCATGGCTGACACTGTTAATGAATCTAGCCCTTTGTTCTACTCAAGTCTGGATGCTGACAAATGTGCAGTGTCCTGAAAGCTATGACATCTTTGTCCTATGTCCAGGTGCAGGATAGACACTGGTGCAGCCTGTTTTGAAAAGGAGGAGAAAATTAATCCTAAAAATTCTTAACATCAAAAGGGCTTCAGCCCAGAAAAACATCAGAGCCTGTTTTCATCCCTTGGCTACTGATATGGCTATCCTAACAGGCCTTGTTGAATCCAGCTATTATCTCTATTTTTGCATAGAATTGTCATGTTCTTTCTTTGAAGAATATTTTTATGGCCATTTAGGTCTACTTTGTACTGCATATTGCGTAAACAGCCACACATCCACTAAAATACTGGGCCACCATTAAAAACCTGCTTCTTTCCTGTCTTAGACACCTAGTTAATTTCAAGCCAGGAGAAAGATAATCAACAAACTGAAAGCTAAATTCTCAGTAGTGTTTGACAGATCATTTTAACCCAGAAATGTCTCAGTACTGTAGTAAGTAGGGCCCTGACTGTTCCATCAATTGCATGCAGTTGTCCCACTGAAAGTTAATAGGAATTAAATGCACACAACTCCCAGGATGGTTTGGCTCATGGGAGTTTAGAAATTGGGCCCAGATTCATCCCTGCTATGACTCCACTTATTTCAGTGGTTTTATAAGAGCAATGACTTTGCCCTGGATGCTTTCCTAGTCACTAGTGAGAGCACACCTGCACTACCACAAGCCAAAGCATATTTCTTTTTGCATGGTTAATGGACACACAAAAGAATGTTCACGATATCTTTTTGAAGAACTGTAGTAAATGCGTTTTTAATATAGAGTTGAAACACAAAGATACTCACCTCACAAGTAAATATAGACGTGATTAATCTGTTTTACAGCTGTATGTATTTTAAGTCTAGTGCACCTGGTGTGTGTTCTTCTCAAGTACACAGTATAAGCACAATCCAAAGCTCACTGAAGTTGTAGGAAGACTCCATTGAGTTTGAACCAGGCACTAAACTACCTGCAAACGTGGTGATTTGAGGACATTGCCGGTTTAAATGAAACCAAAACCTTATCAAGTGGCCTAGTCCAAACCAAGTGTGTCCTGGATAGACTAAGCTCTTGTTGCTTTGTTTATGAAGGTGGCTCAGACACTGGAGTAGGAGTCAGCAAATCCTGAAATGTAATCCTGCTGCTGTCAATTATTTGCAGTGCAGCTTGGGCAAGTCACGTAACTGTTTTGGGCTATATGGTGGGTACCCTTGTTCATGTGCACATAGGAAAGCCCTCCTGTCGACATAATAATGAGAGGCGGTAGCTATATCAGTGGGAAAAGTTCTCCCACCAACGTAGCACTGTATACATGAACTCTTATGCCAGAGAAATTTATATCGCTCTGGTATGTGTTTTTTTTCCCCACACTCCTGAGCAACGTAAGTTTTGATGACATAAGTGGTACTGTAGATCTGACTTAAAAAAGCTTGCACAAGCTGAGTTGCTGGGCCTTCAGCTGATCTTGTTGAGAGTTCAAAACCATAGATTATGCGTTTCAAAGGAGTAGCATTATAGATTATGGGGGAAAACACTCCATAAAAAATACTCTGTAAAATTCTAGTATTAATGTACACAGCTATAATGTCCTTCATTCAAGGATCTCAACACATTCTACAATTACTTAGTTAAGTAAAATTCCAAAGGGGTAGCCGTGTTAGTCTATTGTAGA
>ML685798.1:16504314-16527785 GCA_007922175.1 Pelusios castaneus | reverse complement strand
AATAAACAAATCTGTTAGTCTTTAAAAGTGCCACAGGACTCTGTTGTATTCCTGGTGCTGTTGGCTCAACAATATTCCTTTATCTCTTAACTGTGTTTATTCGGTATCAGTCTGAAAAGGCTGCATTTTGGTGAGAATGTGTGTTTTCTACATGCAGCCTTTGATGTCCCTTGGTGTGAAGATTTGAACCAATTTTGGTGGCATTTAATTTCCATTTCAACCTCTCTATGAGGTGAAAGGGGGATGGACATAATGCAGGGCATGTGATGTCCATGAGAAATTAATTTAGGTTATGTCTACAGTACAATGGCGCACTGCTCTATAATGTAATACTATTGGATGCAACAAACCTCAGGCCTGTGGAGCTCAATGCATACGCCTCTACTGCTTGAGCTAAAAGGCATTTGCCTCTTAGCCATAGTCATAGCAGGCTCTTCAATGTCTCGCTCATGGGCCAAATCTGCACCACCAGATGCTTTTGAATGGACCATGACATCTTTTTTTTGCATGTTATTGTTATTGTTAGTGCAATGTGAAAAATGTTTCTCTGGAGTCTGTACTTTGACAATGCTTGGACCAAGAAATCTGGACCTCGACCAGAAAAAAAAAAAAATTGAGAATCCCTGCTGGTCTAGCCACCACTAGAGGAGGACACAATGCCGTGCCAAGAAGGCATGGTTACAGGAGCACCATGGGGCTGGTCTACATTATGGGTTGGATTTTGGCAGCAGTCAAAGGGAGTTATGCAAGTTATTTTAAGTAACTTGTGTATCTCCCTTATACTGCATAACACCTACTTACCACAGTGTCTTGAGAGTGCTGAGTCAATGGAAAATGGCCTCCTGTCGACTCAGTGCTACTCCAGTTGAGGGGTTGGAATTACTCAATTGACTTCCCAATCAATCTGCCAGTGGTGAATTTGCCGCTGTCAGTGAAGACATGCCTGTCGAGGGGATACTTCCTAAATCAATGGACAGGGTTTTTTCATTGATGTAGGTAATCCACCTCTCTGAGAGGATGTTAATAAGTGAACAGAAGAGTCCTTCTCTAGGCCTACCCACATGTACACCACCCACTAGATTGACCTAACTCTGGTACACAAGATTTTAAATTTTTCACACCTTGCTAGGTCATTGCTAGGTTGACCTAAGTTTTAGGTGTAGGCCAGGCCTCACTCTGCAGCTTCCATGAGCAGCAAGCAACAGTGTCAAACCAACAGGCGTCTGATAATGGATACTTCTTCTGATTCAATGCTTGTATTTTGTTACTAAATTGAAATTAGTTGGTGAGTGAAATTCTGCAAAACCAAAACTGAAAACCTTTCTTCAGCTTTCTTCTGCAGTTTCTACTCCTAGAAGAATTCTGAATAAAAAAACCTAAAAATTCTGTACATAATGTTTAAAAATTCTGCATATTTTATTCATCAAAATATAATCCCACCAGTATCAATTATTTTAGTTATTTATTTCAAAATAGCTGTCAGCAAGTATGTCTGTAACAATACAGACACCAAATAAGATTCCCATAGGACTAGAGGGATAACTCCCTATGACAACACAGTTCCTGTTTCTCTGTTATGCTTTTGTTGGGTTCCTCAGTCTGAGTGCATCACATGTGCCATCTGGGCACATTTGGGGGAAAACTCTCAGCCCCTCTGGTCTCAGACACCTGTGCCCCCTCCCCTCCCAGACCACAGCCCAGGGATCCATAGAGAGAAATGGCTTGGGCTTGTACAAAGTTTCTTCACATCACCTTCTTCCCTCAAGTTCCAAAGGGGTAGCCGTGTTAGTCTATTGCAGAAAAACAAGAGTCCTGTGGTTTAAAGACTAACAGATTTATTAATCTGTTAATCTTTAAAAGTGCCACAGGACTCTGTTGTTTTTCTTCCCTCAAGACATGCTGGGAACTGCAGCTGCCCAGAGCCCTCCAGGTCTCTCCTCCCCCCCACCGCAGTTTTCTGTATTTGCAAGCTGGAGAGAGTTGGAATCTACAGAGCTATAGTGCTGAGGTAGCATCCATGTCCCATCTAATCTATTCTAACCTGGAGTAAAGTTGGGTTTTTATCCTTGTATTTCCAATGTTAAATGGGATATGGACGTTGCTAAATGACTGTGTCCGTAAAGAACTAATATGCACAGGGAACACTGTTCTTTGTTTCGTTCGGAAGATGGGACTTGCAGAGCCAGATGCCTGGGTCCCACTCAGCCGCACTTGGCAAAGAACCGTGGCTGGAGGGCAGGGGTGAGGATGAGGCAAGTGGTGTGAGCTACCTTTCTTCTCCCTTGATCCTGGGGCCAACAGGGGCTGAGCCAGTCTTGGCTATAACTAAAAACAGCTTGAAAGCTGCTTTAAATTATGCTAGCTAAAACAGTCCCCTCTGGACAGATCCACCAGCTGGGAATTGCTGGAACTGCCCCCACCCCCATGCTCTCTGGCCATGCTCTGGCTGCCCAAAAATGCCTGCAGGCAGGGAGCAGGTGCCAGAGAGCCGGTTATCCTGGCATTATGCCACCCAGGGATTTCCCCATGTTATGGTAATCCCCGGGTGTCCAGGCTGTTCTGCTGAAGTAGTGCTAAGAAGATGGAGCTGAGGTCCAGGATTTGGCCAGCACTCTGCAAACAAGGCAAAGAAAAAAACCTGGAACTGATTATTCCAGTGCTCTGTCCATGCATGTCTTGCATCAGTGCTGGATCCTGCGCCCCCTTCATGGATTAAAGGTATTTAAGCAGCTGGTGAGAAGAACAAAAGTCTCTTAATGTAACCTAAGTAGTTCATTTTATGTCCAGTGCGTTAGTGGAGATTACAATAGCGAAACAGACTTTGGCCAAAATCCTCTCAATGCAGGGCTAGACAAACCTTGCGTGCCAGGTTGCCATGGCAGGCACCCAGGATTTTGCCCCTGGTGCTCAGCAGTGCCTAACAGCCAGGGAGGTGAATGCCCCCTGGTGCCCCAAAAAAGAGCTGGCAGTGCTGACATTTCCAGTGCCACCGTCTGTCTTCCCCATCCCCCAGCCCCAGCACTGATAAAATCATCACCTGCAGCAGCGGTTTTTTCGGCAGCCGTTGGTGTCTTTTGTGCACCGCCAAAAGTAGCTGTGGCCGTTTTTCGGTGGTGGGGGTCCCAGCGTGCTCTGCACCACTGGCAGAAGAAGTGGCAGTCTTTCGGCGGGGGGGGGAGGTCCTTTCTTTGCCGGACACCTAGGGGTGCCTTGGTTTTTGGGCTGGCCCCTGGGCATCTGGAAGATTTGTTGAGGCCTGTCTCAATGGCACCTAGCCTGAGTAACTTGGCTGAGTGCTAGGGAACTCAATGTGGGGGAGGGTCTCCCTGGCTGTGCAGCAGCTGTAACTGGCCTTTGAGCCTGCAAGGAAGGAGCAGGGGAGTCAGAGAGCCTTGCTCCTCATCTCTGCCCCTGCCCGCCTCCTCTTACCTCCTGTAACCATGCATAGGAAGGCCCAGCAAAGCTGGGTTTCATGCTGTATAAGGACTGAGCGAGCTATTCTGATGTCACTGGGTGCGCTGTGCCGATGGGAGAAGCTCTCCCCCCTACATAGCGCTGTCCATGTCAGCACTTCGTCGGTGTAACTTACGTCATTCAGGAGTGTGAGTAAGTTACACCGAAGCAAGCCCTAGTGTGTACAAACCTTCAGGGACATCTACACTACAAACTTAAGTGAACCTATCTATCCTAGTTCCAAAGGGAGAGCCGTGTTAGTCGAGTTCAACAAAACAAATAGGAGTCCTGTGGCTCTTTTAAAGACTAACACATTTATTTTTTGCATGAGTTTTCGTGGGCAAAGTCCCCCTTCATCAGATGCCAGAGACTTTGCTCACGAAAGCTCATGTGATAAATACATTTGTTAGTCTTTAGAAGTGCCACAGGACTCCTTGTTTGTTGTATGGTGCTTCATGTCCATGCTACCTCCTTCTGTGGCTGGTGCGTGTCCTCGTCAGGAGCACTTCTACTGAGGGGCAGTAGAATCTCCTGGCTTTCATGTCTGTGCAGAGTTCCCTGAGCCCCCCACTGCCTCAGGGTGACAGCCCAAGCTATGAGCCAGGCACAGGGATCACAGCAGAGAGCCTGCCAGCCGTACTTGGCAATTTCACGGCTCCCTGCTGGAACTGTGAATATGACAAGGACAACAGCCAACAGGCAATGTAAGTAACAGTGTCTACAGACACTGTATCATCCAAACTCGGTGATTCCCAGACCTTGGGGCATACCCCCCTACGGGTTGTGGAGCAATATTCAGCGGGGGAGGGAAGTGTGGCGGGACCTGGGCCAGCCCTATCAACTGTGAATGCAGCTCCTGCTCTGCTCCTGGACACAGCAGCTGGTTATGAATGGGTGGGACATGGAGAAAGTCTGTTACAGATAAGGGAGGGCGTGACCTAAAAGGTTTGGGAACCACTGCCCTAACTAAACTGACATACGCCCTACACTTCTTGTGGAGGTGGAGTTATGATGTAGGCGTAGTAGGGCACTTCTTACATAATTAGGTCACTGTAAGCTGCCGGGGCTGGACTATCACAGGGGCTGAAGGGGCTGAAGTCCCAGGTCCCAGCCCCTAAATCCCATACCTGATCCACCCCTCCTCCCCCGCTCAGCACTGGCAGGGCTGGGGGAGCGCTGAGAGTTTATGCAATAATAAATTTGTTAGATAATATCTTTGTTAATCTTTGAAAGTGCCACAGGACTCCTTTTTTCCTTTTACCCTGGAGCAAACTGTCCCCAACTAAACAACAGCAGGTGCAAAAGCTCTGCACGCCGAGCCGATTGCCAGTTACAGGTGTGAAATGCAAGGCCGAACTAGACCATTTATATGGGAACATTGTTAAGCACAAGCCATTTCTCTCCCAGCCCACCTTTTAAAAACAAGTGAGAAAGTCAGTGCAAAAAACCAAAAACTAAAACAAAAAACCAAACACCCCAACCCCCCGCAAAAACCACCTTGCATAAATGCAAGATTAAGGTCCCCCCCATTTAACTTTCATATATCCTGACTTTTTTAAATGTTAAGGTTAGTACAGTGATGCTAATTTGATCGCATTGTGTGTAGTTTATTCTAGACAATATAAACTGAAGTATATTGAAGCAGGCACTCACTGAAGAAAGCAGACATTGCTGGGTGAGGTTCTACTGCTTCTGATATGTAGGAGGCCTAACTAGATGATCACAGTGATTCTTTCTGGCCTGAAAATCTATTGATCTAAAATCTGTGGCTGAAAAAGTGCTATATATGCACCATTCGGACAAGTTAACGGCGCATGAAGGCCTGAATTCATGCATTTCCTGACTTCTTAGCAAGTTGTTTACGCACCTTTAAGAGTTCTATTAACACAGTGCTTTGCCACCAGAAGCTTTTTTGTGTTGAGGGCTCTCTTTTTAAAAAATTCATTCTCATTCTCTTTTTAAAAAATTAAGTGTGTACATCTGCTAATACAGAGATGTCAAATCTGCAGCCAGCCCGCGGTCCGCTCTCCTGTGGCCCACACTTGGGTCCGGCTGGCGTTGGCAGGGGGCCCGGTTCGCACTTGCTGTGGCCCACACACTCGAGCCCAGCCGGGGTTGATAGGACTCGGCCAGCCAGAATTCTGGCTCTATGTGGCGCTCTTGCCCCACCACCTGGTGGGGGTGGTTGGGGGAGCAGAGGCTGAGTAGAGCAGGAGGTGCGGGACCAGAAGCCCCACTCTGCGCAGTGCTCTCACTCCGCCCCTTGGCCGCTGGTCCTTGGGGCCAGACCAATTGCCTCCCACACACACTGTGCTGGGGGGTAGGGTCAGGGGCTCTGGGCCAGCCGGCTCTGCGGGGAGGGACCACCAGGAAGCTGCATGGCAGGAAGGAGGCGCCGGGGAGCCATGCTGCTGGGGGGGATGCCAGGGGACTGTACTACTGCAGGAGGGCACTTGGGGGCTGCACTGCTGGGAGGGCCTGGAGGGAGTAAGAGGTGGGGGCTAGAGTGGGATGTGAGGGTCTTGAGGGAGCAGGGGGGAGGGGGGAGCAGCCCGCCAGTCTTAGTTGCTGGCAGAAATGGCCCCCAAGGCTAAATGACTTTGACATACCTGTGCTAATACAATATTTTAGGACAGTGTAGTCTAGTGCATAGAGCCCTAAACCAGGACTCAGGGACCCTGTTTTCTATTCCTGACTCTGTGACTGGCCTGGTGGGTGGTGCTGAACAAATCACATCTCCTCCATGTGCCTCAATTTCCCTATCTGTAAAATGGGGATAATGCTACTGGCCTCCTTTGTAAAGGGCTTTGAGATCTACTCATTGAAAGTTCTGTATCTGATCTAGGTGTTATTTAAGCCTACCAAGATTTAAATATGTGACAAAGTCATTGGGGTGAAATTCACCCCCATTCTGTACAGCTGGAACAAAGCCAGGGCTTTATGTGGGGAATCATAATGCTATGAGGGGGGATGGAATCCACCCTCCCAAAACATAGGCAGGATGTGAAGCAACTCTGAAGCCACTATGGCAATCCCTGGGCTAAAATAAGAGCCACCGTCTCTGGACATCTCCTACAAAGGGCTTTGTGAACCATAGAGACGTGTACTTGGAGACCCAGTGGCCAGTCCTTCCCTTCTGCCTTAGCCCACACCAGCATCCCTCTGTCCTGGGCTATAATAAAATGGTGCTGAGCCAGTTTCCGCTATGTTCACCAGTGTAGAGTTCTCCTTTTTTTGCAACCATTCATGGCCTGTGTGTTAGAACTACCATAGTTCCCTGCCTTAGGGATATCCTCTTCCACAGAAGTGAACTTCGTCACACTTTTGGCTTCTGTTAGGATCTTGTTGCACACTATTTTTCTTCATTTAGGATTATCTGACCCTCTCATATTGTAAAAGTTACACTGGTGTAACACAGGAGAATTAGATCCAGTAGGTCCACTTTATATTCAACACATCTGAGCAAATGCAGCTTCATAATGTATTTCCTTTCAGCTCCAACTTGTACAACTGGCCAGAAGGCATAAATACAATACTGAAATGCCATACTGTTAGGTAAATACGGATGGTTTGTGCTTGTAAGTACTCTGCTAACAGGCAGGTTCTGCCTCTGCCCCATAATGGTTGTAACCTGCTCTGGGAATACATTTTTACCCACTGGTTACGACACAGTCTGGATGCCAGCAAACCATTTGATCAAAAAGCCTTATGAAATCTGACTTGCAAAATGAATGCAAATAGGCTGGGACATGATCAGAGTCACATGACAGGTTGAAAAGACCTACGCTAGAGAACTTACAGCACAGTGAGCGACCACTGCTTATTGAGGGGGATTAATTATGTTGGTGGGAGAAGATCTCCCACTCATATAGCGCTGGCCACACCGGCACTTAGGGCGGTATCATTTATGTTGCTTGGTGCGCTGGCTTATTCACATCCGTGAGCAACATGTGTTATACCAACATTACCACTTAAGTTTGACCTCCTACTCTTAACTGGAATAACGCTGTAATTACTGCTGCACCTCTGTCCACAAGTAATTTATTTGACTTTGGCTGACGTGTGTATCTGTGTGTGATGCTGAGGAATAGGATGTGTGCATGTGGTTGAGTGTCATGTTGGAACAGAAGGGAAGTTTGTTGCAGAGCCTGTGTGCGGTTGGGTGGTGGTGGGGAGTTTGTGTTCACGTGATAGGACATATGAACTGAGGTTAGCAGGGAACTGAATTTTGGCTTAATTGGTGAGTTCCTGGATTTCGAGTGATTGCATTGATAGGAAATGTGTTTAAGCAATCTTAACTGTAAGTTAACAACGTATTTTGGGGAGGCTTTGTAGACTGGTTTGACTGTATAGCGACAGCGCCACAGATGGGGTAAATTGGTGTCAGGGGAGCTATGCTAACTTACAGGACTAGCTCCTCAGCTGATGTATCTTTTTATTTCTTACTAACTTTTTTTGTGGCTTAAATAATATTGACCCTGATTCATTTCAAAATTGCAGCATGACATGAGAGGCCATGTGTTTTGCTGGAACATTGTCACTTTTCATGCAGCTGCAACTCAAAGCCAGCCTAACACCCCCTTGTGTGACAATATGTTCACTTGCATAAATGGAATGGGATAAAATTGGCTGCCTGATCTTTGGGCTGAGAGTGTCTCAAGGATGAGTGCGAGGTGGACGTGCCAGCAGGTATCCTCTGGAGCTTCAGTCCTGCCAGTGCCTACATTGTATTGGAGCTGAGGAGCTGAAAACACTTCTTTAAAAACTAACAGCCCTAGAAACTGACATCCTTTATTTATCTACCGAGCAGGACAGCTCTGGCTGAGCCAGCGTAATCTCCCACCCACCATTCTGCTAATGTGCTTCAACTCTCTTCTGGAGAGGCCAGTTCTAGGGGCTAGAGGACAATTCACTCTCCATGCTGATGAAACTTTGGCATCTCTGCAGTGGGGGCTGTGGATCAGGGATTCCAAATGCTGCAACCCAAAGGAGCATTCTCATTTCAGTTGCACTATAAACGGGCCAACGAACCATCCTTCCTTTGAGTGAGAACCAAAAAATCAGAACAGCCTATGAGACTTGAGCCGGCAAACTAGTTGACATGTATAAACACAGAGGATGCATTTACAGCAAGGGCAGCATCTGCTGTTTGTCCCTCATCAGCCCCTAGCAAGGATCCTTCTAAAGGGGAAATCTATGTATCTTTAGCCAACTGTGTGCCCAGAAGGCCATAAAACTCACCAACTCCCTTCCCCATGAATAGTTGCACTAAATATCCTATGTATTATAAACTGTTGGGTTTTCTTTTTTTAAAAAAAAAACAAAAACCAGCCAATCTCGGGAGAATTAATGGTTTAGCACTTCTGCAGCAGATGTCTGTATAAGGAAAAGGCCAGGGCCTGGCAGGTTTTGATATCTGCCTTTAAAACACACGAGATTGTACAGAAGGAAACTTCATCACGCAATGATCGGGGTGTATACGATTGATGCTGGGGTGGGAAGTGCTGACATGACACGAAGGACACTTGCCCCCTGTTATTCCAACAGGCACATGTGGGCCACACCGTGTATGGGAAGGAATCAGACTGCATTTACCGTAATTGCTGGAAGCACTGCATCCTTGTGACAAACAGTGTGATGAATGTGTCCCTTTTGGGGCGCAAACTTTATATCGTTGGATTCCCTTTCGCTAAACTTTCTTTAATTTATTAAAAAAACACCCAACCAACCATCCAAAACAAAATACTCCTCTGCCTACACAATTTCCCCTCTGAGGAGAGGGTGAGATGGAACGAACCACACATAACATGTTGGGCCGAGGCTGCATTGCAAACTTTGGTTGACACAAGGTATGTTGTCGTCCAAAGTCTATATCTCGCCACAGGTGGTGGTCTGATTTTGTATCTTGCTCTGGAGGGTCACAAAGGCACAGAGAACACAGCTGCTACTGGTGTCCTGAGGCTGCCCAGTACCACATGCCATTAGTTTATTTACTGCAATGATGCTAGTTGCCCTCATCATGGTGTGGAGAAGTGCCCTGCCATGGAGCAAGAAATAAGGCCACCATCCCTAGATACCTTTTGGTGGAGAATTACAGAGTGCCTATGTTTAAACTTTCAGTGAGATTTTTCAGGAGGATAAAAGGGACATCCCTAGTCAAATAAACAAAGCTTCTCTCTGCATCCCTGCTGCTGCCTAACCCAACAGGGGAGTGAAAAGCAGAGGCTAACTCTACATTTGTTTGTATTCTACTTCTTCTGCTATAAGTGAAACAATGAAAGGTCATTACTGGTGTCTCTCTTGGAACTGGATTGGCGTCATCTTTAAATTTTAAATAGTGTAAGGAAAAAATGCGTGCACACACTTAGCCCAGGTCCTTCCCCTTCATCAGGCTCATCTGCACTCCATTGGTGGGACTGTCTGGACTCTAGTCTTGTACCAGTGTCATGGCTTGCAATTTGCTGAAGATACCTGAAGATCTACCCCCACCTTCTCCTTGCTGTTCACAGTAGGGATCTCTCTGTCAGGAGAGAAAGTCCCTGCTTGCAGCTTCCTTTATAGGTCAAATGTTCCTGCAGGTGACCTGTGGCTTAGTATGCAGGGTCAGATTTGGCAGCTCAGTAGTTGAAAGACTAATGGAATTGCACCTCTTGTGCCGGGCGGAACATAGCTGGTATTAGAACTGCACAGGATGAATGGTGATGGAATGTGTCGGCTTGGATTTGCATTTTCTTATTTTTACCATCACATGTCATGGCTCTAAAAACCATCTGAACTTAATTTTCTCTGTGTGGGTGGAGATAATAGCATAATGTGAGTAGGTATCTTGCCTTTTAAAAGAGTTTATGGAGAAGATATATTTATTTTAATCAAAAAAGCCAATGGTATAACCATTGGCCCTGATTCTCACAGAGATACTTCTGTGTATGTGGTTTTCTGGAGCTCTGGCTGAAGTCTAATAGCTTGCTCGCCTCACACTACGTTTTTATCAGAATCTGGCTGGGTTCCTCTGGCCAGCTAACTGCATGTTGGCTGGATGCAGGACTTGGTGTTAGTGCAGGTCATAGCTAAATACAACAGAGTTAAATATTTTAATTGCGGAAATCAAGGATTAAATGCCAAGCAGATGTATTTGAAGCAGCAAGTTGCTTCCAGTTCCTGGGAACTGAGTAGGAAGACTGCAGATGGAAGAGCCAGGATTTGTGTGATAGCATTGACAAATTCTCCAGATGTGAGCGGGTGACTTGGGCTTCAGCTACATCCACGCTGCTAAATGAGTAGGTTTGGATCTATGTCATGGTGCCTGGACCCATGTCCCTGAATGATCCCGAGTTGGTTTCTAGCACAAGTCAGAAGACTGTGTGTGTGGATAGTAGGGGCATTTGAGCTTAAACCTGAGTCTGAGTTCAGGTTTACTATGCTGCATAGACACGTCCTAGGCTATGTCTATACTTACAAAAGCTAGTTCGAATTAGTTAATTCGAACTAACTAATTCGAACTAATTTTAGTTAGTTTGAATTAACTAATTTCGAACTAGCATGGCCCCACTAGAATGCTAGTTCAAACTAGCCATGGCCATGCAGGGCACTTGCTTAGTTCAAATTAGTCAGTTGCAGGAAGGTCAATCTGCCGATTAGTTTGAACTAAACCTTTAGTTCAAACTAATATAGCCACATTTGACTCAGGCCTTGTACACACGATCACTTTATTGCGCATTAACAATCATTACCGCGCGATACCAACAACAGCGTACACACGTACAATAGGGCTGTTGCGCGTTAACTGCCTTGTTGTAGCGCAATACAAAAACCACCTCGACGAGGGTGGTAGCAGTTAACGTGGAACAGCTGTTGCGCCTTTCCACTCGCGTGTACGCTTACCGCGCAATGATTGGCCTCCGGAACTCTCCCAGCATTCCAAAGTCGTCCTCTCTGGTCTTCCCCCCACCCGCTCTGTGGCCGTGACGAAAAAATCCCCGCCCTGATCAGATTCCCGGGATTTTCAAATTTCTCGTCTGTTTCACTTCCTGTTCTCTTCCTCGTGGAGTGGAGTGCAGCTCTGATCATCAGTAGCAATGGCGGCTCGTCATGGAAGATGCGCACCCCTTTGGAGCACGGCAGAGGTGCTGGACCTGATCAGCATCTGGGGAGAATCCGCTGTGCAGGCGCAGCTGCGCGGCAGCACGTGAAATTATGATACATTTGGCATAATTTCTCGGGCCATGTCAGAGAGAGGTTATGATAGAGACACTGTGCAGTGCAGATCAAAGGTGAAGGAGCTAAGAATAACCTATCACCGAGCGAAGGAGGCAAACCGCCATTTGGGATCAGTGCCTGCTACATGCCGGTACTATAAGGAGATAGAAGCCATCCTCAGTGGGGACCCCACAACCACTGCAAAGAGTCCTGTGGACACATCGGCCCCCTCTCATCCAGTGAATGCCAGACCCAAGCAGGATGAGGATGTGATCGATGAGGAGGAGGAGATGGAGGATGACCTGGAGGAAAGCGCAACAGCGTGTAGCCAGGAGCTCTTCTGCACCCCGCTGAGACGTCCACCCAAGACATGAATTGTAGCATGTCCTCTGAAGCGGCAGAGGGGGGTTCCAGTAAGTTTCTCTTTCGTGCAGCTATGGCTCCTGCTAAAATATCATTGTCCGGGTTGGGGGTGCTTGCTGTCTCAGTCCCCACTGTGCACGCTCTTTACTCTGCATTCATTAGAAGTGCATCAACACAAGCAGTGATTGTCAAAAAATCATCTGTATTTAGGTCACTAAAGGTTTCCTCGATGTACCTCCAGAGCCTACTACTCAGGTTAGATGGGAGAGCGTTTGTGTCTACGCTTCCAAAGACGGATACTCTGCCTCACCAGCTGCAGAGCACAGCCCTGGGAACCATGGCAGCACACAGTGCAACAGCATACGGTCCTGGCTTGCAACTGGTGGCATGTAGGATATGTATTCTAGCTGGCAGGGGCACTCTGAGGAGAGAGATATCGAGTTCCATCTGTGTGCCCTGTGCAGAATGTTAGCCCCCAGTAAGCTTTCTATTAGGACGTACCTTGTCCGCTTCAGCGAAGCATAGGATGTTGACTGCCCTGCACTTTCCAGTGGAATGTGCTACTGGAAGGTTACATTGGTTATCTAGGCTATGTGTTAACAACAGCTTTATTATTACTTTTTTTTTTTTTAGATTCGACCTTCACAAGGCTGGTGTCTACCCCAGCTGACTGCATGAGAAACATTCGGCGGCGTGCTCAAAGAAACAGGGAGGATATGTTTCAGGACCTGCTGAAAACAGCACAGGAATCCATGAGAGAAAATCAAGCCTGGAGAGAGGAATCCCAACAGAGGAGGCAGAAACACAGGGACGAACTGATAAACGTGATGAAGGAGCAAACAGAACTGCTCAAGAGCATGATTGCTTTGCAGACCCAGGCGATTAATGTACGGGCTCCACTCCAGACGGGCTCCACTCCACTCCACTTCAGCCTTGTCTGCCTCCCACACCCCGTAGTCCTTCAAAGCATTTCTTTGAAGGCCACCCGTCCCCCTGGTAGACTGCAACATCCAGTCCCCCCCAGAGCTACTTTTTAGAGACCCGCAGCTACACCCACCTGTAACCCCCCCCCTTTAGGTTTTAATAAAAACAGTGACAAATAATTTGAAGAGTGCCTTTATTTGTACACGTTGAAAATCTCATAAGGTGCACCTGATGCATCCTGGAAGTTAACTAGGGGAGGGCATCATTGAAATGGTCCCTGAGTGCCTCTCTTATGTGAGCAGCTTCTCCTTGGGCCCCCCTAATAGTCCTAGTGGCTGGCTGTTCGTATGCTTCCTCGAGGCGCTGTGCCTCCATAGCCCACCCCGTGGAAAACTTTTCTCCCCTACTTTCACAAATGTTATGAAAGACACAGCATGACACAATCACAGCAGGGATGTTGTCCTCCGCCAAATCCAGCCTCCTATACAAACAGCGCCAGCGTCCTTTTAAACGGCCGAAGGCTCACGCCACAGTCATTCTGCAGTGGCTCAATCTTTAATTGAACCGCTCCTTGCTGCGATCTAGGTTACTGGTGTACGGCTTCATGAGCCATGGCATCAGTGGATATGCTGGGTCTCCGAGGATGACTATGGGCATCTCCACATCCCCCACTGTAATTTTTTGATCTGGGAAGAAGGTACCCGCTTGCAGCTTCCGGTACAGACCAGTGTTCCTGAAAATGCGGGCATCATGCACCTTTCCCGACCACCCAGCATTGATGTCCGTAAAATGCCCCTTGTGATCCACGAGTGCTTGCAGCACCATGGAGAAGTAGCCCTTCCTGTTGATGTACTTGGTCGCGAGATGGTCTGGAGCCAAAATAGGGATGTGTGTGCCGTCTATGGCTCCCCCGCAGTTAGGGAATCCGATGGCAGTAAAGCCGTTCACAATCTCACGAACATGCCCAATGTCACCGTCCTCCGTAGCAGAACGCAGTTGATGGCTCGGCAGACTTGTGAGAGGGCTAATCCGACGGTGGACCTCCCGACTCCAAACTGGTTTGCAACCGACCAGTAGCAGTCAGGAGTCGCCATCTTCCAGACAGCAATTGCAACACGCTTCTCCACGGTTAGGGCTGACCTCATGTTGGTGTCCTTACGTTGCAGGGCAGGGGCCAACTCTGAACACAGTTCCAGAAAGGTTGCTTTCCGCATTCAAAAGTTCTGTACCCACTGCTCGTCATCCCACAGCTGCATAACAATGTGATCCCACCACTCGGTGCTTGTCTCTCACGACCCGAAACGGCGTTGCACCGTGTGCAGATGATCGGTGAAGGAGCTGAGCAATGCGGTGCTGTTGCTCCGCATGGCATCGATTAGCCCCTGCTCCTCAGCGTCCTCGTCTGACTCGGAGCTCATTGCGTACTGAGCAGCCAGCCGAGATGTATTTAGAATGCTGAAGGCGACAGTGGAGATCAGAGCAGGATCCATGCTGTCGCTGTTGTGATTGCTCGCAAGTGGTGCGGTGCGTCACTGCACTGTTGAAAATAGGCGCGAGTTGCTATTGGCAACGAGGAAGACGGAAGGGGAACACAGTGCACCATGGGAAACTGAGAGTTTACCCATGGCGCTTTGCGTTCCTTTCCTTCATCCCATGATTCCAAGCGCTGATTGAGGGAAAATTGAACTGTGGGATAGGTGCCCAGAATTCATTGCACTACACCGCGATATTGCAAAGAATTCTGTTGCGTTGCAAGGAGTGACGTGTGTATGCGCTCTCCCACAATAAAGGTCATGTGTTTTTTATAACGCAATTGCCATGTTGCGCTTTAATCTGATCGTGTGTACATAGCCTCAGTTTGAATTAACGGATTGAATTAACCATTAATTTGAACTAAGCAATCAAATTTATTAGGTCGAATTAAGGAAGCCCTTAATTCAAACTAATGAAAGCCTAGTGTGGCCAACGCTTAAGTTAGTTTGAATTAAGCTTCCTTAATTTGAACTAACTTGCAAGTGTAGACATAGCCCTAGAGTCCAGGCAAGCTGTGCGTGGCACAAGGTGTGGAGATCTGGATGACACAGGTGTCCTGATCATGCCCTGATAATGGGGTTTTCTAGGGCCTGGATGTCATCAACAAGAGCAGCCTTGGGGGTATTTCAATTTATGCCTTGTTGCCCACAGCCCCAAGGGGGCACTTCCAGTAGTTGGAAACAGCAAGAATGCTATGCTGTTTTAGTAACGCTCTCTTATCCCCTGCCATGCCTTCTGTTCTGGGAGCATGGGCTAGTATCAACATGCCTTGTTTTTTAACCAGATGAATGCTTAATTGGTTAGGGTGAGCTTCCTCCCCTCTGGAACTCTGCGAAGGGCCCACAGTGGAGACAAACATTGGGGCTATGGTGTGTAAGTAAAACCCTAGCACAGACTGTATTCTTGGCCCTTTAAAACTGGTGGTGGGGGGGTTAAATTACCATCTTTCCTCCCCCTCCCCGAGTCTGCTTTTGATTGAAGCAAACAGACAGGGAGTAGAGAATGGATTTATAGCTTCTCATTTCTGAACAAAAGTAGCCCCGAGTTTAATATAGGTTGTTGTCAGTGTTGTATGAGAAGAACCAATGAACTTAGACTGATCCTCATTGTTGTAAGCCACAGGCCAGGGGACAGGGAGAAAAAGAAACAAAATCGTCTGGTGTAAGAGTCGGCAGTTTTGTATAACTCAAGAAGCGAACTGGAAAATAACGCTCCCTCTGTCTGCATAGTAACCTAATGATAAATAAAATCCTGAAAACCTCAGTTACACAGCTTGTCCCACTGAAATCCCGACTCACAGCCTGCAGGATTGGACATGTAGTTAAAAATCCACTGAAGGTATCATTCAGTGTTTAAAAATAATCAGATGAAAGACACTTCCCCTCTTCCCCCCACAGGACTTATGCTCCAAGTGGAGACTAAAGACGTGGACGTGGAATTTTCATGTTCCCTTTCAGCTGTGTGGTTAATTGCTCATTTAATTTATTAGCTGGGTTTTAGCTTTCCTGTGGATCACTCAGTTCTTGAAATTCCATAAATACTGGAAGTCAGCAAATTCTGGAAAGGGGGATCTTGAGGAAAGCCCTGGAACTCTTACAACAGATATGAGTAATTTTCATTTGTGTGGGTTTAGTGCTTTCCCAGAACAAATAAGCATTAACTATCCCCACAACTACATCAAAAGGCAATAGTTTTATAGTCCACTATGCGCCGTACTAAGGCTCAGCATTTTACCATGCAGGCTAATGTCTTTGTTACCAGAAAGCATATAGCTTCCAAATGAAATGGATCAAGAATAGCTATGGCTGGATTTAGGACATGTAATGCCAAGCAAGTGATTTGGGGACTTGGATGCCAACAGAATATTGAGAAAGGTAATTTTTTAATTGACCCTTCTAGCCACTGGGTGCCACTATTGATTTGTTAGGTTAACGAAACAGCAGAAATCATGTAACTTTACCAGAGCAATCCACCAAGTAAACCCTTTCAGTTAGGGTTTGTCTACAGTACAGATGCTGCAGAGGCATAATTGAAGCGCTGCAGTTGTTGCTACAGCGACAGAAGGGGGTTTTCCATCACTGGAGTTAAACCATTCCCTTGAGAGGCAGAACCCTTCCACTGATTTAGCAGGCCATTTACTAGGGCTTAGGTCAACTTAATAATGTCTCTGAGTTATGAATTTTTCACATTTTTGAGTGACATAGCTAAGCTGACCTACATTTTAAGTGAAGACGAGGCCTGACATATCACTGTGTGGGCAGTTCAGAGCAATCGTGTTCTTCTTTCATGCAGCTGCTGTAGAGCAGCAACTACAGTTTCTTTCTGAAGTTGATCGAGCCGGATGTCTACATCAGGATTGTCCCTGATGTAGCTCTTCTCCCTTAAACCCTAAGCTATATGCTCAGATATGTCCACATTCCAGACCTGGCCACTGTTAAGAGCTTTCAGGGGAGTTCAGGATGCTTTGGGGAGGCCTGACCCTACACCTGCCCTGGGTGGGGAAAGAGATGTCAGGGAGCAGCCCCCAGCAGCACACGTCCCTGTCACTACCTAACCGAGGCTTGGAGTTTCTGTGGTCAGTGCTGACCCCAGCCATCCAAAGCATGCCCATGTATTGGAAATGGCACAAAATCCCCAGGACGGGGATTCACAGGCAGTAGTGTTCATGGTTTGAGCATTTGAAATGGACCGTATCAGAGTCTCCCACAGGTGACTCTAGCTGGTCTCACTCTCCTGAAGGTTAACAGAGGCAGCAGGGGAACAGTGTCTGTAAATGTCCAGCACAGATCAGGTCCTTATGCCGACGTGCTGTGTACTGTGATGAGGCATGACAAATTAATACTGCGGCGGCGTGGGAAAATGTCCTAGCCTGGAGGCAGACGCAGCTTTTGGAGTAGGCGAAGCAGGCACTTGCCTACGGCCCCGACCAGTAAGGGGTCCCTTCACCTACTTCAAAAACCATGTCTGCCTCCCACCCTGCAGGCTATGTGGCAGGGAGCTGGGGCCAGGACTGGTGGTGGGGCAGTTTTGGGGCCCCTGGGAGGGTACCTGGACCATGGGGGGGCTGGCCATGGGAAGCTGGGACCGCAGGGGGGTTTGGGGCCCCAGGCAGAGTGCTGAGGCTGCAGGGGGGAGGGCATGGCTGGGGGCCCGGTGGAGAGCCTGTAGGGGGCCCTGTAATGGGCCTTTGCCTAGGGCCCCAGATAGCCTAAGGCCACCTCTGCCTGGTGGAAGAAGAGACTTTCTACAATGGATGGGTGGCATGTGATGCCTGCCTTTGGGGAGGCTTGGCAGAGAGGGGCACCAGCTTCCCCCAACTCCCCGCGGTCCTACGCCCTCTCCTGAGGCCCGCCCATGGACTCCACATGCCTCCATAGGAGGAGTCGGCCCAGCCCACTCTGGTGAGGCAGCTATTGCCCTCAGCACCACTGGGAGTGCAGCATGGAGCCCAGCTTGGGCAGAGCTGGCTGCACTCCTGAAAACAAAGGGTGTCCACCCTCCCTGCCTGGTGGTGTGGAGCCCCAGCCAGTGTGGGTGGTCCAGGTGGGTCCTGATCCCACTTGCCCTCCTCCCCGCCTGCCTCTCATGGGGGAGAGGGAGAGGAAGAGATGCAAGCAGCAGACAGAGAAGCTTTGGGGGAAAGGGCCATGTGGGAGTGGTCCTGCCTGGATCCCCCATGCTGGCTGGGCTTGGCATCTCCAGGCAAGGAGTGTGGGCACCCTTTGCTGTCTCTGGGGGCACAGCCTGCCAGGTCCCACACTGCACTCCCTGCACTGCTGGAGGGTGGGACCTGCAGGGCTTGGCCTGTCCTGGGCTGGGTCTGCCACACACAGAAGTGGCCACCAGGGGCAGGCTAGTCCAAGTGCTCCCACAGTGGCATGTGGAAAGCAGGGGTGTAGTGTGGGCAGGGCAGAGAGGTGGGAGGAGCTTCCAGCGGCAGCTGGTTGGGGCAGCTTAGCCACTGCCTATGGATTGCAGAGCACTGCCATGGAAATTTCCTGAAGGTCTCTGCGGAGGATTCCCAGGACAGCCCTATGTACATTAATAATCATTTTTGAGGGGGGCTCCGACTCCTCAGAGGTATCCACACTGCCCTGTGGTAAGGTCACCTCAGAGAATAGCATGCAGCTCCACAGACAATACTTTTAGGAGGTGCTGTACCAGAATGACTGTTCACCTCCCTTGCCTTCTGGTATGCCTGCCAAAGCTGCTTGATTTTCATGCAAAACTGCTGAGCGTCCCTGGTGTAGCCCTTCCCCCTCGTACCTTAAGCTATCTGCTCAGATATGTCCACATTCCTATGGCTGGATCGGAGCTATGTCTGCACAGCCTCTTCTCCCGACGTCCCCAGGAGATCCATCACCTCTGTGTACTCCAGGCATTTGGAGTGTGGAAGTGACAGGCAAGCTCTCCAGGCCAAGCCAACAGGAAATGGAAACTTAAAAGTTCCTGTTCCTATAACAGGGGTGGGGCTATTGCCTGTCTACCTGGCTGCTGGGCAGCAGAATTGAGAACGGTGACCAGAACAGCCACAATGGAGCACTGTGGGACATCTCATGGAGGCCGATTAAGTTAACATAAGTAACACAGTGCCTACACTGTCACTTCGCAGACTTTAGTAGGTGGAATTAAGCTCTACGTTTGTGGCAGAGGTGAAGTAATTAAGTTGATATACCAGGTAAGTTACGTTGGCAGGAGATACCTGGTAGTGTGGAGACAGACATTATTAGGTGAACCTAAGTTGCCTTATGTCAACATAAGACGGTAGTGTGGACCAGGCCTAAGGCCTGGTCTATACACAGAAGTTGCACTGTGTAAGCATAGGTGGGATGTCAAACCAATGCATTCTTTAAATGTTTTATATCAGGTTAGCTTGCACCTATAATTTACCAGCAATTTCGGGCTTGAGAAGTTACAGAGAAGTTGCATTGGTTTAAGTAACATCAGTTTACAAACTGGTGTAGACGCCTTGTGGACACACATTAATTTAAAACTGGTTATGTGGTTCAGCTTGCCCTGTAGATTTAGAAGTGCAAACTAAACTGATATAAGCCAGGTTTATACGGATGTGTCTATACATAAGAGGTGCACCAGTGTAACCAATATGGGCTGACATTACCAAAAGCTTGTGTCACCAACAAAAGATATTCCACTCATCTTGTCTCTTTATCCCACCTTTAGTTAAACCAATGCAACATCTGTGGATTGGAAAGCCCTTTGTGTGGAGCAGAGAGGAGAGAAGCCATGCTGGAGGGAATCAAAGAGAAACTGGAAGGGATAACATCTAGGCAGTGAATGTAGGTGGAATGTTCAAAAATTTAGGAGACCAAAAGAAGGTGAGAGAAACAGGGTTGCAATTAGAGAGGTACAGAGAAGGTAATTACAGGTCTGAGTCCCAGTCTACCCACTGCAGGAATTACCTGGGAAAGAAGGGAGTTACAATTATTTTGGATGTGGGGATGGAATTGGGCCTAGATCCCTAGTCATGGATTCTATGAATATAAATGTGTTTAGCAAAGACGATACCAAGCCTTAGTTGGGAGGGTTATGGTTGTTTCAGTAAAGAAGTGCTGTCTGTGCTTTAGATCCTGATACTTTTAGGTCCTCCTAACATAGCAATACAATTAAGCATTTGCTTAGCTTTAAGCATGTAAGTAGTACCATTGACTTCAACAGGACTACTTATGTGCTTAATGTTAAGCATGAGCTTAAGTGTTTTGCTGAATCAGGTTCCATGAAAGCTGGTGACCCAGCCTGTAGATCAGGGATTTAAATGATACTCTGACACCCAGTTCAATCTGTACTTAAAAGC
Organism: Pelusios castaneus; assembly: GCA_007922175.1. Classification (NCBI taxonomy): domain Eukaryota; kingdom Metazoa; phylum Chordata; order Testudines; family Pelomedusidae; genus Pelusios; species Pelusios castaneus. Next base: position 16,507,504 of record ML685798.1, on the reverse strand, counting down.
TGACATAGTTAGGACAAAAAACACCCCATACCCCTGACCGAAGTAGCTATGCCAACCTTCCATCCAATGTAGACTCAGCTATGTGAACAGAAGAGTGCTTCCGCTGAGAGCACAAACTTGGTTTGGGAAGGTGGCGTTGCTTCATGGATGGGAAACCGTGTCTCTCAGCATAGGCTGTGTCTACACTATTGGGTTATGCCAGCATAACTACACTGACATACTTATGCCAGTAGAGTCTCTGTAGTGTAGACACAGACACAGTGTAGAGTCAGAGAGTTGGGGTAGAAGAAAATTAGATATGTAGGTTGCATGCTTTTAAAATGAATTTAGTATGATTATTTTGAATTCCTATTCTGATGACTGGGAGATCACTGAGCGATGTTCAGTTGCCAGGTTGATGGCATTCATCACAAATTCTTATTTAACAACTTAGGCTGCGCAAAGGCTGCCATCATCTGCCATCCTCAGGGCCACACAAACAGGCCCTGGAACAGGAATCCTGCAACTTAAAGTCGAAACACTATCATGGGCAAAATGCAAATACCTTGGAAACCTGCTGAGGATTCACAGCATCAACATCCTTATGATGCAAAAGACCCATGTTAGCAATGACCAACAGGTGAGCTATTACCCTAACTATGGATACAATCTAATGACAAGCCTCTATCATCTGAAATATAGCTTGGCAGTATACATCAAGGACACCATCACAGATTTTAATGTTGTTCCACCATCTGAAGAGGTCACATTTACCACAACCATCAAAGTAGGGGTAGCTCTACAACATCAATATCTTTAAAGCCTCTATACAACATGGAGAAAACCAGCGCTACCTAGCACCCCTATTCCATGCATTTATATAGGTGATTTTAATAGTCACCACAATATGGGGAGGCTAGAAAACAAATTAAACCAATGACGAAGATCTCATGGACTGAATATCTGCACAAGCAGGGCCAGCCCAATCATATAGGTGAACTAGGCGGTCACCTAGGGCGCCAGGCTTTAAGGGGCACCAAATTAAATGGAAGTGAATTGTTTTCTCTGTTTAAAAACAAAATGTATTAATATGTTATCTCTTATAACATGTGAAGGAGGCGCCAAAGTCATAGGGAGTCAAAAACCCTTGGGCTAGCCCTGTGCACAAGACTTACAATTAATCAAGTAAAACAACAATCAACATGCAATCCAAATCTCTGACAATGTGGGTGCAATTCAAACCTAACATTTGTGTCCAAAGACAAAAGTGGAAACATTCTCATTGCATTGCATGAAGTACTCGGTATTTCCAAATAGCCACCACAGGCCACATAATGATCTATACAGACACAGAAATTCCTGTGGGTTTTTTCAAAACAGGTGCCATGATGGAATTTTGCTAGATCTGATTGGGATGCCTATAAAGAGATTGTTGAGAAGACTGTCACAAGAATGCTGCAGAGACCAGAGACCAATGGTTTGAAGGGCTCCTGAAAGCCGCAGGAAAGAAGAACATTCCCCCTTTTCGGAAAAGCACTGGACGAGAGAGATGCCAAAGTTGTTCCGGCAATGCAACCCGACTGGGAGCTCTCTCACCACAAAAGCCCTGCTTTACTTCCGTGACACAACACTATACCAGCAGTGGGTTGACTATGAACAGAACCTTGAATTTACACATTCATGTCATCAAGTTTGGTCAGAATTGTGATACCTGGGGGCCACTGATCCCAGAGCATCAGCCACCAAAAATCTGGCCAAACTCAGTAGCTTCCAAACTGGTGGTGAACACAAAAGGGATCACCTGATTAACACATGAAAAAAAGAAGTGCGTCAACAACTGGACACTTGCACCAATTCCCAGAGGTGAACCTTCCACCACAAGTGTTGAGGAAGTAGAAGAAGGACTTACCAGGATGAAAAAAAGGAAGTCTGCAGGCCCTGATGGCATTCAGCCTACTGGCAAGTTAGTTTGAATTAAGGAGGCTTAATTCGAACTAACTAAAGTCATGGCTACACTAGGCTTTAGTTAGTTTGAATTAAGGACTTCCTTAATTCGAACTAATAAGTTCGAATAGGGTATTCGAACTAAGGGGTTAATTCAAACTAACTAGTTCGAATTAACCAATGTGGCCATGTTAATTCGAACTAATTTCTTATGGTTGCTGACCATTCCCTGTGCATAAAGTACATCCATTCTTCACTGGCAGTGCATTAGGAGGGACAAAGGGCTGAATGGCACATGGGGTGGTCTCTCCAGCAATCGGTCGGGAGGCAGCTCTCGTGGTGGTGGATGGTGGAGGCTGGGAGTCATTGTCAGAGCATAGCAAGGGGTCTGTTCAGGACTGAATTAATGCAGTGGCTTTAGGGGCTGCAGTCCCAGCCTCTGGACTAAAGGGGTTTTTTTCTGCCAGGCCCCCAGAGGTCCTGGCACAATGACCCAACAGCTCTTGGGGCCCTGGAGGGCCATCCTTGGAGGCTGCCCCTCCAGCCAGCCTGGAGCCCATCCCAGGAGCGCTGCTGCACGCACCAGCAGCCATCCCAGGGGTGGGACAGGAGTGCTGCAGGCTGTGACCTCTGGTCCCAGGGACCCAGCCCCTCCAGCTGGCCTGCCCCTCACGGATGGCAGGGCTGATGGGTGGTCCCGGGGCTGGCTGCCACCACCACAATTGGGGGCATGAAAGTGGGCAGCCCAGGGCACCGGCACCCCTTAATCCGGCCCTGAGTGTGTTTCCAAAGTAACATCACTATACCCACAACAGTCACAGCCAGGTTCAGACTATGGGTAGGCTCAATACAGGTAGGCAGTGCATATTACTGGGGGTCATTAATAAAATGGGTTTTGGAGTCTCTCTGAGATGCATTGTTCTACACTGTACTCTTTGTACAACCCTGTTATCTGCCTACTCAAAATTAGCAGACAGCCTATCCACCTTCATGCCCTACCCCTACGGAAATTTCTCTCCCTTTGCCTCACACGTATTATGAAGCACACAGCAGGCAGCTATAACCATGGGGATATTTTTTTCACTGAGGTCTGACCTAGAGAGCAAACAGCTCCAGTGACCCCTCAAACAGTCAAAGGTACATTCAACCACCATTTTGCATTGGCTGACTCTATTGTTGAACAGCTCCTTGCTGTTGTCTCGGTGTCCAGTGTATGGCTCCATGAGCCATGCGAGTAAGGGGTAGGCTCAATGCTTTTTTTTCTTTT
>ML685798.1:16444692-16503914 GCA_007922175.1 Pelusios castaneus | reverse complement strand
AGGGAAAAATAGGTGCTGGTACGCCGTACCAGTGCATAGCGACAGAAAAAAAGCCCTGGGTAGGCTGTGTTTCCCTGGATTATTACTGGCATTTCTACATCACCAGTGTTGATTTTGCAGTCTGAAAAGGAAGTCCTTGCTTGCAGCTTTCTGAACAGACATGAGGTCTTAAAAGATCTGTGCATTATGCATCTTCTCAGACCATTACACGCTGATGCCAGTAAAATTCCCCAGTGACCTTCCAGCAGTTGTAACACCATAGAAAAGTATCCCTTTCTGTATAGATACTTTGGTGCCAAGATAGGGGTGTGCATGCCATTGATAGCCCCATCACAGCTTTGGAACCCATTGTGGCAAAACTGTCCAGTATATCCTTGCACATTGCCCAGAGTCACTATCCTTCTTAGCAGAAGGAGATTAATGGTCCCACAGATCTGGATTCCAGCAAGCCTACAAGTGGATTTCCCAGCTCCAAATTGATTCCCCGCTGACCAGTAGCAGTCTGGTGTTGCAAGCTTCCACACAGCAATTGCCACTCACTTCTCCATGGTCAGAGCAGGTCTCATTATAGTGCTGGGGAGAGTGCCGCACACGGATCCTGGAAAGTGGTTTTGTGCACACGGACGTTCTCCAGCCACTGCTCATCAACTCACACTTGCACGACAACGTGATCCTGCTCGTCAGTGCTTGTTTCTCAGGACCAGAGCCGGGCCCCACCATGTGCAGTTGCTACAACTGGGAACTGTTTCATTCCATGACTTCAAGCAGAGCTACCTGAAAGACATTGCCACGGTCTGTGTGGCCGTTCCTTGCACAGCGCTGCAGATACTGCAGGGTAAGTCACATGGTGTTTGCAATGCTCACTACCACAGCACACAGTTGAGCAGGGTTCGTGATTCTCTAGACAGGGCATATGTACAGTTATGCCAGCCTTTTGAAAAATGTTCAAGATATTACGGGTTGCAAATGAAATCAGGAGAGAGAGCAAACGGCATCATGGGACGTTGAAGCCATGCTCCCAATCACCCCATGAGATTGTTTTCATTCCATGATGCATTGCAAGCCCTTCCCAAAATCCCTTGCGGCAAGATGCACTATGGGCTAGCTAGCCGTAGTGCAGCACTCTCAGCATCAAGACAAGTGCTGCTGGTGAGGACACGTGCCATCAACATGTGGCAAAGTTGACTTCACTACTGTGGTGGCTGGATGTCGACTTAACTGAAGTCGAATTAAGTCTGTAGGGTGGACATGCCCTTTGTCCCAGACAGAGCAGTCCATTACCTGTGTTAAGACACAGCAGTATTTAAGAAGGTCCTCTGATGTGGCTCATTGGCTGCGTCTGCACTTGTAAATTAAGTCGACTTAAGCTTGCTTAAGTCGACTTAATTTACCCTGCATCTACACTACAGTTTCCTTAAGTTGACTTAAGGAAAATAAAGTCGACTTTTTTAAACCTTGTTTTAATTCAGCTTAAGTCTAGAGTCAACTACCCCAGGACTGCACCAATGCCCTCCCTGCCGGGGGGAGGGGGGGCACAGGGAGAACCTAGCATGCCCCCCCCCCCGCAGGGCAGGGCAGAGCCCTGCCCATCCTGCCCCTATGCCCTGCCAGGGTCCCTGTCCCCCTTTGCCCCATTGTACCTATGTACAATGGGGCAAAGGCTGAGCCCCCTGGCACTGGGCAAGGGGTGCCCTCCCTGCCCCCGTGGACCTGCCTTAGGTCCCCCAAAGCCCCTAGAAGTCGACCTAGGCGTCCAGTGTGGATGCTCTAGGTCGACTTTGTAAGGTCCCCCCTAAATCGACTTAAAATGAAGGTGTAGACATGCTAAGTCAGCTTAAATTTCCAAGTGTAGACATAGCCATTCTGTGGTGTAGGTGGCATAATAGGAGCACTTCTGTTGTTTTGTTTTGGTTTTTTGGTTTAAACCTCTGATACAATTGATCACTCACTCCTCTGCTTTTGGCTTCCACAATTCTGCACTCTGCTCCTTCTGCATTTCCTCATCCTTCCCTATATTTCTCTCTTCCGGCATCTCTTCAGCTTCTATTTTCAGTTCATTCTTTTAATAGTCCCTCTGTAAGTGACCTTATTTCCTCCCATGGTTTCAACCACCTCTGTCCCTGTGACTCCTAGCCCTCCACTTTTTTTTACTTTTGAGCTACACTCACTTTTTCAGTCATATCTCTAACACTCTGAAATGTCTTCTCTTGAATACCCCAGAGCTGCCCAAAATATAATGTGTCCGAAACTTGTTTTTTATCTTTCCTGCTAACCTCTTTCAATCCACCTCCTCCCTTCTCTGTCACTCCCAGCAACTCCATTCATCTTCTCACCTTCCAGGCTCATAACCTCTCATCTGACTGTTCTCTTTCCCTCCCAACCAAAAAATCCAGTTTTACTTAAAGCTTCCCTTTTTTGCACTCTTCCCACTGCTCAAATTTGTTCACTGTTCAGTTCTCACCTTGATTATAGTAATCTCCTTTCTGGCCTTCCTGTTTGTCATCTCTCCCTTCCTTTCTGTCTAAAAATCCTACTGTCAAACTTTCCTTTCCCACTGCTCCAGTCACACCACCCTCTTTGCATTTTGTCACTGGCTTTGTGTCTTTCCGACTCAAATTCAGGTTCCTCATCCTCCCCTCTAAGGTCATACATAATCTCATCCCCACTTACAGCTCTGCTCCCATTTCCTTCTTAGAATCATAGAATAATAGGGTTGGAAGGGACCTCACGAGGTCATCTAGTCCAACCCCCTGCTAAAAAGCAGGACCACTCCCCCTAAATCACCCCAGTCAGGGTTTTGTCTAACCGAGCCTTAAAAATCTCCAAAGATGGAGATGCTACCACCTCCCTAGATAGCCCATTCCAATGCTTCACCACCCTCCTAGTGAAAAAGTTTTTCCTAATATCCAACCTTGACCTCCCCAGCTGTAATTTGAAACCATTGCTCCTTGTTCTGTACTCTGTTACCCTCGAGAACAGCCTAGCTCCCTCCCCTTTGGAGCAACCCTTCAAGTAGTTGAAGGTTGCTATCAAATCTCCCCTCAGTCTTCTCTTCTGTAGACTAAATAAACCTAGTTCCTTCAGTCTCTCCTCATAAGTCATGTGCCCCAGCCCCCTAATCATTTTTGTTGTCCTCCGCTGGACTCTTTCTAATTTGTCCACATCCTTTCTGTAGTGGGGAGCCCAAAACTGGACACAGTATTCCAGATGCGGCCTAACCAGTGTCGAATAGAGGGGAATTATCACATCCCTCAATCTGCTGGCAATACTCCTACTGATGCAGCCTAATATGCCATTGGCCTTTTTCGCAACAAGGGCACACTGTTGGCTCATATTCATCTTCCCGTCCACCATAACCCCCAGGTCCTTTTCTACAGCGCTGCTACTTAGCCGATCGGTCCCCAGCCTGTAGCAGTGCATGGGATTTTTCCGTCCTAAGTGCAGGACTTTGCACTTGTCTTTGTTGAACCTCATGAGGTTTCTTTCGGCCCAGTGTTCCAATTTGTCCAAGTCTCCCTGGATCCTGTCTCTGCCCTCCAGAGTATCTACCATTCCCCCCAACTTGGTGTCATCCACAAACTTACTAAGTACGCAGTCTATTCCATCATCAAGATCATTAATGAAGATGTTGAATAGAACCGGCCCCAGGACCGACCCCTGGGGCACTCCACTCGTTACCGGTTGCCAACCAGACATCGAGCCATTGATTCCTACCCGCTGAGCCCGTTGATCTAACCAGTTTTCGATCCACCTTACGGTCCATTTGTCCAACCCATACTTCCTTAACTTGCTGATGAGAATGCTGTGGGAAACCATATCAAAAGCCTTGCTAAAGTCAAGGTATACCACGTCAACGGCTCTTCCTGCATCCACAAATCCAGTCATCTCATCATAGAAGGAAATCAGGTTGGTCAGGCACGATTTGCCCTTGGTGAATCCATGTTGACTGTTCCTGATCACTCTATTTTCCTCCAAGTGTTTCAGGATGGATTCCTTGAGGACCTGCTCCATGATTTTCCCAGGGATTGAGGTGAGGCTGACCGGTCTGTAGTTCCCCGGATCCTCCTTTTTCCCTTTCTTGAAGATAGGTACTATATTTGCCTTTTTCCAACCCTCCGGGACCACCCCCGTTCGGCACGAGTTCTCAAAGATAATGGCCAGCGGCTCTGCAATCACTTCCCCCAACTCCCTCAGCACCCTCGGATGCAGTTCATCCGGCCCCATGGACTTGTGCACATCCAATTTCATTAAGTGTTCCCTAACCTGACTTTCCATCACCGAGGGCCACTCTTCTCTCCAGTCCGCGTTACCCCGTGTAGTAGCCTGGGAGCTGGCCCTCCCTGTGAAGACTGAAGTAAAAAAAGCATTGAGTACTTCAGCCTTTTCTGCATCATCCTCCACGAGGATGCCTGCCCCATTCAATAAGGGACCTACACCACCTCTGATCCTTTTCTTGTTGCTGATATACTTATAGAACCCCTTTCTGTTATCCTTCACATCTCTTGCTAGCTGCAACTCCAATTGTCCTTTGGCCTTTCTGATTTGATCCCTGCAGTCCCGAGCAATATCTTTATACGCCTCCCTTGTCATCTGTCCAAGCTTCCACTTCTTGTAAGCTTCCCTTTTATGTTTCAGCTTCCCGCAGAGTTCCCTGCTAAGCCACGCTGGTCGCCGTCCACATTTGCTGTTCTTTCTGCACTTCGGAATGTTATCTTCCTGTGCCTTTAACAGGGTTGCTTTAAAATACAGCCAGCTGTCTTGGACACCTTTCCCCTTCAGATCAGCCTCCCATGGGACCCTGCCCATCAGCTCCCTAAGGGAGCCAAAATCTGCTTTTCTGAAGTCCAGGGTGTGTGTTCTGCTTCTTTCCTTCCTTCCATTGATCAGGATCCTGACTCTACCATCTCATGGTCGCTGCTGCCCAGGTTGCCATTTACTTTTACTTCCCCGATCAATTCTTCTCTGTCTGTGAGCAATAGGTATAGAGGTGCAAGGCCCCTAGTTGGTTCCTCCAGCATTTGTACTAGGAAGTTGTCCTCAATATTCTCCAAAAACTTCCTGGATTGCCTGTGCACTGCTGTATTATCTTCCCAGCAGACATCAGGATAATTGAAGTCCCCCATAAGAACCAGGGCCTGCAACAATCTGGAAACTTCTGTTAGTTGTCCATAGAACGCCTCATCCACCTCCTCTTTCTGGTCTGGCGGTCTGTAGCAGACACCCACCACAACATCCCCCTTGTTGCATTCTCCCCTAAACTTAACCCACAGACTTTCAACCATCTTGTTTCCACTTTCATAGTGGAGCTCCGAGCAGTCATACAGCTCTTTTACATATAGCGCTACTCCTCCCCCTCTTCTTCCCTGCCTGTCCTTCCTGAACAATTTATATCCATCCATGGCAGTGCTCCAGTCATGCAAGTTATCCCACCACATTTCTGTTATTCCAATTATATCATAGTTCCTTGTCTGTGCCAGTACTACCAATTCTTCCTGCTTGTTTCCCAGGCTCCTCGCATTTGTGTACAGGCACCTAAGATACTGGGCCCATAGCCCTACTTTGCCCTGTCGATTCTCCCTCCTGTCGCATCTTCCTCCTTGCAATTTCTCCCGGTGTCCTCCTTCCCCACTCGCATGAGGTATTATGACTTCATCAGGAAATAAAAACAATTATTTGATCCCCCCCCAGTTCCAACTACCCTCTCTTTTATTCCTGCTGTTACAGCCCCAGCACCCCCCAAGTTCCATCCCTTCCCCCAGGTTTCCCTCAGTTTCACTTACCTGTGGGCCTTGGTCACCTTCCCCCTTTGAACCTAGTTTAAAGCTCTCCTCACCAGGTTAGCCAGTCTGCTTCCAAATACGCTCTTCCCCTTCCTGGATAGGTGGAGTCCATCTCTGCCTAGTAGTCCTTCTTCCTGAAACAGCACCCCATGGTCGAGGAAGCCAAAGCCCTCCTGGTAACACCATCTCCGCAGCCAGGCATTCACCTCCAGGATGCATCTGTCTCTGCTCGGGCCCCTACCCTTGACTGGAAGGATCGAGGAGACACCACCTGTGCACCGAACTCCTTCTCCCGTGCTCCCAGAGCCCTGTAGTCACCTTTGATCTGCAGAGGGTCACCTCTCGCAGTATCATTGGTTCCCACATGGATGAGTAGCATGGGGTAGTAGTCAGAGAGACGGATGATCCTCGACAATCCCTCCGTAACGTCTTGGATACAGGCCCCTGGCAGGCAGCATACCTCCCGAGAGGCCTTATCTGGGCGACAGATGGGTGCCTCCGTCCCCCTCAGAAGAGAGTCCCCAACCACCACAACCCGACGTTTTCTCCTGGGTGTGATGGTTGTGATCCTCCCAACATCGGGGATGCATGGCTTCTCCTCTTCCACCTCATCTCCCGTCTGCAGTGCTGCAAAGCGGTTCTTTACCACAACGGAGGGTGGGATGGGAGCAGGGGTGGAGCACTGTCTGCTGCCAGAAGTAACCAGCTGCCAGTGTCCACCCTCTGCTTGAGCCATCTCATCCTTCTCCGAGGGTGTGGCAGCAGTCCTTTGTCTCTGGATAGTTTCTTCATCCTTGCATGTTTCCTCATGGATGCTATCCAGGAACTTCTCCAGGGCATGGATACTCCTGAGCCTGGCCACCTCCTCCTGTAACTCCCCCACCTGCTTCCTGCTTCTACTCTGATCCATTCTCCTTGTACTCTTTCCAGTCGCCTTCTCAAGCTAGGTCCACATAAGAGATCTTATAGTGACACAGCTTCCTTGTATTGCGTTTGTTGGTGGCTACTCTGCTTTTTCCTAAAATATTTAATTAACTCTAGGCAAAACAAACAAATATGCAAATACACATGTATACAATTCCAAATCATTGTAATGTCTTTCTGGTTTTGGGGGGATTTTTTCAGACTCAATAATGCAAAGTTGTCTCTAGTCTTAATTGGACCTAAACAGAGTAGAAGCCAAATAAGGTACTTTGCATGTTCTTGTTTTTTTGTTGTTTCCGTGCCTTTTTTTGTTTTTTTCATAAAGACTTGCCAGCTAGTAAGTCTGCTACCATGAAAAGTGATATTTGTACGTTTGTTAATACCACTTTTCACAGCAGCAGACTTGTTAGCTGCCTGGGAGGCAGCAAAAAGTGATAGTAACAAACACACGAATTTCACTTTCCACAGCAGATTTACTCAGCGCTGTCAAGCTGGGGGACCAAGTAAGCTGTGGATGGGGATGCAGCGGGTGCCAGGGGTGATGGGGCAGTGAGCAGTGAGGCCGGGGCCTGAAGCCCTGTGGCCAGAAGACGCACCAGGGGCCTGGAGTGATTGGGAGGTTAGGCATAGGGGGTTAACCTTGGGCCACATAGCTGGGAGCTGAAGCCCAGTAGCTGGATTCTAGCACCACCATGCACCGGATCCCAGAGCTTGGCACTGCACGGCTGAAGCCCAGACCCAGAGGTAGCAGAGAGCGCCAGGAGCAAAGGTGAGCCTGGGTCTGGCACCCGGATTGGGGGATGGAACCCACTGCCTGCAGCCAGGTCCTGCTGCCCAACACAGCGGGGCTAAAGCTGGGCGCCTGAACCCCTCCGCTCCTGGGAAGGTATTTGTGGCTCCAGAGGGGGGCAGCGTTTTGTCCCCCTGCCCTCAATCACGGCCCAGGAGGCTGTGGCTGCATTTGAGAAACACAGGCCAAGCACTCTGCCTTTCTTTGATATGCTCCTTAAAACCCTCTTATTATCAGAACACTTCCTTTCCCTCTCATCATTAATCCTTCCCCCCTTCCCAGGCCTGCCTTCTTGTTCCATGCCTTATCTTTTAGCTCCCAGTTTTAGATTATAAAATACTTTGAGCAGGAAACACATCCTATTCTATGTATATAAATCTCCATGTGAATTTATAGTGCTATAGACATGAAGTGAGGACACAGTGGTTACATTAAGGATGGTTAGTCTGGAGAAAAGGATGGCTTAGACCCACATGGAGACTGATGAATGTGTAAATACCATTCCCAGGCTTGCAATCACTGTACACCTACGGCTCTTATTGACCGTCTCTTCACTCACATTGCGGGGGACGCCTCCTGCAATGATCTACTCGGCATAGGAGATGAGTGCCTCATTTTGAAAACCTTGGTTCCCCTGAATAGTTCTGTTGCTTTAATGAGGCTGCTTGGTTTAGTCAGCATTTGTAAAGCAAAACAGGAATAGGTATGGTGATTCCTTAACCCAACTCAGTGTAATGCACTCCATTTTCTAAGGGACACAGGGCTACGTTTGTAATTAACATGCATTTTTCTCCTTCATGCCTTTTTAAAAATACTTTTAACTGCTCCTCTGAGGTACATGTTTCACGTCAGCTTAGAGTTGCTTTGCAGGAAATAACCAATTCATTAAGTAAATATACCTTTGGCTGATGACCCTTCTCAAAACTGGAACTTCTTTGCTCTCATTAGACCATCATATCAACTGTAGCAATTAGCAGTGTCTTTCTGGATTACCATGTTCTAGGCAAGAAAAATTGCTCCTGAGATCATTTAACCCCCCTGCGGAGATGACAGGAAGGAATTAATCTTCTGCTGCTAATCCGCCCTGTGTTGCTGGATCAAAAAATGGCATCGATGGGGGTTCCACTGTAGGGAAGCCTGCAATTTCATTCACAAGGCTATACAACCCTGCTCCCAGATGGGGGAATGTTGTTGGGAAATCAAAAGGATAGATACTTTAGGAAATGTATGTAATTCAATTTCACTCTCAATTTAAAGTACAAATGTTTTGTGCTTTAAATTGCTGGTGTGGAGGAGTGTCCTGTTTTCACTGTACTCTGTGGTTTAATCCATGACAGCAAAGAAAAGAATCATTCACAAATATTCTTATCAACCAAACGCTCCATTGGCTTTGCTGCTATTTCTAACCCTTTTAGTCCTTCATTCATGAACAGTTGGGTGCATGAGGTTTTTATTCACCAGAATGTTTGTGGAAAGGAAAATGTGCTAGTGTAAATTAGGGACGTAGCCACGGGCTGGGGCCCACCCACGTGGCCCTAAGGCCCACCGACCTTAACATCCAGCAGTGGTGCCAACTTTGCCACCGTGGCCGCAGAGCCACCCAGCCACTGGCAGCCACGAGCAGAGCAGAGGTGCCAGCAACTCTGCCCTGCTCGCAGCCATGGGTGCTGGCTTCTGACTGCTGACTGGCCCACGGCTGTGGCAGAGAAGGTCATGCTGCTGCTGGCCTGGGTGTTGTGGGGTGGCTTTTGTTCACATGATGGAAAGCTGTCCTTAGCCAGGCCCACCATGCACTTTCAGGGGCCCAGCCAGAAAACAGGGACTGGTACGCCCCTGGTGTGAATAAGTGCTTGCACCAAAAGTGCTTTTGCATCAATTTTGGGTAACTTTTTATTTTGAGCACAATTGAGTCAATGAACAATTCACAATGTTTGCAGACAAAATGCAAACAGAAAAGGGGCTCCTGTTTATGAAGCTTAACTCTGTCGGTCATAGATGTATGTCATAACATGTGTGGTGGGTGAGCAATCAGAGGGCATAACAAACAGTGAACACTTTTAGTAACTAGACGAACAATTGGCTAGAAAGTGTTCACACATACACACTAACAAGTGTGCGTATGTCCACACTGGAGGCTTAGGTCAACTTAGGGACAGTTAAGTCGACCTGCAGACCGCCGCGTCCACATTGGGTGCTTATTAAGTCGACTTAAGCGCTTCCTTAAGTCGACTTAATAACACCACCTCTGAAAGTCGACTTAACACTTAAGTCGACCTTATTACGTCGACTTAAGCCAGTGCGGACGGGAAATGCCCTTAAATCCACCTATAATTGGCCTCCAGGCCCTGGTGCAATATGGAACAGCTACCCAGAGAACACCACTCCTCCGTCGACCTAGCACCTGACAGTGTAGATGCTGGCAGTCGACTGGAGTGTTCAGTGTGGACTCTCTAAATTGACTTAACAAAGTCGACTTTCAGTCGACTTAAAGTTGACCTTCTTAAGTCGACTTCACAGAGCTGCCAGTGGAGACATTCCCAAGGAATCCTGTAGCACTTTTAAAGACTAACAAATGTATTTATCCCATGAGCTTTCGTGGGAGAAAATCCCATTGCGTCAGACGGTTTGAAGACGGGTAGTTTACAGTATGGGAGGAAATTAAATGCAGGGAAGTGTATGACATAGGATCAGGTCAGGCTGTAACAGTGAATCCTTGTTTGTTTTGCTGAACTAGACTAACACAGCTACTCCTTTGGAACATCACACATACACACTGCTTTTCAAACAGTTGTAAATAATGAACACATCTGTATAAAATAAACTTTGTATAATTTGAAAAGAAAAAAGCACTGCATTAATGGGACAAACTATTTAAAATGAGTAGCGAGTAACTAATGCAAGGGGCTTTGAATAGAGTGGGCTTGATAGTGGTAGGCTTTTCACTTGGCAATAGCTGATCGCTCCCTTCTCCGAAACATTTGGAGTGTTAGGTAGGCCATCCTGGATCTTGGCCATAGACATCCTTGGGGCCCTGCATTTTTGCAAGTCAATGTCTCACTCTCCTCTCCTGACTTGGCAACTTGCTGGCAGTCCTGTGGTAGCAGGACTGGAGGAAGAGGTGAAATAATTGCCCAATCTTGAGTCTCTCTGCCCTTGCCCGTAACCCCTCCCTTCCCTCCCCATCTCCCCCCCGCCCCCCCTCGGACCAGAATCCTGGGAGCCACATGTAAAGCACACAAATAAGAAGGCTAGCCACTAGGGCCTGTATACAAGAAAAGTAAAAGTTCCTCTTCCTTAAGAGACCAAAAATTAAGTGAATGTTCAGGCAACATTCAGATTAAAGGGTGTGGGGGGTGAGATTGGAGGGTTTCTTTACCTGGGATAATTATTTCCCTCCTCTTAGGGGATGACATCTCTATCTCATAAAAATATTTAGGAAGGGTGATTTTTACCTTTAAAATGCACCAGGTGACATTTTTAATGGTGGGGGGAGGTTTTAAATAACTCCAGTCCTCCGCCCTTACAAAGCCTTCACACCTCCCTCCCCTTTCAAATGACTCCATTCCAGCACTGCTCTCAGGAATACATGGTTACCATTAAAGCCTGGGAAATTGTGTGTAAATGAATGTCTTTATCTCTTTAAAGGGGAAAAGAAACAGAATATGACATTAAAAACAATTACATGGCATTTAAGCTTCATCTTTGTCAAGTGGTGATTAAAGTGCGGGGTGGGGGGGATTTTTGTGGGGATTGGGAATTGCAATGGCACACCATGAATCTTTTTTTGAATTCCTTCTAAACCAGGGAAAATCCTAAGTATTTCACTCGTGTGCACATCAAATATACAGACTTTGTAGTTATGGTCGTGTTTGCAGAAGGAGGGTTGTTATACAAATATCCAAGACGGACCCCTTTGAGACTCTTGTCATGTCTTGGGTGTCCCCGCTCATACAACGCTGCCTTCAGTGTTTCCCCTGGACCTTTTGAAAGGCTTTTGTAGGTCTTCTGTTGATCCTCCAGCTTTCCAACGCTGATCTCTGCCCTAAATCACTCTGAGGAGGCCACTGACAGTCTCATTGAAGCTGGTTTGAGGCTGCTGGTTCTCTCTGTACATTTTAAACTTTGATGTTGGATGAAACCATGCCTCCCTATGAATAAGATCTTTTGGTCTTCTCTGTTCCAACCAGAGGGACACAACAGGTTGAAGTCATTATATCCAGAAATGTTCTTTTATATTGATACTCCAGGTTTTGATATGCTTTCTGGGCGGCAGTCAGGGGTATTGTATTATTAAACTAAAGACTGATCATACTTCTGTAGATATAATTGTTACATTTTTTTCTTACTTTTTGTTGTTGTTTTTCTGGCAGACTCACTGAGCCTTCTCAGTCAGGCTACAAGTAATATTTGGGTGAATTTAGGATGGTGCTACAATGTATTCTATTGCCATAGACCCCCGAATCAATCTCCTTAGATTAGTTTGCTAATGGCTAGTGTGGAATAATAAGCAATAAACCTAAGCATTTCATTGAACTCTTTGGAGAGGCAGAAATCCCATAGCAGCTAATTGATCAAGGTACATAAGGGAGTGGCTCCAGACTCCAGGAGTACTATGGCTGGGATCCATAAAAATACTTAGGCATGAACTGTGGGGTTTAGGCACCTAAGTCCCAGTTGTGACTCCACTGCAACCCCCGAGACTTCTGCTGAATGCTGCGTGTGCCTAAATTCACTCTATCTCTAAGTTTCCAGGGTAAAAATTTCCCTTGGCACCCATGTATCTGCCTCTGAGTAGGCACTGTTCTGCCTCCCTCTAGGCATCCAGATGCCTATTTCCCACCTAAGCCCTAAGCAATCCACACACCAGGAGAAGAGAGGCATTTGGCCACCTAAGTCATGTGTGGGGCCGAGTCTGGTAGGTGTGCTCCAAGAGCCTACAAGATTGGTCCCATTCCAAATCCAGCTGGAGGAGGCAACAGTGCCCCCCTTAACTCTTTTGGTCCAGTGGTTGGAGTACTCACTTGGGATGTGGGGCACTCAGGTTCAGTTCCCCTTCTGAAGAAAGGATTTGAAGGGGTGGCCTCCCACCTTGCACACTAGCACCTGAGCTATGGGATGTCCTGACCTGGGGCTCCCTCCTGGAATCTCTCCCATTGTTGAAACTGTTCCATTCTCTCTCTAAATAACAAGGGTGGAGTAGGAGGATGGGATCCAGGGTCACGCTCCTCCCAGGCAGGGACCATAACCATTTGGCTACAGAGTTAATCTCTTTTGCTCACTCATTGGGCCTGGGAGGAGGACTGCCTTGGCCAGTGGTAAAGGCACTCATCTGGGCCATGAGGGAGCCCTGGGTACAGTCACCCTGCTCCAATTCATTCAAGCATTCTGATGCACGGCACTGCAACATTTCTTGATCTATAGCCTGTTTTATACATGTCTGGCTAAATGATCACAATGGTCCCGTCCGGCCTTAATCTATTCATCCCATCCCATGTCATTACTGTGAGCTATGGTGCTAAACGTCAGTAAATCTCAGCTCACAATAATGGACAACCTTGATTGTCTACCACCTGATTACATTTACCGAGCAGAATGTTTTAATCTACTACAATTTCCCACAAGCAGTCTATGGTTCTAGCCATTGTAACAGACATACATGATATGACTGTTGAAATCATGGGCCCTGTCTAACATGATGGGGCTAAAAACAAACACTTCTAGTAATAGAAGCAACAGGCTGTTCCGTTTTGACATTGCTGGTGATTTTGGAGGTCATTTGTGCTCCATCTCTAGTGACTCTCTTCCCCTCATCGCATTGATCTTAATTGTTTCAGGAATCCAGGACTTTCAAATAAAGCACTTCTCACATAAGGGAGCCCCTCTCCTCTCTCCACACTAGTTTTCTTCAAACATTAACTCCAAACCCGTGCTCCCAACGTTGAGGCTCTTGTCTAGTTGAAGCTCTAGATGCCAACATTGTTTTTCAGCACTAACTCTGCTGGGAGGAAATCTAGCTAATGTAGGTGCTGAAACCTGTCAGCAGCCCAAACCCTGTCTACATGAGAGCTCCCAGGTATTAAGCTGAAGTGGTGTCAACAACAGTGGGAAGGTCCCTAGACAGACAGTCATAAAGTTTCCTGGTCTAGCCCCTGATGACTATCAAGAAAGGCTGTTGTTTGTGCATTGACCTGCAGAGGTTTCCATTGCTATTTTCTCTCAGAGCAGAGAAACAACTGTGCTAACAAAACAAACAAAGGCCCTTGTGGCACTTCTAAAGACTAACACATATCGCATGTGATAAATACATTTGTTAGTCTTAATGGATCTGTGTGCACTGGCAGTTTAAGTCGACTTAAGGAGGCTTGAGTCGACTTAAACAAAGCTGCGTCCACACTGGGCTTTCATTAAGTCGACTTAAGAAATTCCTTAAGTCGATTTAATAAGAACCATCCATTAGGTCAACTTAAGCCTGCTTAGGTTGACCTAACCCTTCCTTAGGTCGACCTAAGCCCAGTGTGGATGTTGAAGTCCACTTTGTTAAGTCGACTTAAGGGTGGTTAGGTTGACTTACCAAAGTGGACTAAGCCAGCACTCCAACCGTGGCTCCGTTCTCCCCGGGACCTGCACAGGTCCCGGCAAAAAGGGAGCGGTGCTCCCTGGAGAGGGGATCCCCTGTCCAGGGAGCGCTGCTCCCTTTTTGCTGGGACCCATGGGTCCTGGGGAGACAGGAACCTGGCTTCCTTCTCCCCGGGACCATGCCTTAGGTCGACTTATAGAATATGTGGACCTAGGACAGCCGCACCATCTTTAGGTCGACTTAACAAATCAATTTAATTGTTAAGTCGACCTAAAGAGTGGTACTAATTAAGTCAACTTAATGAAAACCAGGTGTGGACATGGCTTAATTTAAGTCGACTTAAATTGCCAGTGTAGACAGCCCTTGTTTGTTTTGCTGAACTACACCGCCATGGCTACCCCACCGGAACTTGTGCTAGCAAACACATTCTGCAGTTATAAAATATGTACCTGAAAACTAGAATTTACAGAAAAACTGGCTTTGCTTTCCACCATACTCTCTCTCTCTCAAATCCATATCAGGGACAGCCTTCTAGTCACAACCCTGAACTGGAACTCAGGCAGAGAAATGCAACTTTAACTAAAACAGGCATAATGCTTCTTCGAGCGCAAGTGACTATTGCAGGAAGAAACTGTCTTTGCCACCCCCTTTAAAAATCCATGTTCCCCTCCAGCCTAGGGGTTCACCTGGCACCCACTGACATCACCACCAACACTCCCACTGCTTTTAATAGCTGCAGGACCACGTCTTGCAACTCTGTCCACTGATGGAGAGTAAGGAGAGGAACTCAGCTCTTCTTCACTCATCCACTTGAAAGAAGCCAGGACTTCCATGGCAGTAACTTTGTGCAGTCTTGCACTCAGAGATGCTCAAAGACTGTTGCTGCAGTTGGGGAGAGAGATGGGGTGAATATACAAAGACACCCAGTGCTGGATTTAGGCACAAACCAAGTAAACCAGGGTTTAGGGTTTCAGCTATGAGAGTCCTCTAAATACGTCGGCGATAACTAAGAAGATTTATCATAATTGACATTGATAATGAAATAAGGCTTTTTACAAGTTATATGTTTTATTTAGTTGTTTTTCATTGCATCATTGCCTATGTATATTTGCAAACATAATGGTTTATCATTTATCTTTTCATTACCCTTTCTGTTATAATGTAAAACACTTTTTTCTCTTTATTTTTTTATGGTATGGGGCCTCTGAATCTTGACATAGCCCAGGGCCTCAGCATGCCTTAATCCAGCCCTGAAGACACTGCACTTATTTTCTTTCTTCTGCAATTGTGTACGGCCTGCCACAAGCTTGACCTTAGTGTGAGTTGTTAAAATTTGCCCAGAAAAGGGCTGTTAGGAAACTTGACTCTGAATTGTCAATGGGTTTGACAATCACAGGTTGAAAAGAATTCTCATTTCATAGCAAACACAGGAAATTCAATCTTACCTCAAATGAATTGACTAAATAACCTGTTAGGACACTTAAAGCATTTACATTACATATGAAGCCAGATTTTACTGGAATGTGTTCAGTGATGACTAGTCTGGTTGTAGTTTTTTCTGCACAAGCATTATTTGAAATTAACTGTAGAAAGGAATATGATTGACACAATAGACAGCAAATGTAAGGGTAATGATTAGTCAAATAGGCTACATCCGTACTGTACAGTACTTTATTAGACTAAGGACCACTTTAAAAATGTTTTCAACCACCTGTATAGCAAACAGTGCTACTCACTGTCAACCTGAATTTCATCAACCGTATCCCACATGAGTGTGATGTGATAGATGGTGACATGAAAAGATCAACCTCAGGGTGGCTGACTGCTGCAGAAGACAACACAAAGCTGAATCTCCTAGATCTATACAGGTTTTGTGAATATCAATTTACTGCACTGGTCAGATGTGCAATGTCTGTTCTAATAATTATGGAGGAATTACTAGTGACTCCATAGCTGTGTTCAGGTTTGCAGTTAAAACAGGACTAAAATCCTTCATTCAAATGTTAATGATTTAATTTGGTCTCCAGATTTTATAGAATAATTCTGCATAAGACTATTGAATATTCACACAGACATATAGAGACATTTACTAACTTTCATAGAGGAAACATTTGAAATATTGCTCACATTTCTTTGCCAAATAACCATGAACTCCAAACTTCTCTCACACTGCACACTGAGGCCTTGTACACACTATAGGTTTATCGTGCAGTAAGGAGCTTTACCACGCGATAAGGCTGTGAGCGTACACACTACAATGTTGCCTGTTGCGCGGCACAGCCCTTTTGCTGCACAACAGGTAAACCACCCAGACGATCGTGGTAATGCTTACCACGGATCGTCTGTCCCGCCCTCGAGTGTGTGTGTACACTCATTGTGGGTTAGACAGCCTCCGGAAATGTCCCAGAGTGCCAATGGAGGCCACTCTGGGACAGGGGAGCTGTCATACTTGTCAATTTCACTGCTCTAGCAGACCAGTGAAATTGACAAGTAGGAGCGGAGCTCCAGCTGCCATGAGTGCTGGAACTCATGACGGCTAGAGCTCTGCTGCCACAGGGAGTCCCTCAAGCCACCTGGAAACCGAGCAGCTTGAGGGACTCTGTGTAGCAGTCTCTAGCTGCCAGGAGCCCTGGGGGCTAGAGCCCCGCTGCTACAGGGAGTCCCTCAAGCCACTCGGTTTCCGGGCAGCTTGAGGGACTCCCCGTGGCAGCAGGGCTCTAGCTGTCAACACCGCCGGCACTCCTGGCGGCTAGAGCCCCGCTGCTGCTGGGGTCCCCACTGCTGGGGCTCCCCTGCTGTCGATCTCGGCGGCAAGAGAGCCCCGCTGCCAGCCTAAAGGCTGGTTGGGTAGTGCACAGTGGGATAGGTGCCCACCATGCACTGCTCTTTCTAATGAAAATGCAAAGGAGCGTGTGAAGGCTCCTTTTCATTAGGATTAATGTGTGGATGGGGGAAAGGGTTACAGTTATAACTCTTTGCTTGTCCCACAACAATTTATTGCGGGACACGTCTGTAGTATGTACATAGCCTCAGAGGATCTCCAGCCATAGGCCACTGCTGAACTTTTAAAATCAAAGCAGTAAAAAGCAGACCTGGATTTATACCTTATGCACCCCGCCCTTAGCAAAGCTTCTTCAGCGCCCATCCCACCTACACTTGATCTTCCTGTTTTTCCCATTGGAGGGCAGCTAAACATGGTAAAGGAATAGAGCACTTGGTAGACAATGGGGATGTGGCAGTGACGGGGCAATCTAAATCATGGCCTGGAAGCACAGGGTGTGTATGGAGGTGGGGGGAAGAGAGAAGAGACAGGGTTTTGCATGGATATGGGGGGAAAATGTAACTGTGAGGACACCTAACAGAAAGAGTGCTGATATGTGGAGGGCATAAAGGTTAGTGGCACTCTGGAAGAAGCATAGAGATGAAAATGCATGAGCTACCTACATAATTTATCAATGCTTTTTATGTGGAAATCCCACCAACCCAAAAAAACCCAAAACCAAAGTCAGTAACTAGCTAAAGTTACCTCTAGTACAAACAATAAAAAGTCATGAAATCCCAAGTTAAATCCTCACCAACTTTGGCAGCCTTCAACCACGGTTTCACCTTCTTCACATTACCTACCAATATTCACAACCCACACGCCTCCTCCTTCCACCCAAAACATGAAAACTTTACTCTGACTATGTCTACATTTGTTAATTTAGGTTGACTTAGCATGTCCACACTATAAAATTGTCGACTTAGGGGGGAACTTACAAAGTCAACCTAGAGCGTCCACACCGGATGCCTAGGTTGACTTCTAGGGGCTAGGTGGACCTGGGAGAGCTCCACGGTGGCAGGGGGGACACCCCTTGCCAATTGCCAGGGGGTTCAGCCTTTGCCCTATTGTACCTGGGTACAATGGGGCAAAGGGGGACAGGGACCCTGGCAGGGCATAGGGGCAGGGTGAGAGGGGGCATGTGGGAGGGGACATGCCAGGCTCCCCCTGTGCCACCCCCCCTGGGGAGTCCTGGAGAGCCCTAAGTCGACTTAGAGTTGACTTAGGGCTACTCTGCGTCCACACTGGCTTAAGTCAACTTTAGAAAGTCGACTTAAGCCTAAAGTCGACTTTAAACTAGCTTTAGTAAAGTCAATTTAATTTTCCTTAAGTCAACTTAAGCAGCTTGCTTAAGTCGACTTACGGAACAGACGCAGAGTAAATTAAGTCGATTTAACCAAGCTTAAGTCAACTTAATTTACAAGTGTAGACACACCCTCTGACAATAAACATCACCTGGTAAGAAAACAAAATGCAATGCCATAGTTCCTAACTACAGCACCTAAATTACTACAAAAATACTGGGACTCACTTCCCCGTTTGCAGTAATGTTTATCACAATTCCCACCAATTACAATCCTCCAGCACAGCACACTTTTAACCATCATCTAAAAACCTACTCCATCCCAGAGGCAGCTTTTGGGGTAGGCGAAGCAGGAGAACACCTAGGGCTCCGAGCAGTAAGGGGCTCCATTGCCTGCTTCACCTACCCCAAAAGCCGTGTCTGCCTCAGTTGGCAGCAGGAGGAGCTGGCCCCTGGGGTCGGGGACAGTGGTGGGGAGTTGGGGCCAGCAGTGGGGTGGGGCTGGTGGCAGGGAGCTGCGGGCAGAGGTGAGGTTAGGGTGATAGGGAGCCAGGGCCAAAGGAGGGATCTGGGTCTGGAGGGTCGGGGTGAACCTGGGGCCTGGGCTATGATGGGGCCCCTGTGGGCCTATAGGGGGCCCCACAATGGGTCTTTGCCTAGGGTCCCTAATAGCCAAAGGTCGCCTCTGCACCATCCACTCGATCTATTTCAAGGCAACACCAGTTCATCATTCTGAACAATTACATCCTTTTCTAGCTGGTTAGTCTATGGTTACAGACGCTGATTGGGGGATGGAGGCATGTGGGTTGTGGGTGAAGTAATGTGGAGAAGAAGAAATCGTGGCTGTTCATTGCAAGGTTTTAGGTGATAACTACACTTAACAATTTCATGGCTACGGTGGAGCTATGTTTATTTGAAGAAACCTAATTGATTTTTGATTGTAGTAAATATTAAGACACATCAAAAATAAACTTTGTGTTATGTTTTCTACAGCCACTAAGAATAATTATTTTAAAAATCCTGTACATGTTTTGGTATGTTTGCACCTTTGTTGTTACAGACATTGACTTCACTAAGGGTTTTTTTCTTTGTTCCTACCTAGTTTCTCATTTTGGTGTGAAATCATAATGCTGTATTTATGCCATCACAGTCTGTTGCCTAGGAAATGCCTGTGATATAACATGAAACGCCACAGGCAGGCTCAAGTAAAAGGAGCAGATGGCCTGAGAGAGTGAAATCAGTGTTTAAACAACAAATCTCACCCATATCTAGCAAAAGTAGCAAAGGAGATTATTTTCAAGTGTGCAAACTTATGATTCAGAGAAATATTAAGAAAAATGTAAAACAATTTCCTTTTTCCTCACTTTGTTCTTATTTTTATAAAGTAAACTTAGGACAAAATGTTCAGAAGTGGCTGACTTTGAATGCATCAATGTTTGAATACCCAACTTGTGACATTTAGGGGTCTCAGACTGAATACCCCAAACCAGAAGTGTCTAAACTCAATGGCCACTTTTGAAAATGTGGGCCTCAGAGTACACAATTGTTGCTGAATGTATAGCACTGGAAACTATCCACAGAATAACCACAGCATGGGTGGCCACAGCGCTAGCTTCCTCATGTAACTGTTGGCAATATGCTGAAATCTTGATTTGCTGGCACTAGTTCAAGATTTAGGAGTAGAATTGATTTAGGCATAAGCAGCAGAAGAGACTTCTTTTGAGATTAGTTGATTCTGTTCTTTCCAAGACACAAACTGCCCAAATACTCTTTCCTGGCAGCTAGGTAAGTACCATCTCTCGATTTATTGAATACTTAGCTTTTCTCCCAAGAGTGCCCAAAAATGTCAGTGATGATAGACACCTAACCACTTTGAATTAGCTGAGGTTCTAACTCATTCACACAAGTCTTGAGCTTAAACTGCCTGAAGATGAAATGTTTTGGTTACTGCCAACCTAGTATATCTAATATGAACTAGTGAGCTAGGCCCAGATTTATAAAGGGACCATCCTTGGGCATGAGAGTGAGGATAGTCTCCACTGACAGCAGCAAAATCGCCACCATCAGATCGACCTTTCCAATTGACTGATCGTGTCTGTGAACTCACTCAGTCAATTGGGAAACTGATCTAGCTAACTGGAGTAGCGCTGAGTCAAAGGGAGGCCTGGCCCTTCCCTTTGACTCAGCACAGTGGACATGCTGGGCGTAGGGCAGTCAAACTGAGAAACACAAGATAATTGCATATCTCCGTTCAGCTGCCACCAAAAACAGCAGGTAGTGTAGACTTGGCCTGAGTGTGACTCTCTCTCCTACTGCATTCTCTTAGGCAATGGGAAACATATGGTTCAGTCTCCCTGTTCCAATTACTCTTAAATTATTTAGCCAAAGTTGAATGGCTTCAACAGGGGAGAGTGAGGGAGCCACCTACTCCCCCAGCAAACACATCACACTATCTAGGGCACTTTCCTGAAAGGTGAGACAATTTGAAGAGGGGTCCTTCTCCCCATTTCACAAAAGAAGAACTTGAACCTGTGTCTCCCATGCCCCAGATGAATGTTCTAATAATTTCCTAATAGGGCATAAGAGAGGCAGTATGTTCTCTGTTGCCTGAATTTTGTATGAGGCCTGATCAGGTAGGTTTCTTCTCCTGGTTTGAGGACCCTGCTATTGCTTGGGCACTTAGGGGCATAGTGTATGTGCCCAGCACCAGAAGCTTCATCCAGGGTTTAAAATGAAGGTGCCTCTGTGGTTAGGTTGCAGCGAAGAAGAGGTTTAGAGGCTGCCAGTGGCACCTAACTTTTGGATTTAGTGGGGAGTTATGTGTCTAAATTATTTTGTGGGTGTGGGCCATAGCTATTAGAAAGGACCCTCTTTAAAGGTCACTAAAATCCAGTGAAGTGGATAGAAATCTTCCCACTGACTTCAATGGGCTCTGGATCAACCTGAGAACCTAATTGCACAGTGTACTGCATATTGTCTGCAAGGCCGGGAGCACTCTGAGGGTGCATCTACACTAGTAAATTAAGTCAACTTAAGCTTGCTTAAGTCGACTTAATTTACTCTGCGTCCACACTGGCATTTCCTTAAGTCGAGTTAAGCTGCTGCTTAAGTCAATTTAAGGAAATTCAAAGTCGACTTTATAACACCTCATATAAAGTCGACTTTGAAGCTTTAAGTTGACTTTTTAAGTCGACTTAGGGCATGGGTCCCTTCTCGCCAGGACCACTCAGGTCCCGGCAAGAAGGAACCGCGGGGCTCCCTTCCATCTCGGCAAGAAAGAAGCCACGCGCTTCCTTCTCCCCAGGACCCTCACTCCAGCTGCTCAGCAGCTGGAGCGCGGTCCCGGGGAGAAGGAAGCCCCATGCTCCCCTCCTAGCCGGGACCCTGCAGTCCCGACCAGGAGGGAGAGCAAGAGACCCACGCTCCAGCTGCCAGCTGCTCCTCATCAGTGCCAACTCAATGGATTGAAGTCAGATCCTTTGCACAAAAGAATCTGAGGACATGCCGGAAAAGATTTTAAAATTCAAGCACCAAGTTCAGTCATGTAATAACAGCAATTAACTGTCCTTTGGTGCCTGGGAATGTGGGAGGTAAGAGTGAAAAGGTACTGGGTCTTCCTGGTATCCTGTCCCCTACCCTACCAGGTCAGGTCATGAGTCATTCACAAGTAACATTCTAAGTGAAGACTGAGAGTTGTCAACACCTAGCTAGACTGGGATCTGGGACAAGCTACATGGAAGCACTCACCATCCTTGCTAGTAGTAAAGCAAATTGTGAGCTGCTACCCGTAGAAAAGGGATGGGCAAACTACAGCCCAGCCCACGGCATCCTTTCATCAGGCCTGGTTGGAGTGCGGCAGCCACTCCCCTCTCCTGGCCCCACCAATCTCCCACCAAATGGACCCAGTCCCACAAGTGGACCCTCGCAGGAGCACTGCAGCCATTCCCTCCCTCCCAGCCCTGCTCCTTCCCCCACCCCATTCCGGCCTCCTTAGATGCTGATGTGGCTCTCAAGCCAAAATAGTTGCCTACCCCTGCCCTAGAATCCCCCCTCTAGAGCAGTTTCTCTTGATCAATGGAGCCCCTCCATGGAGTTTTGTATAACAATTGTGCCCCCCCCCTTTCTCCAAGCCTGCCCATTTTCAGGGGGAGCAAGAACAGCAGTAGAGGTAGCTGCAGTTTGGGGAGTAGGGAGTGTGCGCAGTAGTGGGAGGAGACTACCAGGAACAGTGGCAGCAGCTTGGAGAGTGTGCCCTATAGTGGCAGAAGCCTATTGCTGCTGCAGGAGGTGAGCAATGGCTGGTGAGAGTGGGGAGAATGCCCAGCTGCTGCACTGTGGGAGGCAGGCAGAGGTTGTGCAAACTGCAGAGTTGAACTGGTTCTGTCCCTCGCGCCACATACAGGGCAGCCCCGACTCCGAGCAGGGGTTGGGGATGAGGAACCCTTAGGAAGGGAGCGGAGGTAGGAGGCTGTTGCAGGTGGTGAGCCCAGCATTGCTAGCGGAGCTGGAGACAGAGCCAGTCCAGCTCCTCACCCATTATGCCCCCCCCCAACTCTACCCCTGGTGCCCCTAGTGATCCATCAAGGGGGAACATCCCCCAGTTTGAGAACTGCTGTTCTGGAGTGGGGCCTCCAAAGCGGAAGAGCGGTGTTGCAGAAAATGCCTTTCTATGCTTGGCTGCTAGGCTCTGGGAACTGCTGGTCCATCTTCCTGCCACTACTACAAAATGCTGCTGCTCTTGTGGCTGAAAATACTGGGCTGCTCACTTTGTCCACCCACGCAATGCCATTGAGGCATGTCAACTCTCACGCATTTATCACCAGAGACATGATTTCTAAATAAAATTAAGCCTCACTCTTGATCTCACAATAGAACTCTTAAATGTCAGGATTTTTTCTCCAGAGGAGGCTCTAAAAAACCCCCAAAACAATAAAAAAAACCCCTGACATTTGAGAGTTGGATGGCGAGATCATGAGTGAGGCTTAATTCTACTCGGAAACTGCTATCGGCCCCAAGCCACTGGGGCTTCCCGTTGTCAGCCCAGGAAGTGGGAGAGGTGACCCCACTGCAGCCCCCACCCAGACCTGGGGATGGTGAAGAACCTAAGAAGAGCAGAGGTGAAGCTGGGGGGCTGGACTATGGCCTGGTGGTTACAAAGGAGCTAAAGTGAAGAAAGTGGGAGCTGCTGGGGTGGGGCTGTATTGATGGTGCGTTCTAAGCAGATGGGGGTGAGTTCTGGGTGTCAATAGTGCAGTGGGGCTGAACTGAGGGGGTGGTCATGACAGGGACTGGGGGACTGAAGGGAGGGGGAGCCAAGTTGAAGGAGGTTGAGTGGGGACGGAACTGATGGAGCACTGCAAGCCCGGGGGTCACAATTAACTGTCGGTCAGGAGCCAGATAGATGTGAAGATGAGAGCCCCTACCGCAGTGTCCACAATCACCTTTTCTGGTACGTGTGTGAGAACAGCCAACACACTAATGTCACATG
This sequence comes from Pelusios castaneus, assembly GCA_007922175.1. Classification (NCBI taxonomy): domain Eukaryota; kingdom Metazoa; phylum Chordata; order Testudines; family Pelomedusidae; genus Pelusios; species Pelusios castaneus. Next base: position 16,480,231 of record ML685798.1, on the reverse strand, counting down.
CACACACCCTGGGGCAGGCTGGGGGGGGGGGGGGGTGGTTAAAAAGCCAAGAGAATGACCTAAAAAACACAGCCTGGTCTTTTTTTTTCTTTGTTTACAAAAATCATGCTTTTGGGGCCAATCTCATGACTGGGGAGAGGGTCTGACTCCTGATTTTTGATCTCTCGAAGTTGGCAGCCCTGGCCACCCTTTCCCTTCTAGCTGCACCTTCCATTCGCCCACCTGTGGTGGGGGCAGCACCCCGGGGTGACTCACCCAGACGAGGGGACTGGAAGGCGCTGACTCAGTCGTAAAGGGACGAAAAGCCTTTGGGGGACACATATTACAGGAGTGGGGCGTGGCGGGAGGGAGGAGCGGGCCCCCGGCCACACCGCTGTCTGGGAGAGACACTTAGGTCAGCCTTAGGCGTGATCTGCCGCCTCTCCTGCTCAGCAGGCCCGGGAAAGAGCAGCAAGGCCGGGCCGCGGAGGCTGGCTCGGGGCTGAGCGAGCACCTGCATTCAGGGCGGCCCTGTAACAAGCCCAAGCAGAGCAGCGCTGCCCCTCCCCGCGACTGGCGCAGACGCTGCGCTCGTAACCCGGCCGCCGGGCCTCTGGCTGCTCTCGGCACCGTTGCCTCACAGGCAAGGCCCGGGCGCCTGGAGGAGCAGGAGTCGCCGGCCCTGGCCTGAGAGGAAATGCACGCAGCTGCCTCCCTGCCCTCCTCAGGCGGCCCGGCTGTCTCCTCCCGCCAGGCCGCGGCCGGGCTGGTGTAGGGCGGCACTAGGGCGCTCTCGGTGGCTGAAGGGTGTGGGTCACATGCGGCGGGAGCTGGCTAGAGACTGAGCCTGTGCTCCGCGCTCGCGTGGGGCCCAGAGCGCGGTCGGCGGAAGCCCCGCGGGCGGATTGAACTCCGCGGAGGCCGCCCGCGGGGGGGGGGGGGCTTGGTAGCTGCAGCAGCGGGGCAGGCGGCCGCTGTTCCCTGCATGACTGCGGGAACCAAGGGAAGGGAGGCATGGTGCGGGCTGATTTCCCGCGCGGAGGCAGATCCAGCCCAGCCAGGCCGGGGACTAGGGAGCATCCGGCTCCGAGGCTGATTTTCCAGCCGCGATCCGCTGCGAAGAGGAAAAAGGCTCCTTGGATCCGTGGCCGAAATGCGGGGCCGCTCCAAGAGCCGTCAGCCTTGGCTGGCTGAGGGATACAAAGGGGCACGGGGGGGGGGGACCCGGGGAAACCCCCCCCCCCGGCCTGCATAAGTGCCCCAGGCCCTTGCAGTCCGCTCCGATGGAGGAGCCGGGCCGCTCTTGCTTAAAACACACGGGCTGGCCTCCCTTGACAGGGCCACTTGGCATGTGTGTGACAGCTGCACACGGCAGGCGGTGGCAGGGGATTAGCACACACAGAGCCGCCTTTGCGTGGCAGGAAGGAGCGAAGCTGTAGGCTCCGGCGGGGAGAGACGGTAAGGCTTGCAAGGCCGTCAGCAGCCAGGAGGGGACGGGACGGGACGGGAGAGCAGGTGAGGCTGCTGTGGCGGCCGATCGCTGCTGTCTGGCGCCTTGCCGCTGAGCCGAGGGCTCCCGTGCATTACATGCCGCACGTGCACGTGGCCTGTGACAAGGCGGCCGCCCTCCGCGCCCTTCTCGCGTCCCGGCCCCGCCGGGTTATGCAGCGGGGTGGGCGCCTCGCTGGGTCCCCGAGGGCCCCTCCCCACAACCCGTGTGCAGCAGCCTCTGTCATTTGCAGCTGGCTGAGCCCCGGTTCCGCAGCCGGACCGGGCGGGCGGCTGCCATCCGGTGGCTGCTGCTGCTACACCATGCCAGGCTGGGGGTGGGGGGGAGCCGCTTCCTGCAGTTCCCCTTCCCTTCCCCCGGGTGGCTTGCAATGCTCGCACATCTGCGTCTGGCAGCAGATCTGGGCGGGGGGGCGAGACGCCATTTGCATCCGCAGACACGCGGCTCGGTCGGAGTAGGCTGGGGGCGCCCTTGACGCGAATGGCAGAAAGCGGGCGGGTCGATTTGCTCGCTGCAGCTCTGAGGGAGGCAAACTGCCCCTAAGGCAGGAAGCGGGCCGGGAGAGGTCCCGTGGCTTTCTCCGTTGGTGTCTGCGGCTGGTTTTTGCTGCCCCTGGGGCCTGAGGACCGACTCCAGCCCTTGTGTCTGTTCTGTGCGAGGATAAACAGGCGCTTCTGGGGCCCGTGCCCAGTTTGCACTAGACTGGCCGCCCCGGGGCTGGGTCTGTCCTCTCCCACCCGTGCACCGCAGGGCAGAATTTGGCCTCGGGTAGTCCCAAAGGGAGGCTGGCTCGTTCTCAAAGTCATGGGTTCAAACAGGCCTTTTCTGGCCCACGTGTGCGAGTCGGGCTCCGCCGATCTGTGTGAATCCCGGCGCGCTGGGGCTGCAGCCGGCGTGGGAGCGCGGCTCAGTCTCCCAGCTAGGAACAAACCCAAACGCAAGCGACAGCGAGTTACTTCGCACAGATCGAACCGCTCGCCATTAATGGGCTTAGAGGGGCTCCTGGAGACGCAGAGCTAGGGCAGAAGCGTGCTTTGAGGGGCAGCAGCGGGGCTGCGATGCGTGTGTGACTGGGAAAAGTGAATTCGGAGCAGGATGGGAGAAATCTGCTGGTGCTGGCTTCGCTCGCGTACAGCCGCCCCTTCAGGGTATTTCAGACACGACTCTTGACGTCTTGTGTTACAACCGGGCAGCCTAGAGATCAATGATCAATGTTGCAAAAATGCCTTCTCAATGGATGAAAGCAATGTTTGGCTGGGGCTTTCGACGCATCGCTGACTAGATGGTTATGGGAAAAGTGGACACACCGGAATGTTTCCTCTAGACCTCTAGGCGTATTAGATCATGCTCTTATAGAAAGGCCACTTCTGCTGTTTAATGGTCCTTTCCTTTTCGGGCTCCTGGGTCCGGGACCGGAGCATGAGGGTTGCCCATGAAGTGGTTTATTTTATGTTGTTATTAATCTCACATCTAAGGTGGATTTTAAAAAAAAAAAAAAGCAAGATCCCGGTAATCTTGGATTATAAAGTTAATGAGCAGACCTGTGTGTGTGTGTGTGTACAACCTTCTTGCATATGCCTGAGGTTACAGCCTCTGACTAGACAATATTTAAGTCACAGGCAGTCACATGCGCTGGCTGTCTTAAATACAGCTGCACATTAATATGCAAGAACGCAAAGCAACGTATTTGCTCTCAACTGCAGGGATTAATTCGCCTTCCCTTTCGTCAGTGCAATCCTTCTGTTATGCGCGAACTTTCCAGTGGGTCGGCCTTAGTTTCAGCTTTCTTGTGTCTCTATTTAAAACACAAAACTTGATGACTTCTCCCTTTGTTGTCGAAGCACCAGAGACCATGCCTAAGGAAGGTAATGGTTCTTCAGTGCATTAATTAAAAGCCAATAAAGCTTAAAGATGGACATTCACTGGGCTATGAATTGAAGAAAACACTGGAGGCTGAGTGCTCTGAGCCCCAACATACAGTGAGACGTGCTGGCTGCTAGCTGGCTGTACTCTGGGGGTTTTCTCACGAGCACACAGCTCACGTAACTGACAGATTACTACGTAATTTAGGGTGATTAATAATGTTATTTAAACACTGATGAATGCACGGAACATGAGTGCGGCAATTTACATGCCTAAAAACTAATCAATGGGGAGAACGGCTTAAAAATCAATACGACCCAACGCAATGCTCTTTGACCAGAAACAGTCTCCACCTTCGGTAACGAACTACGAAGTGGCTGTGAAGTACCGAGAAAAGGGCATTTAAATCGGCGCCCCGGGATCAATCCCTTTTAACAACGAGGGGGACGATGAGGTGCGGAGGAGTCAGCAGCTTTATGAGATCCGTCATTCAATTGCCTTTGCCAAAATGACTTTTTTAAAAAGTTGGTTCATTGACTGCTTGAATAATAGCTGGGTGCCTTTGGTCTAGTGCAAAAATAAATGCATAAATAAAATAAAAATAGATTCACACCATATTTAGGTTTTAAGGCCTGAGTTTAGAGGCGTGAGGGAGAGGCACTCATTTTTTATTTTATTTTTTTAAACAAAGAAAATCTAAGAGGTACCTCTTGATTAGAGTAGGGGATGGGGAGCCAGGAGGAGTTTTAAATTTTATTTCCATCCCTGCCACCGGCTCTCTGTGAATCCAAGCAAATCACCGATTCTCTCCACACCTCCCTCTCCTCTTTTGTAAAATGGGAGTAGTAATAGATCAGCTGGACACTGGGAGGTTTAATTCACGTTTGTAAAGGGTTCGGGGTCGGCTCTGGCCTCACTTTAGCATCGCATCTCTTGTTATTCCTGTTATTAGTCCCGCTGCATGGGAGGCCAGGGGCTGTAAGGCAGCGAGGCATTTCGCAGGAAGGGGGCGAGTTTCTCTTCGTTAGTTAGCCGGTCTCACGAGGCGAACCGGGCGTGCTGCACGTTGCGGATCCCTCTCCTGCCTCGTCATTTCAAGTCGCGCTCATTTTCGTTCAGGAGAGGAGGAGGGAGGCCGTTTCTTCTCCTCCCTGAGTCATAAGAGCTCACCCCTGCCGTCAAGGCCCTGAACTCGAGCCTCCTCCGGGGAGAGAGTTCTTCCTAATGACACGGTCTTTTCCAACAGGGGGCGTGTAAACCCAGCAGCCTCTTGACTGCACGATCGGCCGCGCTACGCTAAATAGGGCTCTCTTCTCTGGCAGCGTTTTCACTTAAAAACCTCCCCCAGGAAAGGGCTCCAGGATAATTACTCTCTCCAGCCTAAAACGGTTTTGCGCCGGGAGAGGATCTCTCCTGTGACATTTGGGGAAAAGGAACCCCCCCCCCGCCCCAAGCGACGAGGGCAGCAGGTGTTGTAGACCCCGTTTCAGTCTCGAGTAAACAGTGCCCTGCGGGGTTTGAAGGAGATTCCTCTCCTCTCCGGTGGGATTTGGCCCTGGTGTGAATGGCTGGGCAGGGGGGCAGGAAAGACCAGACGATCGGTCCCAGCCTTAGGGCCCTGGCCGAGCTAATGACCTTGGTGGAGCAGCAGCGAGCCAGCCAGCCAGGGGCAGGCGCCTTATCACGGTTGTCAGCTCAGCCGGAATCCTAACCACGGCCGCGTTGGGGAGACGATCTCTAAGGCAGCGTTGTAAGGAAAGGCCGCTTGCTCAGCCATTGCCCTGCCCGGGATCCTGCTCCTGTGCAAGTCAATGGCAGAGCCCCCGTGGCCTTGAAGGGGGGCATGATCCTGCCTGCAAGCGATTGCGGGGAGCCAATATCAGGCTTGCCGGGGGTGTGAACACCAGGCGCGGTGTGCCACTGGCTGTGAGGTGGCGGGGGAAGGCTGTCCACCTCCCGTAAGGAGTGGCCCCGACCAGCCTCTCGGCTGATGCGAGCAGACCTGCTGAGATCCACCTTGAGATATGTTCCTGGGATCGGCTGCCGCCGCCTCTGCCTGAGCCTCAGGCGCTGTTGGCACGTCTCTCCTGCCTCTTGCTGAAAGCATTCAGCGAAGGATAAAGGGCTGTCTGAGCCGGAGCCAGGAGGCGCTTCGTGTTGAGCGCCGGAGACCTAATCCTAGTGCGTGCATTTCCTGGGGCTAAAGGGAAGGCGAGGATCCGCACGGCAGAAATGGGTCCTGGGGCCGGGTGCTGCCCGATGTTCTCCACCCCCTCTAGTGAGACCCTGGTAACTGCAGCGCCCGAGCTCCATTGACAGACGGTGCGGTGTTGGGGGGCTGCCAGCCACTTCTCCTTCCCCCCCGTTCCGCACACCCCAATCGATCAGACGGTTGGGTGCCAGCAGGGAGCGAAAGCCGGCGGGGCAGAGGGTGGGAAGGAGTGCCCGGGTTTCACATAGCCCTGCACGGGAGCAGGAGGCGCTGTCATGTTCAGGGCGGTGCCACGTTAGATTCCACCTGCGCCTTAATTCGCCGTGTTTTTCTTTTCTGTGCCCATTTCGAGCCAGAGAAGCAGCTGCCCGGTTAAGGAGGCTTCGGGGACGTGTAAAACTACGGGGCCAAGCGAGAATGGCGTTTGCACGGGAGGGAGAGCTCCCCGATTGACAGGCAGGGCTGGAGGATCGCGCTCTGGGGACGCACCCGGGCGCTGGGGACGGTGGTGAGCCGCCCAGCCACCCGCTTCTCTCCACTCCCAGGAGCGCACAGGCCTGGCGCGAGTCGCGCTGGGGCTCCAGTGAGGTGCATTTAACTCTCCCAGCTCGCCCAGGCCTCTGGAGCCGTGGCTCCGCCTCCTGCCCCTTCGGATCGCAGCTGGCGCCGGTGGGAGAAGGGAGAGAGGGAGGGCGCGCAAGGCGGGGAAGCTGCTGTTTTGACTGCCGGGGCGAGAGAGTGTGTAATGTTGGCTCTGCTGGTCTGGTCTCCCCGCGCACACCGCCATCTGGATGGATCCCCTGTGTGGGGGTTACAGGAGGTCTGATCCGGAACTGGGTGTGTAGGGAGAGTCCATCCTTTTGTCAGCCAGTCAGCACATTTGTGTCTGAGCAGCTTGAAAACAAAAGTGAAAGTTTTCTGCTCCGACTTTGGGGCCTTTATCCCAAATTTTCCTCTAGCCTGGCAAATAAAGCCTCTCCTCCGCGCCTTAAGAAAAACCCCAGCAGGTAAAAGAGGGGAGAAACCCTCCCTGTGGGGCTGCACTGTCCTGTTCGCACAGGCCGAATTCCGCAGAACGAGATCTCTCCTTTCCTCTTCCCACAGCTCCCCGCCACCCGCCCAGCGGCAGTCGGGGTTGTTCATAAAGGAGGCCGGAAGGTGACAAAAGCTGCGGCCTTCTCCCCCGGGAAAAAGACAAAGCAAAACATTAATTCTGCAGCCTGAGTGATAATGAAGGACGATCCCAGGGGTTCTGGGATACTAAATTCATTTCTACTACGCCGGCTTTGTTTACTGCTCGCTCTGATGCAGCGATCTTCAATAAACGTTCAGTGGGGGAATGGGTTCTTCTAATAACCTAGCCCACGAGCCCCTTCCTGCACGGGGACAGACCCGTACATTAGCCGGGAAGTCCAGACTTATGGGGCTAGATGTTTACCCAAGGGAGCGATCTTTACTGGGCCATTGAAGTCCTACAAATCAGGAGTAGACGTCTGCAGAAAGGGGTCCCACGCGTGGATCCAGCTCTCCCCTAAAGCACACGCAGTACGTTGAATGCATGCAGTGGAAATTAAAACAAACCCTGCAAGGATATGTAGAGCGATCTAAATCTGCCGAGGAGCTACGTTTAAAATGTACCTGTTTGCGCTGAAAGAAAAAAAAAAACAGGGCGCGATCTATATAATCCGATTTAGCGTTTAGCATCTGCGCCAGCATTGCAAGTTATTGGGGGGGAGGGGAGCGGGCAGTCCCGTGCTTGGCCTCTGGGGCCTTCTGAAAGTGACATGGGGGGGACTGAGTAGGAAACGGGGGTCCTGCTAAATTAGAGGCTGCTTCTCAGTCAGCAAGCAGCCATGGGCTGGGTTTACAGATGGGCGAGGATCGTGCTTGAGATCCCCGTGGCACTCTCCTGCCGCCGGATTCAAATAATACAAGACGCCCAGGAGGCGATCTCCCAGTCGCTCCCGGGATGCGAGGCGCTGTTGTTAACACACGTTTCAGTGAGGGCTGGAGACTGTCAATTCCCCGCTGAGCCGCGAGCCGTAGCCTCAGGGCCCGGGGAGAAAGGGGCCGCTGCACTTTACTTATTAACCTCTCAGGCTTGGCAGGGCGGCGCTTCTCGCCCCTGCTCCAAGCCCTGTGCAGTGGGATTGGGTCTGTCTGGCTCAGCGAGCTGCACTTTGACTCCTCTGCCGCCGGGGCTGCCCGGAGCAGCGTTCATTCCTGGCACCCGAGGCCCTGGATTCACTCCACGGCTGTTTACCCTTTTGAAACCGAGATAAATGTTGTTTGCCAAAACACGAACACCAGCACTGAACGGGGGAGAGGGGAGGGGGTCTAGGGCCATATTTCCTCTGCTGCAAAAAACGCGGCCCATTTTTTCACTTGAAAGCATTAAAAATCCTCCTTGGCCCCCAACAGACAGATTATTTAGCCCCGGGAGAGCTTTTTCCCCTCCGGGGAAAGCTGCAGCAAATAGAGTCTGTAAGATAGTTCTCTGAAGAGCCTTCAATGGAATGGCTGACCCTCTCCAGCAATCCACGTTTCATCTCTTATCTGAGATCCGCAAACATTCCGCGCTCGAAGCGGCCAGAAGAGTGAATTCCTGCCTGCTGCGTGCCCCTGCTCTGCACTGCAGCGCAAGTACAAACTATTTCCAGCCATTTTGAGACCCCGTTTGTTTCTTGGGGGCCAGTCTCCTCGTTTCTGCATTGCTGCACGCCAGCGAGTTGGGACTTCCCCCAGAGTGGATACTAGAGCCCGCTTCACACAGCCTGGCTTTTCTATTCGCTTCTGGAGCGCTCCCTAGTCAGCTGAACAATGCCAGCGCCGTGCTTGTCTGCTGTGATCGCCCACTCACGGCCTTCGCTGCCCTGCAGTGTTTGGACTCTAAACTCCAGTGGGACTTGGAGCCAGTGTGAGCCAGGCGCGGCCCTTCGTCACCAAGAGCCGGCCGGGCTCCATTTGCCTCCTTCCTGTCCCGGGCTCGCTCTCGCGGCGCAGCGCAGACCCGCGCAGCCTGCGCGTAGTGGTCTCTGCCCGCCCGCCCCCAACACCTGAAGCCTCCGCACTGGAGGCGGCGTGTAGGTAATTTCCGCCCCATGCAGCTGGCGGCGCAAGGCGATTCATTTGAATAGCTGCGTATGGGCCTGTTTCTCCGAACGCCCTGTAATGACTCCCCCACCGACTCCCAAATGGCTCCATCCCCTTCCAAGCGGGGACGGACCGAGCGGGCCGGTGTCTGCAGCGCCTCCTAGAGGAGCGCGGAGGAGCCGGGCTTGTCCTTCCCCGCTCAGTGCCTCCGCTGCCATGGCTGTGTCGAGCCCCTCCCCCGCCTGCCAGCCACGGGAGGAGCCATTATGACACCGCACGTTCCGCTGTCTGAAGCGAGCCACTTGTGGACAAAGCTTCGCTCCTTTTTAGCTGGGCTGGCGGCCAGTGGGGCTCGGTTATGCCGGGATCTTTGTTAGATCCAGTAGCTCAGACGGTGACTCAGAGCTCTGGGGCTGCCGGGGGGCCGAGAGAGGCAGAAGTGAGTGGGGCAGAGCGATGTGGATCGGGGGGAGAGGAAAAGGGATCAGAGCACGTCCTAAATGTCGTGTTATCTTCGGGGCGTAGGCTCTGCCCGTCAGCTGCAGGAAGGGGGCTGGGGAAGGTGCCGGCTTTGTGCGTGCTGGGGAATCAACACGCGGCATCGCTCCCCGGCAGCAGCGAGCAATGTGGTCTGTGTGTGTTCGTGACAAAGCCCAGCGGGCGGGAGCGATCAGCTGGGGGGGCGGGGAGACTCAGAGGCGGCTGTAGGAAGCAAGGAGGTTTCTAAGCGTAGCGAGTCCCACAATGAGGGAGAAAAGCGTTCAGGCACCGGGAGGACGAGTCTGCTTAACCAGGTGGAACCGCGTGGAAACGAGCACCTGTGTCTTTCTCCAAAAGGCGTGCACCGCTAATTACAGCCCTTAATTGCGTTTCCTTGAAGGTCGTTTGAAGTCGCAGGCCGTGTTTTCTTTTCATCCCAGCAGACAATGCAATGGCTGGGTTCAAAATAGCGATCGGAGGGTTTCCGCAGAAACCCTGGCTCACTGGGTCGCGGCGTAGGCAATTCACACGGCAGGCCCGACGCAGCCGGAGGTGGGCTGCGCTAGAAACGCAGCTGCTAAGGAGCTGAAGGCATTAAATCGCGGAGGGAAAAGGAAAACAGGCAGGGCTTTGATCAGAGCCAGGAGCTGCGTTTACTCAGCGCAGCCAGTGAAGTTTCCTCTCCCCGCAGAAACAATACGGAGAGGCTGGCTGCTATGTGCCCCTCACGTACCGTATCGCCCTGAATATGGCCATGGTAGAAGAGACCCGGCGCCCAGCTCCTTTAGTTTTCTGAAGACTCCTTCCACTTCTTGTTTTCTGTTCCTCCTTTGCTTGTTTTTTCCCAGCTGCTTTAGCCGTTCAGTGGGGACATCAATCAAGGTCCGAGGCCACTGTGTGGCCCTGTCGTTCTGGGATTTAGTCACACATTGCGGAGGGAGGTTCATGAGCCATCATTGCCGGGGCACTGCCACCCCCAGAGTGAATGGCAGCTTTTTATAGGACAGGGCCCACCATTACTTGCTTGGAGAGGTCCTTAGCGTCCTACCTGGGTGGATTAAGTCCCCAGGGGGGGCTGCCCTAGATTCTCCTGCCTCAAACAGTCCTCAGGGTGTGACAGAGAATAAATAGCCCCATCTTCCTTTCTCACTTGGTTCTGCCTACTGACTTTTGGATCCCGATGGGGGGAAGCCGCTGGCCAGAGCTGGTCTCTGGTAGAGAGGTGGTTATAGCCTGAGGGGAGCTGCAGGTGGGCTGAGGGTGTCATGGCTATGTTCATGTGGGAAGAGCCCAGTTAAGGTGGGTAAGGAATTGGTTTGGGGCAGGGGATATCTACAGGTTACTTTGCCTGTGGCCCCAGAACTTTAGATCACTAATTCCTGGCATGCGTCAATTTCCCAGTGTTGAGTAGCCATGGGCCTGTGACCTCAGGGCCCTGGTTTTCCACAGAGCTGGTCTTAGCTCTAACTAAACATCTTGTGTGGTGTCGAAAATCCAGCTCCCCCCATGGAATCATACCGCTGAGGGACCTGTCTCAGACTGAAACAGGCCAGCCGCAGCCATCCACACTGCCTCCAGAAGAGGGGGGAAGTGCCTTATAGAGGCTTCGCAACATTTTCTCCTCCCTTTTAATAACACAGCATCTCTCCTGGGAGGATCGCAAAGCACTGCACAAATATTAATTAATCCTCACAGCACCCCACGAGATAAGTCGATTATTAGGATTGCACAGCTGAATAAAGTGAGGCAGGAGCTTGAGAGAGGTGGCCAGGATCCACAGAGTCAGGGTGAGCTGGCTGTGGGAATAGGAGACAGGATTTCTGGTTCCGGGGTTGGTGCTAGCTCTTACCACTCCAAACACTTCCCCTTAAGCTGGAGATCATGGTGGGTCCAGCAGGCACCTTAGTGACAGAAGGAAAGAGCAGGGTCACCAGAAAAGGCCTTGGCTACACACAAAATCCACACCAGTTTCACTAACCGGTGGCGGGAAAGGATGAGATGAAGGAGAGAAGAGAAATGAGAAAAGGGTGCGGAGACCATATGGATTTAGATATAGGGAATCAGGTGACCATATAGAAAAGGGGAAGCATGGGGGACAAAAATAATCCAGCCCGCACCCACCCCAAAGATTGCCTTTAGCAGGAGGAGATAGGAAGTGCTGCTTCCCTCCTGCCCCCAGGCAGCTGGGAGTAGGAGGAGTCCTGGGCAGCCCGTCCCATTGACTGGTTTGGGCAGGGCACACCAGATGAAGCCTGAAATAGCACAATGGATAGTTTGCCTTTGGCAATGCAAAACAAACAATTCTGCAACTGAAGTTTTGCCTGTGCAAGGAGTGCATGAGCACATTAAAGCAGTAATTTTGCACCGCCCAAGATGACCTGCTGTGCTTGCACTCCTGAAGTTACCCCACAAACTCCCAGGTAAGCGGTGTAATATTAATAAAACAGGACTCCTTTGCATTTTTTAAGACTAACAAATTTATTTATCTCATCAGCTTTCCTGGGCACAATCCCACTTCATCAGCTGCAGGCAATGGAAACTATATACAGCTAGCATACTACAGTTTCCATTTCCTGCAGTGAATGAAGTGGGAGTGGGCCCACAAAGCTCATGCGATAAAGAATTTTGTTAGTCTTTAAAAGTGCCACAGGGGACTTTGTTTTGTTTTGCTGAACTAGACTAATATGGTTACCCCTCTGGAACTTGTAATATCGAGGTACTCCTTTACTCTGCACTTACATACTAAAGTCAGCCCCTTAAAAATACCATCAGGGAGACAGATTTACATTCTAGGTTTTTCTGTTAGTTTTGTCTCTGGTTCCAGTTACTTAGAAATAAGTTGGTTCAATGCCATATTTAAACTCAGACAAACTCTGACCATGAGATAAAGGATCTCCTTTTAAAAAGGTTCAAAAGGGGTAGCCGTGTTAGTCTATTGCAGAAAAACAATAGAGTCCTGTGGCACTTTTAAAGACTAACAGATTTATTTATCGCATGAGCTTTTGTAGGAGAAAATCCCACTTCCTCAGACACTTTGAAAGACCTTCAAAGTGTCTGAAGAAGTGGGATTTTCTCCCAGGAAAGCTCATGTGATAGATAAATCTGTTAGTCTTTAAAAGTGCTACAGGACTCTGTTGTTTTTCTTTTAAAAAGGACGCTTGGGCATTATCCCCAACACCGGCTGTGTAGTTCTTCCCACATTATTTATTGTGTGAAAGATTTTCACTGCCTAGCTCCTTCATTTTCCAAATGTTCTTCCTCATTTTTTTTCACAGTGTCAGCAAAGATGACTTGACAACCCCTTTGGGTGAGGCATTCTTGCTCCATTTTCATCACCTCGTCTGGTTGCATGTAGAAAGCCTCCCCCGTGTTTGGGTCCCTTTTATCTTAAAAGCATAAAATATGTACCCAGATCGCCCCAGACATTTTGTGAATCAGGGTTATGGATCGTCTGGAGCTGGCAGTCAGGGGAGGATGCAGTAACGAGAACGGCTGCATCTTGAAACCTTATGGGAGAGGAGGGATCCAGAAAAGAAATTAAGATTGTGATTCTCCATAAATACTTACCCCTCCCAAAGTGGGGGCAGGAAGGGCCACAAGGGGAAGGGAGGCCGCTTACAGGCTGGCCTCTGGGGCGCCGCCGAGAGAAGTGAGAATGAATCAACCCTATGGCCTGCTCTGACTTCACACTGGGAAGCCAAGGTTTCTTGTTCTCGTCTGTTACATCAGAGAAACCAACGTGCCAGGCGCTCCCCTCCCTCACTCCCTCCCTCGGCCAGGAGCTGCTGTTAGGGCCCTGGCTCCGAACATGCCTCTCCCCAGCCCGGCCAGCGCCGGCTGACAGCCACCGGGAGGGAAACAAAGCTCCGGCAGCTGCGCCTCGTGCGCTGAGTCGGAGGGAGCGGTGCAGCAGCGCTGGGGAGGAAGCGAAAGCGGCCGAGGCGGGAGGCGGGGAGCCGGAGGGAGGAACCAGCCGCGCTATCTGGGTCACTGGGGTTAGGGCGCGGGGGGACCGCACAGGGGAAGGGAAGTGCCGGCTCCGCCTGCCAAGGGGCGGCGGGCCAGGTGCGCTGGGCTGCGGTTTCCCCCGCAGCGCTTCGCTCCGGCAGCCGGCCCCCCGCGTAACCCTCTCCCGCGCCAGCTGGCCTCTCGAGGGCCATGCCTTCTGGGCCGAGCAGCCGGGATCCAGCCGCCGCCTCCCCCTGCTGGGGGCGAGCTGTGCCTTGCCGGGCCGGGAGCTGTTCGGGCATTGCCTGCCCAGGCCCTGTAACCAATGTCACCGGCTCACTAGCCCTTTTCCGCCATTCGGCTGGGCTGGGCGGGCCTGGCCGGTGCGTTTGGGGGTCCCCAGCTCCTCCGAAAGCGAGCCGGGGCTGTTGCAGTCCCAGGTCCAGCCCCCAGCGCGGCAGCCCCTCCCCAGCGCCGCGATGATGGATCGTGCCTGGCGGGGGTGATCGGCTGTGGATCGCACATTAGCGCTGGCAGGTCTGGACGGCGGCTCCCGCAGCTGGGCCAAGCCAGGCGAGGAACAGCGCGAGGCCGCCTGTAATTCAGGGGACCCGCGTCTCTCCGGAGAGCCCTTCCCTTCTGCCCCGCCAGGAGGGCCGAGCGGCACCTTTCTGCCCGCAGGCGGCGGGCGGGAGTTGGGAAGGCAGCTGAATGTGACCCCCTAAAATAAACAAGAGACGCGCTCTCCGGAGGGCCTCCGGGCAAGCCCAGCGTCGACTCAGCAGAAACAATTGCGCTGCGCCTCAACCTCCGCACGGAGAGCCCCGGCCCGGCCCAGCTCCTGGCCCTGCCCGGCTGCGGTCCGGGGAACGTGTGTGTGGACGCGGATCAAACACGGCAGAGGGCCCGTTGGGGCTCAGCGCAGCGGCCTCGCGGCACAGGGCGGGGACCCATTCAGTGACAAGCGGGGGGGCACCGGGAGTCAAGGTCTTGCTTGCGAGGGCTGCTTCCATCCGTGCTCCCCACAAACACGGCCTGTCTCCGGCCGATGGGGGGGTTAACCCTTTCGCTGCACCCCAGGCACCCGTTCAGCAGCCCTCGGGCCCAAATTCAGGTCAGTCAGGTCCCAGCAAGTAAAAAGCAAGGCCGGGGGCTCACCGAGCGGCCCCTTTAAGGCTCTGGGTGCGGGGGCTGGAGGGCTCTGGGGGCAGAGCCCAGGTTGCTGTTGCCGAGGGTTGTTTTCTGGTCGGAAACCCGAGAAGGGGGAGGTTATTGACAGGGAAGCGAGCGCTCTCGCTCTCTCTCTCCGGAGAGCTCGGCAGCTGCTCTCCACCGGGCAGGCAGCGCCTTGAAATCTATTTAAAGCGAGGGGAAGGGGAGGAGAACAAAGGGGGAGGAGGAGGAGGGGACGCGCTAGTCTCCGCCGAGGCGAAGGCGATGGATCAGCCGCGCACATCGGGCAGTCACATCTGTCTAGGGCCGATCGATGAGAGGAATGGGTAAAACTGTCAGCTGGGGCCTTTCTCCTTCCAAGGGAGGGGGAGGCAGCTCCCTCCCGGGCGCTTCCTGCTCCACCCCAGTGACTCGGGAGAAGAAAGGCCGGGGTGGTTAGGAGCGATGTAGGGCCGGAGCTCGCAGCCTGCGCTTTGGGTGCTGGGGGGGCGACCTGTCCCTTCCCCACGCGGTGTGGGGAGCACGGAGTCGGTGCAAAGCCACGCCAAGTATTTCCGAAGCACGAGTCCCCACGCTCCGTTCCGGGCCTCAGAAAGGGAAAAGGCCGACCCAGCCCCCTCGGCCCGTGCCCCCGTGTAAACGGTCCCACACCTGGGGCACGTTTTGCGCAGCGGCCGCGTGTTTCCTCTCGCTCTCGGGCCGGTTTCTGAGCAAAGCGATGCGGAGGAAGTGCGAACTGGGGCGAGCCGAGAAAGGCTCTCGGCATCACACACATCCTGAGTGAAAGCGAAAGCCCGGCGCTCGGCTCCTACCAGCGCCCAGCTTTCCCCTCCCTCCCCGGCTCACTCGGGTGCCCGAGGGCCTCCGCCCGCCGGGGAGAAGTGGGGCTCGCTGGCTGTGTTGCAAGAGGTGGCTGGATGTGGCCGGAGCAGGGAGGAAAGGCGTTTGAAATTGCCCTTCCCGTAGGGAGTTTCCATCCAGCCACTTCGCCCCCCAATCTCCCTAGGGCTTAACTTCCCGCCCCTCCGATCCAGTGGGGGGCCAGCAGCGGCCCCTTTGATTTCTTTGCTAAAATGGCGATTTCCTCTAAGTCGTTAATTTCCTTTTCAGGCTCACGAGTGCGCTGGGGCCGAGGCCGGAGCAGCGATTTGTTTTCACTCTGGCGAATGACAGCTCCGAGCGGTGCGTGTCCGGCGGGGAGGGGGTCTGTCTGTGCCGGGGGGGCGGTGTCTGCGTGACCGGCCACGTGTGTAGATGGTGCGGGGTGTGTGCCCCGATCGGACGTGTCTCGGCTGGAGCTGTGCGTGTGTGTCTCCGGGGATCGCTGAGCGAGACCATCGTCTGCCGGCCGAGCCAGCCCGCCCTTGTATCCGCGGTGCCCTTTGCCTGCGGGCGCGGAGCCTCTCTCCCGGAGGCTGGCGGGTGGGCAGCTGGCCCGCTCCTCTCTCGCTGCTCCCGGCTCCCACTAATTTCTCCCCCCGGCGGCGATGGTTAAAAAGAGGCTCGCGGTGTCCAAAACAGCCGATCAGGCCCCTTCTTCCGAGGGGCGCCCTCTTTATAAGGCGCGGGGCGGGGGAGGGAGACGAACCAGGCAGGATGCTGGCAGCGGGGGTCTGGAGGAGATCCGACCAGGGGCCGGGACTGTAACAACAGCCGCGAGCCCTAAACAGGGCGCGGTGTGTGGGTGGCTTTCCCGGCCAGCGCGCAGAGAGCCGGTGCCCTGCGGGGGCCGTGAAGAGGGATTGCGGGAAGCTCCCCGACCGCAGTTAGTTCAGGAGACCTCATTGCATTTGCTTTAAAAGCAGCCTGGCGGGATCGACTTCTAGCTCTCCCCAGCCGAGGAGGCGAGGGGGTCTGAGCGGGCGCTTTTCAGAGGTCACATCTGACCCTAGGACCCCCGGACCTTTGCGCGGAGCTGGCAGAGGGTCAGGGAGCGGGGTAAGCCCTTCTCCCATGCCACCCTCCAGCATAGGGAGATGGGGGCGCTGGTGATTTCGTGGCCAGCTACAACCAGGGATTCCCCTCCGTGGTGCTCTCGCGGACGGGCTGGGAAGTGTGCCGGGGGTGATGGAGGGTTGCAGTTCTTCTGGACTGGCTCCGGTAGCGCGTCTACACCGGCAGAGCGCTCAGCAAAGAGGAGACTGAGCTGTCCCAAAGCGTCGGCACTGAGCTGGTGCTACGCCCCCCCAACTTTGCGGGTCCCCCCTTCCCTGAAGGATGGATGGCATTGACCCTCCGGATTAGGGCTTCTCTTGTTTCTTGCTCGGCTCCGCTAACTGGATCCGCCGCTGCCCGGTGCCTTTTCCAGATCGCAGTCGGGGCTGTGTCCCTGTCCCTCGCCCCAGCCCATAACGAGCAACTTGTTAGTGGCGTGTGACGTCAATGCCCTAAGGGGGGACCAGCCACCGACCCTCTTACACGCACATGCACCCGTCCGAGGAGGATCCCGAAGGCAGCAATAACTGAGTGGTCGGGAAAAGAAGGCAGGAAAGCCACGTTCTAAAGCTCGAGGCAGTAGAGCGAGTTAGCGATGGACGAGCGGGGGCCACGCTGGAGCGTTTACACAGCACCATATGGAGCCTGTTCCGCACAGGCTCCCTCCGACGTGACGGGCAAGGAGAGCCGCTTAAAAAGAAATGCAAACACTTGCTTATGGTCTCATAAACACGGCTTGGTAACGGAACGGAAAAACTCCGTGGGCTTGGCAGCTTTCTGTAATGGCGGGGGGCAAGTTGCCAGTGAAGATGGGAATAAAAGTATTTTATATCAAACCGGTCACCTCGCTAGTTCACGGTCTAGCAAAGGGACGGGGGGCTACACCGGATCTAAAGCCGCCTAGCCTGCAAGCTAATGTGAGTAAAGAACCACAAACGGAGGGGTTTTAATGCCGCCCCTTCCGCGGGGGGAAGCGGTTGTGCGGTGCATGAAAAGCACCATTCAGAGTCTTGAGCTTAGTGCAGGAGGCTGGCTGGCGATAAGGACCAGCTGGGCAAGAGTTCCCTTCTTATGCCTTTGCAGTTTGGCGCCTGCGCACTGTGGCCGCCCAGGAACGCCTGTGGTGGAATCGGTCACGCCCCGATTCCCCTTCCGGAATCTCGCTCTGTCAGGCACAGTACGGACAGGATCGTGGCTAAGCCGGGAACGGCATCGCTAACTGTGCAGTAGGTGACAACGCAGAGTGAATTTGGCTCTGTGTTTGTTTCCTTGCGTGGAAGAAGGAGTCCCTTGTTCTGATACAGATTCACGTTTAAAACCTCCTGTCCTCCTTTAGTAAAGCAGTACATGGCCGATCAGAAAAAATCCGTAGCTGTAGGAGTGGAAGTATACAGTTCCATGAACGCAGGGAATTTGAATGGGCAGTGACCTCCATAATTTACTAAAGCTTATATTTCATTTTTTTAGACCAGACCCATAGCGATCTAACCGAGCAATTTACAAGGTTCTGTGTTCTGTTAAGGAACGAGAGAGAAACTGCTGTTAGACTGCAAAGTACTGTGCCTTTGGTGGATAAACACGTTAGAAATGTAGCAATCCGTTTACTAACATATTTGTGTCAATCTCCAGAGTTTCTGAGGAAGCATATGAAAAATTTGTTCTGAGGGCAGGGATAGTCAGACTGGTGCATTAAGTGAAGAAACCCATTAATCGTGTGGTGGTGGTGTTATTTCCTAAGTCCATCAGTACTGATTTTAAATTTATTATCATGAATTCTGTACCCTGGCAGGCTTGGTAAAATATTGCATTCTAATCTCATATCAGCATATTGTGTTAGGATGAACAACGCTGAATCTTGATTTACATGTACGCACAAGTTATTTGAGGAGTTAAATATGAAGGTAATTCACTGTTTTGTGCTTTACACTTACAGATACACAGTGGTCTGTGGTTACATTGTCTAAATTATGCCTTAAATTTCAATATTCAGCAATTTTGGTAGGTGTTTTAATGCTCTGAGTGAGAGAGCACTAACTTGTGTATCTTTGGCTATGATAAGAATGATTAAAAGTGTGCTACTATGGATCCCATGAGATTAATATTCTTCTAGTTGTTGTTATTTATTATTTGTATAAGAGTAGCTCCTAGGAGTCCCAGTTAGGGAACAAAACTCCATTGTGCTAGGTACTGTACAAACAGAACCAAAAGACAGTCCCTTCCCCCCAAAGAGTTTACAATCTAAGGCCTTGTCTACACTGGAAAGTGTTGTGGGCACAAGTTACATCAGTGATCAAAAGTGCTGTAATTACAACACTTATGCCCTGCCACACAGCACTAGTGTTGCCCAAGTGTGTCCACACTTGGTGCTCTAGCATCCCCAGTGTGAGCAGCACACCGTGGGCAGCTATCTCACTGTGCATCTCACCACCTTGTGCAACGTCGGTGTGAGCTCAATGTTCCAGGGCCACGACGCAGTGATTTCCCTCCCAGCATTCCATCGGTTTCTGCCTGTGCTTTGTGGCATTTTTCAACAGCCCATGAGCACCTGCCATCACTAGCTGAAAGGGTCGATCCTGCCCTGCTCTCCACTGTTGTCAGCTTTCTGACACATTGTGGCTGCTCATGCAGTTTATCTTGAGCTCCCAGTCAGAATAGGAATCTGAGGCACCTGACTTGCTGTGTGCCATGCAAACAAACACCAGATTACTGGCTGCATTCAGGAGCATCTGCACATAGTACACCGCCACTTTTGGGCACATGAAACAGGCACTGAGTTGTGGTATCTCAGCCTTAGGCAGGGCTGGGGTGATGAGCAGAGCTCACCTATGCATGAGTGCTGCTCTCTCAGTGGAGACATGCATACTGTCCCTCACTGCTCTCTCCTCTCCAGCCCAGCTTTTCATATGCTACAGAAAACACACAATGTGTGCGCTGGGCATAGCTGTTTTTTAATAAAGACATAGTCTGTGAAGAATAAGTCATCTTTATTTGTCTGTTGCATGAAGCGATAGCAGATTGCAAGCTGGATGGCAGTCATAGCATGGCAGAGTGCCCTTTACAAAGACACCTTATTGTTACTCATTGTCAAAATGACTCTTCAAGGCCTCCCTGATTCAGATGTTCCCCTTTGGAGCCACTCTGATAGCCCTGACATCTGGTTGACATCTGATTGTTTAGAGTCAGCTGCAAGGTGATCCACCTCTGCACTCTACCAAGGCGGAAACTTTTCACTCTTAGCTGCACCAATGTTATGGAGCACACAGCAGGTGACCATAACCAGAGGAATATTTTCCTCAGTTAGGTCTAATCTGCCATGAAATCATCACCAGCAAGCTTTTAATCTTCTAAAGGCACATTCAACAATCATTCTGCACGTGCTCAAC
This sequence comes from Pelusios castaneus, assembly GCA_007922175.1. Classification (NCBI taxonomy): domain Eukaryota; kingdom Metazoa; phylum Chordata; order Testudines; family Pelomedusidae; genus Pelusios; species Pelusios castaneus. The sequence goes on along the minus strand of ML685798.1, from coordinate 16,460,655 downwards.
CTGTTATTGAAGCGCTCCTTGCTGCTATCCAGGTTGCCCATATAAGGATTTACGAGCCATGGGGGTAAGGGTTCGGCTGGGCCTCCCATGATCACTATGGGCATTTCAACATCTCCCATTGGAATCTTTTTGGTCTTCCTTTATAAGCCAGTGTTCCTGAAGATGCCTGCATCATGCACCTTCCCTGACCACCCCGCACTGATTTAGTGAAATGCCCATGGTGATCCACAAGTACCTGCAGTCCCATAGAGAAATACTACTTTCTATTCATGTACTTCATCACAAGATGGTCCAGGGCCAGAATTGGCCATTGATAGCCCCACCACAGTCAGGGAATCCCATCACTGTCAAGCCTTCCTTTATTTCTATAGACTCTAAGGTCAGAAGGGACCAATATGATCATCTAATCTGCCTCCTGCACAGCGCAGGCCACAGAACTTCACCCTCCCACTCCTGTAATAGACCCCAACCTAAGACTGAGTTACTGAAGTCCTAAAAATTGATTTAAAGATTTCAAGGTACAGAGAATCCACCAGCAAGTGACCCGTGCTGCATGCTGCAGACAAAGGCACATTTCACACACATTTCCAAGACTCACAGGCTTTGTAGCAAAATGTAATGAATGGCGCTGCACACTTGCAATAACACAGCTCCAACAGTGGATTTCCCAACTCCAAACTGACTAGCCACTGAGAAATAGCAGTCTGGAGTTGCCTGGTTCCACACAATGGTCGCCATGTGCTTCTCCACGGAGAAGCTCTCATTCTGGTGGCCTTGGGCAGCAGGGCAGGGGCCAGCTCCGCACAGAGTTCCAGGAAGTGGCTGTGTTTGTACATCTTCAAAAGTTTTGCAGCTGCTATTTGTCACCCCAGACCTGCATAAGGGTGGGATCCCACCACTCGGTGCTTGTTTCCTGCACACAAAAGTGGAGGTGCCCCATGTGCAGATGCTCTATGAATTCACACAGTAATCCTTCATTTGTTTACATGACACACAGCAGGTCAGGCCCCTTGGATTCAGTTCCAATTGGGAGCACATGACACACTGCATGAGCAGCCGTGATGTGTCAGAACACTGACCACAGCAGTAGAGAGCAGGGCAGGATCCCCTTTCAGACAGGGATGGCAGGTGCACAGGAAACTGCACCAGGTGAAAAATGCAGCAAAGCAGAGTTGGAAACTGATGGAATGACAGGAGTGAAATTGCTGCATCATGGGACATTGAGCTATCCTCCAGGATGCTGTGCAATCCTCTCCCCTTCCCACAACTCCTGGCAGCACACAGCAGTTGCACGGTGGTGGCATTAGGGCGTAGCTATTTGCTGCCCACAGTGCACTACTCACTGTTGTTGCTAGAGGTTTGGCAGCAGACTGCGGCTTGAGCCACAAGAGTGCTGTGGGAACGGGTGCAAGCCTTGTCATTACAGCACTTATAGATCATCTCTGTAACTTGCATCCACAAAACTTCCTAGTGTAGACAAGGCCTCAGGACAGCATCCTGATTTTAATATGTTCTGCTCTCAGGATATTCACTTGGGTTCATTTTCCTGTGCCAGGATCAGTCAGGCTATTCAGATTCCTGTTCTGTTCCAAGGACAGGCCAATGTATTTAGATATGATACTCTTTGATCATTTGTTTCAAGGGAATAATTAAAGAACAAAACTCTAGTCAGTTTTTACTAACTTAGATTCTTCTCTCTATTGGATGAGGCCCACTAGCTGTAACATTTCATTAACAATCCCCTTGTATTGATTTTTAATATTTGTATTAAATGTGGTGTCAGATTGAACTGGGGGGGAGGAAGGGTAGAAGATCGTGCAAACCACACGTCATGACTCCTACTTAATTGTTATGTTTCTGTCCCGGAACCACAGTTGGAGACAGGCCAGGAAGTGAGAAATTCTCCATGGGGGAGGGTGGGGAATAACGGCTGTGTTTGGGGAACAGCTGGGGGGACAGGACAAAAACACTCTTCTTTGCTGGGCCAGGCTGAGGCCCTCAGATCATTTTAAATCTGCAATCGCCGCCAACCAACCAGAGCCACCAGCCTCCCGAGACAAGGAGCCACCGTGGCTGACTTCTTAAACTTTCCTGAACCTGACGCTCTCTCTGGCCTTCGTGCAGCCCCCCCCCCCCCCCCGGCTGTCACTCACCCCCCTTCCCTCCCTGTTGTCTCGCTCCCCGATCCCTTCCTGTGCAGGGCTGGTCTCTCGCTCGCTCCATGTCGCCTCCCTCCCGCTCCTGCTCCATATGGTCTCTTCCCTCCTCCCCCCTCCATGTTGTCTCTGTGACTCTCCCCTCTCCATGTTCTGTCTCTCGCCCTAGGTAGCCTCCCCCCGCCCCACTCGCCTGCTCGCTGACTCGGAGCTGCCAGGGAGCAGCCGCCGCCGAGTGAAAGTGACCAGAATCGCGATCTGTGAAGCCTGCGCCTCGCCGCAGCTCTAGATTTTAGTCAGTTTCACTCTGTGGCCACCAGCGCATGCCGAGCCGAGCTGCAGGGAAACACAAAGCGGGGAGGGGCAGCGAGGAAGGAAACAGCAAGAGGAGGAAGGGGTATCTGGCGAAGTGTCTGGGGAAAAGGGGTGTTAGGTAGGCAGGAGGGCTGTAGCCCAGACCGGTCTGAAAAAGTTAACCTCCCTTCCCTTTTTTTGAACGTGAGGAATGCAGGCATCAGCGTAGTTTACCTGGATCCAACTCCTGAACGCCGCAAAGTAATGGCTGATCCTGCGTTGAGAATAGTGTTTAGTCTTTAGTGCATCATGTGTGTCAACCAAACGCTGGAGTGAGGCCCTCAGCGGAGGAATTAGCTCTGCAAATGCATAACAGAAAAAGTGCTGAGGAATCCTTGTTCCATAGTTGTAACTGAGCCCCCGCTCCCTGGATTCAGTTCTTGTCTTGATTGAAGTCTTTCTCCTAGACTGCAACAGTTCTTCTCAGTCGTCCCCCCCCCCATAAAGAAAAGGGCGGGGGAGGCCACTCAGTCACCACAGTGTCAAAGTGAAATACAACTCAATCTGCGTCGACAGCGGATTCAGTTTAATTAACCAGCCAGCCTTTGATCATCATACTCCCAGCAGAGGGGCCTGATAACTGTACACTCCGTTAACCAGCCGCAAGGCCCAATGGATAATAAAACTCCGCAGAAAATGGGTAGGACGTTTTTAGAGTTATGCTGGGCTCAGAAGGGGAACCCCAAGTGCCCGCGCTGAGTAAAATGAGCTCGCTGTCCCACTGCAAGAGAGTGTGACTTAAATCCGTCCCTGCAAATAACCATTGCGTGAAGGTTTGAGATTTCATCCTCTGTCCTTTTCTAAGCCTAGGTATTGCTCAGATCTTCCTCTGCCTCTCATCACTGTGTAACAAAGCCGCCCCCAAAAGTTGGCCCAATACAAGATATTACCTCGCCGCCATGTGTGGGCCTTCCGCCTTTAATGGGAACAAGGAGGCTCCAGAGTAATTTACTTTTATTCCTTTTTTAGTGGGGCTAAGTCAGATCCCATTTCCCAGAGGAAATTGATGCTCAAATGACCTGAGACAAAAGGCACCTACTAGTGAATGTTATGTAAAGAGAAAGTATTGAGTGTGAATGACAGCTAGGGACCGTTGCTCTCTGCGGATGGCCGGATCTGTGGTTAGGGGGCTACCGGAGAACGAATTGGAAGGGTTGGTAAGACCCTTGCTATCCCTGGGGTGACGCCTGCCTCCAGCTACAACACACTCGGTGTAATTCTTCGCTTTCAGAGTGCAGGCAAGCAGCAAATACACGGCCGGGAAGCGGCCCAAGTGCATCGGACAGGGAATGCTTTTCAAGCCTCCAGTATGAGTCGTTTCCAGTGTAAAAACGCGCCCCTCCCACGCTGGAACGAGCCTCAGTTTCCCCTTTTCCAACCGAAACCAAATGTCTGAGGGAGTCTCGAGTTAATGTAGGCGATCGGGCTGTGAGGGGGGCGGGGTGGAAATCACTCCGGGCCGCGATCTCTGGGTCAAGTTTCGGCCGACATTTCTGGCCGAGCCCCAAAGCCAGAGAAATCGGGAGGGGGCTGCACAGGCGAGCGGGGCGGCCGAGCCCTCGGCGGAGAGGCAGGAGCGAGCGGGCGCTGCACCAGCGGGAGGAAAATCAGTCAAGCCATCTGAGCGGAGCACGGCATCTTCCGCAATCCATTCATTCACTGAAAAGCGGCCGATCGCTGCCATTGTTACTCGCAGGCGAGGTGGGAACCGGAGCCTCCGCTCTGGCGAGAGATAAATAGCCTGTGACAGCGCCTCTTCGCCCACAGAGCTCCTCAGATTTCACAAGGCGGACGGTCACAGGTCTGTGTTGCTCTCTTTCATGTGAGTCAGTCCCTTTAAATCGGCTTTGTCTCCCGTTCTCTGTTGTGCCGCCGCCCCCCGCCCCTTCATCTCTCCCTCCCTCTCTCTAATGGTTTCGAATCGAGACAGTGTGAACGCGGGACAGAGCGCCCTGCGTCCGGAGTGAGGCTAGACCTGCCCCCCCCGCGGCTACCCCGGCCCAGGGCCCCTCTCAGCAAAGGGGGAAAGAGAGAAAGTCTCTGTGGGAATAGTTTCAGCCACCTCTGCGTTAGCAGACAGAGGATCGCCATTGTCTAGGGCCGCCCTGGTCTTGGGCAGGGTCTGGAAGGAGTCGCCTTGAGCGGAAAGATGGATAATGCTGCCGTGGAAAAGTATTGAGGGGGTCTGTTAGAATGGGGGGGCGCCCCACATTTGAGACGGCTCAGCGCGGCGCAGGATTAGACTTCGTCACGCCTTTAAAACAACCCCCAGGACAGAGGTTCTCGCGATTCACACTCCCACGCAAAGCCTGCCGCCGGCGCTGTCTGAGATCGCAGAGGCAGGCTTGATTTCCAGCGGAAATCGATGTCCAGCCCCGCAAACGGAACCGTGCCGGGTGCCCGGCCCTAACGCCGGCCAGCAGTGGCGGGGGAGAACTGGAGGTGAAATGTACACGGCGCGAGGCTGCCGCTGGCCTGGTGCACGTCCTTCCCCAGACGGAAAGTCTTGCTCAGATAAACTAGAGCCCTGCAGCTCTGCAACCTGGCCAGGCCCAGCAGGCTGCCCGCTCTGCGCTTTCCAGGTGCCTTCAAGATCTGTTGTGCATTCAGGAAACCAAGGAGCCGGTGGGAAATCCCCGCCAGGCTGCGTTTCCTCGTGAAGTCAAACCCTTCCTTCTGATCTTCCCGCAAACCGGGGCCTTGATCTGCACAGCCGGGGCAATGGGTGCAAATCGGAGCCCTCCCCTAGGTTGCTCTGCCTCCAAATCCTTCTCCCATTTACTGGCAGCCTTTGCTGTGTGGCCAGGGAGCACCTGAGGGTAAATCACCGGCGCCCCCTGGTTTTTCCTACCCGGGGACCTTTGAGAAGAGCTGACGCGCGGCAATCCGGCTGCAAATGAGGTCTAGCTCTTGCCGGAAAGAAACTGGCTATTCGGTTTGTCTCCTCTTTCGGAGTGGAGCTAATAGGCTCGGCTATTGCTGTAGAGGATCTCGTCGGATGCAAGCCCCAGAGGGTGCGGCAAGGTCCTGAAATACTGAGGAAATCGGCCCTTTTGCAGAGAAGGGGGGAAATAGGCCGAGCCGCTGGGAGTGTGCGATGCCGGGTTATCGCTCATTTGCAGGAAGGCGTTATTTCCAGCCTGCTGCTCGGCTAGCACATCTCCGGTACAGCGGTTCTGGGGAGACGAGACAGTACCGGGCAAACAAAGCAGGAGACCGGGATCTTCTGGTTCATGGGGCTGCTTGAAGCAGGGGACAACTGTCTGGCCCAGCCAGCTTCTCTCTGCTTGCAGCTTGCTTCGGGACAAGCGCCGGCCAAGGGCCGCGGGAAGTGTTTCTTGGCAGGATGTCAGAATGTGCGCTGTGCATCGAGGCGGGATTTCCCAAACTGCAGTTACTTGTAGGGCGTTTGTTTGCCCTCTTCACTTGTTTGTCTCAGGCTAGCCTCCTAAACTGCCTTATGATTTATTACCTAAACTAAGTGCTTAATTTGTGAATATGAAACAGATTAAAAGGGAATCGGCACATTTTAGCAGCAGGAAGCCAAAGCAAGATCAGCAGCTGTTTCAAATCTGTTGACGTTTTCAACCTCCTGTAGCAAGCAAGCCGAACTGGCAGAGGCCTGCTCCAGTTCCTGCAACACTTACGGCCTGGCGCTCTTCACATCCATTTCTACGCTGGAGTGACTCCATTGATTTCAATGGTGTCACTGATTTAGATTTCTGAGAGAGGAATCAGACCCCATCCCATTACATGGTATTGATCTGGATGCAGGAAGGCTGGGCCAAATCAACAATTGTGCTATATGGGTCAAACTAGATGACAGTCATGGTCACTTGGACCTAAAAATCTGTGAATTTCTACATGACAGAAGGGTCTCGTGACTGAAAATAAAGACAAGCACCCAGCGGGTTAATGTATACATTGTCCTCTCCAATAAGAATTAACTTGAGATAAAGTAAATACTATGATGGGAAGCTGGAAAAGGCCCAGGGCGCAAAAGCATACCCTGGAGGACAAAGATAAAAACTAATTTGAGTTAATTCTGCACTAAACTTTAGCAGCAATAAAACAAAGAAGGATGGACCTTACAGTCAAAAGATAATAAAAATAAATATCTGAGGTAGCCCAAGCTTGCTATTTTCCATATATTTCCTACAATTAGCTACCCAAACTAGGAATAAAGCAATCAAAACTCCTCCTTTGAAGAGACTCCATGCACAGACCAAATTTTGGCATTTGTCGTTTTGGACAAGATGGCCCATCAAAGGAACAGCATGTTCCTTTGACTGCTTATTGCTATGCAACCCAAACAAGCAGCTATAATGTCCACAAACCGGACCTCTCTGGTTGTTGATTGATTATTTTGATAGGACACTACTGAGAATCTAGTGTTTTTAAGGATTCTTATGGAAAAACATTAGATCAATAGACCACCGGACAATAGCAGTAAAGTGCTAGAGAGTGGCAGCTCTTCTAATTTAAGATGTAAACTTCAGAAGAAAAATATCAGGGAAAAATGAACTCAGGACCAAATTCCGCTGGCCCTATGCTGTAAAGAATCACATTGATTGCCATAATGTGGGCAAGATTTAGCTGATGGTTTAACTTTAACGTTGTCAGAGAGTTGCCATTGGCCTTTTTGTCTGGCACTCAAATATTCCTCCCATCTTTCTTTAAAGTTTTATCTTTGCTCCTCTGTCTTTTCCTCAGACTAATATGTGAAGGCTCGTGGAAAAAATGCAGAATGTGTTAATTATACGCTCCTTGCAAAGTGACTTCTCATTTCTGCCTAGCACGTTTATTTGGTGAGCTTGCTGGTTGGCTTCACACTTGTTACAGATATCCTGTTTAAAATTCCTAGCTTTACTAAAACAAATAGAGGCATTAAAATCTCTCCAGGCACATGAGAAGGGGTGAGAGAACATTCTTGGGAAAAAAAAAAATTGACATGTTGAACTGGTCCGTACGATTATCTTGGGCGGTATTGTGCAGCTCTGTGGCCTTCCTGGATTTTCCATCACTAAGTGCCTGAGGTGATCATTAGCAGTGAACAGATAATATTCTCTAGCTGCTGGCACCTCAGCATTACCTGCTGTAAGGAGCAGTCTCTCCTTTCTGTATCAGAGCTCTTTGCTAGGAAGGGGAGAAATCCCTGCCTCTTCATAAAAGGGTACCTATGTAACAGAGGGTCCAGATCAAAAAGAGAGAGTATTTAGAGGTTGGGGGCAAGGAAGATATCAGTCTTTGACAAAGCCTTGCACTTGAGCAAACAGAAGGGCCTTCTGACTACAAAGTGCAGCTTCTAAACCTAAGAGAGAAAGAGGCAAAAATCTATGACCTGGCCTATATCTCTATACATTGGCTATCAAGGCCCAGCAAGAGTAGATCATCGTCAGTAGAGCAGAACAGACAGTGATGGCTAAGGGACAAATGATTCAAGTGCCCTTGTTGAACCCCACATTAATGCTTGTGCCACAGATGAGTCTTGTGCCAGAGCTGTAGAAATAGCCATAGTGGGAGAGGAAACTGACTTTGTCTAAAGCAGAAGGACCAGGTGTGCAATGTAACCAAAGAGATTGCAAGTACAGTTGATCCCTGCTCATATGTTGCTGCAACTGACTGGGGGAGAGAGAGAGGGAGGGAGAGAGAGCGAAAGGAAGGGAGGGAGGGAGGGAGAGCAAGCGAGCGAGCACCAGTGTAAGAAAGAGCCATAAACATAAAAAGGGTGTTAAAAACAACTTTATCTGGGATAAAATATAACATAATCTCTGACACAGAAACAGATGTAGGTGTATGATAGGGTGTGAGAATGCACACCATAGGAGCAAGAAAGCACATGAAAAATCAAAAGATAGAGTAAAAAAGCAACAGAGCATGTACCTGGCATTGAACCTTCTTCAAGACAGCACACCTCTTTCTTTTTTCTTGGCAGTGTCCACTCCAGTCTTAGAGTTGGTTCACTGAGAAGACAGGAGCTGAAAATATGAGTACTGAAAATGTCTGTGTGTCTACGCACCTTATTCTGCCCTCCTGTTTGTGCCATGGATATTCATCATCTTAAAGAAGATAATCAGAAATAACTAAGTTTGCACCAATACCATAGAAATTGTCTATTTTCTTTTTAAATATTCGGGTTAATAAAAAGCAGTAGCACAGGAAAAGAAAATAGCAGATTAAGAGGCAATAACAAAATAAATAAAATTATAAATTAAACTTCTTAGCCTGGCTTTACTGGTCCATACTAACTACCCCCACCTACATTCCCAGTTTAGGCCTTGACTACTCTAGAGAAAGTTAGCATGCCCGGAACCATGTGGTCCTTTTAGCACACTTGTAAAACACAAGGTTTATATGCGTGCCAGAAATCATTTGGATTAGACATGCTTTCAACAGGGCTAAATGCCAGTTCAACCTGATCCAATTCAGTTTGCACTGGTTTAGTGCCAATGCAGGCTGTGTTACAATGATGCAGATGTAAGTGGTTTTCAGATAGTTCTTCACTACTGTTCCATGATGCACTGGTGGCATTTTTAAATATCCCTGGAGGTTCTTCTGAGATCTATGCAGGGAACTATGGGCTATTATCTTTATTTTAATGCCAGATCCATTCAGGAGTTTCACATGAGGAATTTCACATGAAGACAGAAACTCTGCAGCCATCCCCTCACCAAGGAATGGTATGCTTCTTATCTTCTTCCCCTGTCCCTCATATTTCTGCATACTAGTCCCAGACTCAACCATGTTTTTCTTCCACTTGGAAGACTGATCTAAACTTGAGGTCCCACATACCCTAATGCAAAGTGGCCTGATTTTACAGTACAGGGAGAAAACATAAGAGAAGAGGTACAGAGATCAAATGTACACCATATTTAGGAATAGATTAGTTCAGGGCTTTTTTTGCGATGGTACTCAGGGGTACTGAGTACCAGCACCTTTTTTTCACAGCGATGAGGCCCCAGCTTCTGCTGCCGCCGCCGCTGGTGGCCCCAGGTCCCTGGCCAAGTACCAGCACTTTTTTTTGGTTTGTTTTTTTTTTTAACAAAAAAAGCACTGGATTAGCTTCTTCTGAAATCTGTGGACAGTGCCTGGCACTAAATTGAAGAAAAAATAAAGTAAAACCAGTGTCACTACAGGTGTTCAAAGTCCAATGCTTCCCATTTAGTTAAATGGAGAATTAGTTTCTTCCTGTCCTAATTTATGTGACTAGGTGCTTGGGGTAAACTCAGACTCCTTCACAGATATAGAAAAACTTTAATCTTCTTGATGTGTATTTTAATTATTTTTTAAGATAAATTGGAGTGCTATCCATTATACAATATTTAGTAGGAACACACTGAACTTTTGTTTTTTTTTAAAGAGTGAAATTCACTTTTATTCTAAGGACAAAGCCTATGCATGTCTCACATCCCACTTACATACTCGAACCAGGACTTAAGTGAAGCATAGTCTAGTCTAGTGCTAGCTTTCAGCACAGTGAAGGATACAGTTTTGCAAAGCTGCTCTGGCTAAATGGCACCTATGTCGGCCAGCCAATAGCTTGCGAATGAACAGTGCAGATCCGGGTTTGGTGAGCCAGGCCTCTCTGAGACTGTTGGGTCTCCAGTGCTTTTGCAAAGGAAACAATAGTTTCTAGGAGAACAGTTCTCCTGGCTGGGCTCCTGCGGCCCCTCTCTGATGTATGATATTTAAACAAGGGTATGTCAATATTGGCTTTAGACACACATATCCCAACCCCACTCTCCATGACACAGACAAACCCTCCAGAGAGTTTGATGGAAGCAGGATCAGGCCCAGAAACAGCAAATCAAACTAGAAACACTTCACTCGTAGCTGGATGGAAGAGAGACCATGTTGTAATGAGCAGTGTGGCTATGCACAGTAATAGGTAAACTGGAAAAGGTAGAAATGATCCTGAGCATACAGTGACCCAAAGCTGCAAGCCTTTTAGTTTGAACTGTGTAGGTTTATAAAACTATCCATTGCATTTGGGTGCACTGAGAGTAATGTGGAGCCCATGTTTTGAATCCAAACAACTTGTTTGCGTTCCTGAGAGAGGCTAGCAGACTATCCCTCTGGAACTGTTTGAATTGACCTTGCGCCCTCCCTCTCCCTCCCCCGTTCTCTGTGACTGTATATATACAGCTAACATATGGCAATTTCCAGTTCATTCAGCTGATGAAGTGGGGCTGTACCCATGGGAGCTCATGAGATAAATAAATTTGTAGGTCTTCAAAAGTGCCACAGGGCTCCTTTTTTTGTGGAGCTCATGTGTGTTATGTATAACCCATTTGTACTTTATAACAGAGGTGTTCACTGTCCATAGAGGGGGAAATGAAGAAGCTACTTTGAATGTGAGGTCTGCATTGTCATCTTTTACAGTAATGCCAACTGTGAGAGGATGTTCATGCTCAGGCTAGAAAAAGATATCTTTGGATAAAGTGTCTGACGAAGTGGGATTTTCTCCCACGAAAGCTCATGCGATAAATAAATCTGTTAGTCTTTAAAAGTGCTACAGGACTCTGTTTGGTTTTTTTGGATATGAGCATTCTCTTAGCTGGGGAGGTTTGGGCTATATGTAGACAGGCCAAACTTGTATAATTGAACGTAAAGTGTAGGTATCTGAAAGTACAGACGAATGATTGACTGTTGCTGGTAGGGGACAAAAGTTATATCATGTGTCATTGCAAAAATAATTGTTCCTATTTGGGCAAATATAAGGGGCTGGAACCTCTGGGCCACTTATGCTGCACAGAGCAGAAGTCAGGTGTGACTTAAACCTTATATTTCCACTGCTCTTATCCTGGTGCTGCTCCGTGTAGGCCGGTCTCCTTGCGCTGTGTTACAGCAGCAGCCTGAGGCTCCTCTAATTTACACCAGGTTTTAAGGGTGACATGGGGGCAAAACTGAAGCTGGGGTTTTGCATAATGTAGGTGTATCAATACCATGTGCCCTTTCCTGCAGCCATGTTTATATTGCTACCCAAGCAGCAGGGAAGGACAGCTGCAGAGGAGACCCTAATTCTGTTCCACAGGAAGACCACCCTTCTGTGATCTTTTCTGGGCCAGCTAAACCAGCTTTACCACCAGACTATGGGTGGTGCAGCCACACCACACTAGTTGATCTTGTCAAGGTCTCAAATTCGTACTATGACCTCTGTCAAGGTATACACGCATAATCAGATCATTTTGCATTTATGAACAATTGGTCTATTACAATTCCTAGACTAACATGATTAATATCGACAGTAATAACCTCTCTAATTTGGTGTATGACCATGATATGATACGGCTGTATGACATTCTCTGAAGCGATACTTTTCCTAAAAAGACCTAAGGAACCAATCGAGAACAAAACCTAGTTGCCATAGAAAAGTTAATACACATCATCTTGGACAATCAAATATCAATGTATGCTAGAAGCAAAATTTGGAGGAGGGCAGACAGGAAGCCTGTTTATGAAACTCAGGACAGGTAATTTGTAAGCATTTATCTGTCCATCTTGTTGATAAAAGGACAGCCATGCTGGGGAAGCCCAATGGTCCATCTAGCCCAGTATCCCATGTTCTGACAGTGGTCAGAGTCAGATACTTTGGAAAGAATGAATAGAACCGGCAATCATCAAGTGATGCATTCCAAAAGCCATTCCCAGCCTTTGGAAAACAGTAATCCCTACCTACCTTGGCTAATAGCCATTGATGAACCTATGTGTTATGTACTTATCTAGTTCTTTTTTGAACCCCATAATAGCCTTGGCCTTCACATTCTCTAGCAAGGAGTTCCATAAGTTGACTGTGCATTGTGTGAAATACTTCCTTTTGTTCATTTTAAACCCTTTGCCTATTAATTTCATCTTCTGACCCCTAGATTTTGTGTTATGAGGAGTAAATAAGAGTTCCTTATTTACTTTCTTAACACCAGTAATGATTTGGTAGATCTCTATAATACCCTCCTCTTAGTTATCTCTTCCATAAACTGGAAAGTCTCAGTCTTCTTAATCTCTCTTTATATGGAAGCTTTTCCACAGCACTAATCACCCTTTTCTGTACCTTTTCCAATTCCAATATATCTTTTCTGAGATGAGGACACCAGATCTGCATGCAGTATTCAAGATATGGGCATAGCACGGATTTACAAAGTGGCAGTATGATATTTTCTGTCTTATTATCTATCCCTTTCCTAATGATTCCCAACGTTGTTAGCTTTTTTGATTGCCTCTGCACATTGAGTTGATATTTTCAGTGAACTATCTAGAAAGACTCCAATATCTCTTTCATGAGTGGTAACAGCTGATTTAGACCCCAACATTTTATATGAATAATTGGGATTGTGTCCAGTGTTCATTACTTTGCATTTATCAGCACTGAATTTCACCTGCCTGCCACTTTGTTGACCAATAACCCAGTTTTGTGAGATCCTCTTGTAAGTCTTCACAGTCTGCTTTGGATTTAACTATCTTGAGTAGTTGTGTATCATCTGCAAATTTTGCCACCTCACTGTTTAGCCCCCTTTCCAGATAATTTAGGAACATGACAGGGAAGTCAGTGGGGGAGCCCAGAGGGCCCTTTAAGTTGACTTAAAGTCAATTTAGGGCTAATCCACGTCTACACGCTTAAGTCGACTTTAAACTAGGTTTTATAACGTCAACTTAAAATTTCCTTAAGTCGACTTAAGCAGCAGCTTAAGGTGACTAAAGGAAATTATAGTGTAGACGCAGACTAAATTAAATCAACTTAAGCAGGCTTAAGTCAACTTAATTTACAAGTGTAGACGCACCCGAAGTTAGATTTACTGGTCTGTAATTGCTGGGATCACCTCTGGAGCCTTTTAAAAAAATTGGTATCACATTAGCTAACTTCCAGTTATCTGGTATAGAAGCTGATTTAAATGATAGGTTACATGCCATATTAGTACTTCTGCTATTTCACATGAGTTCTTTTGGAACTCTTGGGTGGATACCATCTGGACCTGATTACTTATTACTGTTTAATTCATCAATTTGTTCCAAAAGCTCCTCCACTGATATCTCAGTCTAGGACAGTTCCTCAAATTTGTCACCTTCAAAGAATTGCTCAGGTTTCGGATTATCCCTCACATACTCAAATGTGAAGACAATGCAAAAAATTCATTCAGTTTGTCCACAACATCCTTATCTTCCTGGAGTGTTCCTTTAGCATCTTGATCATCTAGTGGCCCTCCCAGTTGTTTAGCAGGCTTCCTGCTTCTGACATACTTTTTGAGTCTTTGGCTAGTTGTTTTACATATTCCTTTTTGGCCTTTCTAACTGTATTTTACATTTCACTAGCCTGAGTTTATGTTCTTTTCTATTTTCCTCAATAGGATTTAACTTCCACTCTTTAAAGGATGCCTTTTCCCCTCTAGCTACTTCTTTTACTTTGTGGTTTAGCCACGGTGGCACTTTTTTGGTCCTCTTACTACGTTTTTTAACTTGGGGTGTACACCAGATTGAGCCTCTATTATGGTGTCTTTAAAAAGTTTCCAGGCAGCTTGCAAGGATTTCACTTTTGGCATTGTACCTTTTCATTTCTGGGTTTTTTGGTTTTTTTATATAATTGTTTTCTGTCATTGAGGATATTGAGATGAGAGATATTGGGGGCAAGATTCTCTCAATGTATATTTGTACAGTGCCTACCACCCTGTGGCCTTGCTCTTTGTTGAAGTGTCTAAGAATTTCTGTTATACAAGTAAAGGAGGCGTCTGGAGTCAACCATCATTAACGTTAGGTAGGTGAACACAGTCTTCTGGCATCCATTGAGGTGATGTGGGGTATGTTCAGCTGTCTTTGAGTTAAACTGCAGGTGTGGCCTGAGAATAAAGAGGAGAATAGGGAAGGCATAGGTTCTGTTTGGTTAAGGCATCTGTAATGTTAACACATCCATCCTCCAGGAACCTTTGATTAATATTCTCACATACTTGGGCCTGCCAGCTGAGCCCCTAGACCAAGTCACTGTTAGCTCCAGAAGATGACCTGGAATATAAAAGGGAAGAACATAACAAGGAGTTGTTGAGGAATATCAACAATTATATCTTTTCTCATGTTTATAATTTACAGTTACAGCTGGATTCAGGTGTTATGGACAAGGAAAGACAGAAAATGCAGGAGTGCTGCAGTGGCTTCTTTGTGCTTTAATATATTAACAGACCTCGTGGGTTAGCACTAATGTGAAAGCCCTGTAGCAGCTTCTTTTGAGGAAAAAGCACTTCATTCTGTATTTAAGACTTCTACAGCCACTGTGAAAGCTAGTGATGGTCAACTTGGGTAAATGAGAAATGAATGCTACCTTGAGAAATGAATGCTCCTTAGTTTGATCAGCTGATGCCCTAAATGCTGAAACAATATCCTGCATGAAGATGTGTAACTTCTAAAGAAAGTCCATGTTTTTAATAGACTCCCTATTGCAAATAATACCTCTTATATGTTCTCTGTGAAGGATTTTAGACAAATGGGTTTGGACTCATTTGCTTCTTTATCATGGGACAAGAATAGCTGAATGCTGTCTTTTCTTTATTTCCCAAAACAAAGCTTGTTTTATTTTCTGTTAAAACAAACAAACAAACAAACAAAACCTTTAGGAATATCAGAAAGGAAATATAAAATAATTGCTGGCACAGTTTGCAGGTGATACAGAAACTGGTGGAGTAATAAGTCATCACAAGGAGAGGTCTGTTCTATACAGTGATCTGGAGTACCTGATAAACTGGAGTCATGTGAAATGACATGTTTTAATACAGCCAAATGCAACCTCATAGCTTCAGAGACAAATAATGAGGGCTATAGACAGTTACAGTGTGGGGGAAGTGCGTTTTGGAAAGCCACAACTCAGCAATGGTCTTAGAGGCCATGCTGGAAAACCAAACCAGCTCCAGTGTGACACTTCAGCTCAGAGACATAACACTATTTTGGGGCGCATGAGCAAGGGAATATAGAGTAGAAATAAGGAGGTGCCTTTGTTTCTGTTTCCAGCATTAACGAGGCCATTACTGGAATCCTGTATCCAGTTCTGGTGTCTGCATCTTAAAAGGGATGTTGACAAATGAGTATGCAGTATTGCCAACCCCACATGTTCAATAATCATGAGTCAGGTTCACCAAAATATCATGAGATTGGCTTTAAAATTATGAGATTATGTACAAATAATAGATTTGTTCTTTTTATTTGCCTTCTTTTTTTGAGCCCTTAGGGTGCACTATGCTCATATTTTGACATTTTCTCCACAGCCACAAGCAGGGCTGCATTAAGGGGCCCCAGAGCCCTGGACTGCCCATTGCTTGTGCCCTGGGCCCCCTATCATGGGCTCCCCCCCTGGGGCCTCAGTCCCACACCACAGTTGTCTGGGGATGGGGTGGGCCAGGGCCCTGGAGCCATAGTCTGCGGCCACCTGTGGAGCTTGTGCCCCACCCCCAGGCCAACAGTTCTGCCTCCTGGGCTGGGG
>ML685798.1:16412258-16439692 GCA_007922175.1 Pelusios castaneus | reverse complement strand
TCTGACGAAGTGGGATTTTCTCCCACGAAAGCTCATGCGATAAATAAATCTGTTAGTCTTTAAAAGTGCCACAGGACTCTGTTGTCTCTCTGCACATAGGAAAGACAGAGAGGCAATGGTGATGGAAAACAGCAAAGAAAAGGTGAATTCCTAGCTGCACAGATCTGTAAACCCATTAGTTGTACATAATTTGAGAACACAGATCAACTTGTCATAACATACTACCAAATGTATGCTGCTATTTGCTTTCAGAATAACAGTGCTGGAGTCCACATCCTTTGGGAACCCAGGGAGTAAGCAGGAAGTAAAATGTACAGCAAAGTCAATGACGGAGGTCAGGACATTTTTTGAAACTGTATACACTCTCCTACAGTCCTTCCACAAACAAAACAGGGCCGCAGGGAGTGGACACTACCCTAGCTATCAATGGCAGAGAAGTCTGGGGGAAGCGTCTTTCATTCAATTTCCAAGAACTTAAGACTGCATGGTTTGAGAGACTGCTGGTGTGCTCCTAACAAAAGAGGATGAAAGGAGTTCTGTAGTTCATTTTACATGTCTAAAAGGCATTTTCATGCTCCAAAATGAGAAGGGATCATTTTGAGGAAGTTCAGATCAAAGGGGAAAACATCCCCAACATTTGCATAATTGCAGGATTTTGGAGAAGAATAAGACAAGCCTGCTGCTTAAGAAACTGGGCATGATATAGACCTTCAACTGGATTTAACATCTGGGGTAAGTGGTGTATATTTGAAGACCTCCTTGGAGGCCAGAGAGGGAGAGCTGGAGTCATAGCTATAAATATAACTTTGACCTCCTGAGACAAAAAGAATAATAATAATGAAGGGGAAAAAAAAAAAAAAAAAAAAAGACTAGTCTGTCTAGTTGTGCCAACTCCAAAGCACTCCAGGCCTGACTGGAAGAACTGCAATGTGCAGTGAATGGCGTCAGGGCCGGAGAAAATGCAGGAAGGCCAGACCATTGAAGGCCATTGCCCTCTTGAAGAACCAGCTCCATTTGTTGCTAATGGCTTGGAATGCCAAACCATAATCACAGTGCTCAGGAAAAAGGCTCTGGGTTAAATGCACATAGTTTGAATTAGCTGCTGATGACATAGGGCGGGGTAGTATGGACCATTTGAACTGCAACAAATACAGTTAAAACAAGGCAGATCATTTTTCCCCAGGAGCCGCTCTGTGGGGTACAATAGAATAAGCCAAACATTTCCCCAAGAACTAAATGGTGCAAGAGGTAGGGGAGAACTTGCAATTCCAGGGTCCAACCATGGGGCCCCAAAGAGTGGATTCATTAAGGGTCTGCATTTATAGAACATTTTGACAGATGTATAGAAGTCTGACAAGTTCCAGAGGGGTAGCCCCTGTTAATCTAGGTCAGCAAAACAAATAAGGAGTCCTGTGGCACTTTTAAAGACTAACACATTTATTTATGGCATGAGCTCAGTGTATCATCTCTGTGATAAAACCAGCTGAGTCCTCCCTTTTCATCTAAGGCAGAGGAAAATACCAGTGAGAGCCGTCTGCCACATAGTTTGAGCTAGCTACATACCACACAGCTGCAAGACACAGCTCTGCCAAGTGAGCAAAATGTACAGGTGCTGAAAGAACACTGAACTGGAGCACATTCCTCTGTCCCCTTTTTGGCTGTCACTATCCTTGCAGTACATCTGCGGATTACTCTGTGCCTTTACTATGTGACATATGTGTCACGTAGCAAACACATTACTTGCAGCCTCCTCACCCAATCACTTTGCTGACACAATCATGTGAAGACTGGATTAAATGGCATATTCACCTAAGGATCTCTGCTACATGATGGCCATATACCACTTTCTAAGTGGGATTTTCTCCCACGAAAGCTCATGCAATAAATAAATGTATTAGTCTTTTAAAGTGCCACCAGACTCTTTGTTTGTTCTTCTGCAATAGTTTCCTAAAGGGAACTGGTCTTTGAGCACAGCCCTATGATTAGGGTTAGTGAATACCTTTGTTTCACCACCCCATAAGAGATATTTGATGTCATCTGGATTTTCCCTGCTACAATTAATGTTGTGTCCATAACAAACTCTGTGTTCATTCTAATACAGTTGAAAAAAAATAGTTCAGGTTGAAGGCTTTTTCTCGAAGGGTTGATCTAGGATGGTTCCTAGCAGGTGTGTTTTTATATGCCAGCTCCAAGTGTGGTGGTTAGCATCCAGTCAGCCATGCTACAGATGTGAAAAGGAGAACAAAACAACCCATAAAGTAAAGATGAACAGCCAATAATAGCTCCTTAGTCATTATTTCAAAATGTGGTTTTGGCCTCTGGTGTCTATATACTTGTTGCAGAGACATAGAAGATATTTATATAAAAGCTGGAAGGAGGGAGCCCTTTATACTCTGGTAGCTAAAGACCAGCTTTAATGAAGACCTGTGATACTGCCCTACCCAATAAATTAGTACCTCAGTCTGTGATTAGTCCCATTCAGGCCAAGGAGTGTACTGGGAAGGAGCATACAATATATTTGTCAGAAGCTGGAGACAGCCCCTAAATAATTCTCCATCCTGCAGTCCCTTATTAAGGCACAAATTCCAATAATTTCGTTTCTCATTATGGGGGGGAGCAGCCTTTTCTTTTTAAGACAACCATGCTCCAGATAAGGAGTTGAAGTCCTAAATGTTAGTTAGTTCCTAGGCTTTGCTCTAGCCTTACTATTCTTTAAAAGGCGTTCTCGTGTACAGATCGGATTTAGCATAGGCAGGGAAGCGACTGTCCTACCAAAGAAATCATTACACACTTGTGTATAAAATGTGTTTTTGAGGCGCTGGCTTGGAAGACAAACATGAGCCTGGCACCGTCTAGCCAGATCACGTGAGTTAAGCGTGTTTATCCTTGCTTGGGAAGTCCCCCCAGCCTGCGTGTGGACTAGAGCCGAGTCTGCACAGGCGAAGCTGCCATGGCCAGGGACGGGGTTGGGCCTTGGGCCAGCAGAGCCCGCTTCTGTTTGCTCGCTGTCGCTTCAGCGCTTAGCGTTTGCCCTGTCTTTTACATTGATCATCATCCCGCCTCCTCTCCCCCGCCTCAGTCGGGAAATGAACCCTTCAGAGGAGTGAGCGGAAGGTAGGGAGGGGGGCAGACGGGGGAAACCGGAGGCAGAACAAAGGTGGCTCTCGGTGGCGGAGCAGAACCTTGTCAAGGGGAGATTTCTGGCCACAAACCTCGCCCTGCCCTTGAACTGACAAGTGAGTGTCTACCTCCCCAGCAGAAAGTAAATCAAGCCCAGCCTGGCTCGAGGGGGAGCGCGCAAGTCGCGGTTGCTAAGTGCTAAGCAGCGGAAGATCTCTGCTTTCCAGCCCGGTCTGTTTTGTAGACAATATTTACTTTGGGAGCCCGCAGCCCCGCGCTCGCCGTTCACAATGGAGCTCGGGAGAGGGTGGGAGCGGCTCCCATTGGCGCGAGTCCAAGGCCGTTTAGGAGCCCCCGTGGCGACGAATCTGAAAGTCAGATCGGCTCGGGGTGGGATCTCAGCCAGGGTTTTACTGCCGCTCTCTTCACTGAAGGCCGGGGGAAGTCTTCCCTTCCACCTTATGGGCACAGCCTGCCCACCCCCCCGCTTGTTCGGCAGTGTAAACTTCTGCCTGTTTCCTTAGCCGCCCCGTTCGCTGCAGCCTTTCTATGCTAAGCAGATGGCATTTGTCATATTGAGCCGAGTTAGCCAGGCAAGGCACTCGCCCCTGCAGCCTGTCGGTTCAGCAACATGGCTCCCAGGGTCAGCCCACATGATTTTTAATCTGAAAAATTATCTAAAACTAGCCCCGCTGTAATCTGATTAGCCCCGCCGCATTTAAAGAGTGCCCGTGTGTGCCTTGCTTTAGAAAAGCAGACAAAGGTCTGCAAGGCAGCGAGGCCTCGGGGTGTGCCCCAGGGGGGCGAGTTTTGTTAATGTTCAATCTGGAAGGAGAGCCCAGGTTAGTGCAACGTCTCCATGTTCTGCTACAAGACAACGCCGAGTTTCCCTTCCTTTAACAGCACTTTGCCAGTCACTCGCCTGGCAAAATTTAAAATGGAGGAAATAAAAAACCCAGCAGCCGGGGCAAAGTATACCTCTCTGAAAGCGGCTTTTCCCTCTGCCACTTTGGCAACACTTCTCTTTGGAAACCGTGCTAAAATAGCAATAAGCGCCAGTTAATGCTTTATTTCTTTGGCTAATAACGTTCATTCTCGCCTATATTTATCTGGGCAAAAGCCTATCTGTAAAATGCCCCGCAGCTGTAGCCAGCGCTAAAACAGAGTGCCTTGGAACCAGAAATGAGTGTCCCTGAAATGAGCCAGGAGACAACTTAGTTCAGTCACTCCACACACCATTTCCCGATCACGAAACAGATGTAGTACGCGTCGGGTAAAGGAAACGTTTGAAAAGGCCGCATGCAAATCCCTTCGCTGCCGCTGGTCAGACAGGCTAATTTTACACCTCACAACTGACCACGCACAGAAAATCAAGTCCTTTGGTCAGGTTAAGGGGCGTGGAAGAGATCAGATGCCATCCAGATAGACTAACACGGCTACCCCTTTGGAATTTGACATCCAGATGTAAACGGCGATAAAACACAGATTTAGCTACGGTACTGGCTCCAGAAGTTAGTGATAAAGGTGGCTTATTTCTCTTCTTGTACAGAAGGCAAAACAGACACACGCACAGTCAGTGAGATCACACTGGCGTACAAAGCCTCTGCCTAGAAACACCAGCACTAAATTTGCATTTTAAAGATCTAAGGGGAAAAAATATATGTGCTCTTTTAATGCAAATCCTTACACAAATAATGTGCAGGCACACAGAGCCTCTGCAAACCTGACCTCTCCCTACTCAGTCCGTAGCTGTGGGCAAGCGGCTAACTCAAAACACCCCCTCCGTAGAGCAGATATGAGCCTTAAAAACACTTTGAAAAACCAGTCACAGCTCAGGGCTGTTTTAGAAAAGTCCGATCAGGAAGGGCTGGAACGAACCAGCGATTAATCCCTCAGGCCTTCCTGCGTCCCCTGCGAGCAGCGCCCCAATGCCGTGTGCAATTAACATAACAGACTTTAAAGGAGAGAGCGACGCTGCATTTCATTTGCAGATTTAAAAAAAAAAAAAAGTTAGCACTTGGGCAACCCCGCAGGCTGTGTGGTACCCGGGGAGAGACGTGCCCGACTAGATCTGCACGGGAGGAGGACCCCGTCATGCAGCGAGCCCCCACAGCCGAGCAGCTTTACCAGGCCGGGAGCGCATGCAAAGCACTAGAAAACAACAACTCCAGGGAGGGCAACGCCCCCGAGGGGCCAGTGCCCCCCGCAACAGCAGCCCACGCCTCCAGGTTTCCTGTCAGTAAAAGGGATAGAGACCGGGGAGCCCCCTCAGCTGCGAGCAACAGCCCGCTAGAGCCCCCCCGCTCGCCTCCCGGCCCTGTCACCCCGGGAGGAAGCGAGTGGGGGGGCAGCTGCTGGGGAAATCCCCCCCAAAGAACCTCCCCGGCCAGAGCTGCTCACGAGCGCCCAGACAAAGGCGACGGGGCCCGGCAAACGCCGGGGTGCAAAGGCCGGAGAGGCGAAGGGGATCCGGCTGCACGCGAGGGCCGGGCGCAACCTGCCCGGCTCAGAGGCGGGGAGGAAGTGAGCCGCGAGCCGGGCGGGGGAGGGGCGGGAAAGCGCCATCTTTTCCTGGCACCGCCACACAGGCAGCGCTTGGCTCGGCCGCGGCGTCTCCCGGCTGCTTTTAGCCGCAGAAAACGTGCGAGCAGCTGGCAGCCAGGCGGAACCGCCCGATCCCGGCGCCCAGCAGCCCCGCGTGGCAAAGCCCCGGATTGCACAACATCTGCCCTAGAGCACGACCAACAGGGTCCCGTGGCGGGGGGCAGCCGGGCCTCGACCTCCCCGCGTGCAGCCGGGACCTCAGCGCCCCCAGCCTTGCACAGCCGGCCCCGAGGGCGAGCCCTCGCCCCTGCGGTCACCGCCTCCCGCGGCGGGGGCGGCGAGCGAGCCGAGGCCCCTGATTCACACCCTGCACCTTATCGCGGGGAAGCAGCTGGGCGATCCCCGCCCGCCGGGCAGCGGGGGAAAGGAGGGGCCAGCGCTGGCTGCAGCCCTACAGCTTCCACGGTGGAGGCTGCTCCCAGGCCCAGCCCTTCACAGCCTCCTCCCCGCGGGGCGAGGGACGGGTGGGGTGCGAGGCCGGCTCTGGAGCCCGGCCCGGGCGTGGGGGAGAGCAGCGCGGTCGGGCTCCGCAGCCCACCCAGCAGCGCTTTATTATCCAGCGCTCGGCCCCCGCATTTGGGCCGGGCGGAATCACCTGCCTCCGCTGGAGCCAGGCGCCGAAGCGGAGGCGATAGGGAGGGAGCAGCGCGCGCCGGCCCGGTCCCGCCTTGGCAGCGAGCGAGCGAGCGAGCGAGCTCTCCCCGGGGCGCAGGAGGAGGGGTGGCCGCGAGGACTCGCGGGCACCCTGAGCGCTGGTTCGCCCGGGGAAGCCTCGCTCGCGCAGCCTGGCAGCGGCTCCTAGTCACACAAGCAAGGCGCGCGGCCGCCTCCCAGTCACAGACCTGCTGCTGCGTTGCCTGGGGCGAGGGGGGGCTGTGCCTGGTGTCGGGGAGCCGGATTTGATGGGTGGTTGGCTGAGCCTGGGGAAGGAGGGGGCTGGGTTGGCTGCGCTTGGTGATGGGGGATTTGAGAGGGGGAGGGAGGGGTTGGCTGCACTCGGTGAAGGGGGATGGGGGCGGCTACCGCTCATGCTGGGGAATTTTTTTCGGAGGGGAGGGCTGCGTGGGGAGGGAGGTGTTGTGTGGGGGTGTGGATTGCGCCTGCCGAGGGGTATTTGATAGGCGGTGGGAGAGACAGCTCCTTGTTTCTAATAAAGGAAACGACTTTTATTGAAGGATAAATGCAGGGAACGAAAGTCCTGTGGGTTGCGTCTGGTGAACGGGGGATTTGATGGGGGCAGTGATGGGCGGCGCTGGGAGTGTTGATGGGGGCAATCGTGGCTGGCCGGGCGGAGGGAATTTGATAGGGGCAGTGGTGGCTGGCGGGGGCGAGGGGGGAATATGATGGGGGCAGTGGTGATTGGCCCTGGGGAGGTGGTGGGGGGCAGTGGTGATTGGCCCTGGGGGGATTTGAGCGGGGTAGTGGTGACCGGCCTTGGGTTGATGATGGGGGCAGCGGTGACTGGCCCTGGGGGAAAGTGGTGGCTGGTCTTGGTGCAGGGGTTGCTGGGGGCAGTCGTGGCTGGCCCTGCGGGAAGATGGGGCCAGTGGTGGCTGCCGTGGGTGAGGGGATGTGATGGGGGTCCCGGCTGGCCTGGATGAGGGATGTGATGTGGGGAGCGGGTGCTGCCCCTGGTAGGGGCTGTGTGTGTGAGAGGCGGCGGGAGGTGTTGGCTGCGCCTCGCCGGTTGGGATTTGCTAGGGGCGGTAGGAGACAAGTCTCCTGTTTCTAATAAAGGAATCGGCTTTTATTGAAGGATAAATGCAGGGAACCAGAGTCGTGTGGGTTGCAGCCGCCGAGCTTCGTTAGCTGCTGATGTGACTGTGAAGATAAAACGCTTCGCAATCATTTGAGAGCGAGAAACGCCCGGGAAGGAGCCCATCAGCCCGGCCCTCCCTCCTTCCCCCGATCCCCGTGCAGCCCCCTGCCCCTCCCTCCTCTCTCTGTCGTAGTCGGTCGCCCCATCAGGCTCAGGACTCAGAGCCGAGGTGCTGGGGAGGCGAGACGCAGCCCTGCTAAGGGCTGGGCTTGGGAGCTGGCCAAGTGGCTGACTTAGGGGAACTCTGGTGATGACTAATGGCGCGGGGCGAGGGCTCGGCGGGGTGGTTTTTTGTCATCAGCTGCTGCTGACCCACTCGCTGCGAGAAAAGAACTGCGGCAGGTTTCTGAGAAAGGCAGGGGGAAGAGGCTGTCTGGCCCCGGGGAACTCCCCTCTCCCCGCAGGGAGAAAGATCAGCTCTCAGCAACTGCAGGCGCCGGCCGGGGCTGCTAAGCCGGCCCGGCCTGCTGTGTGTGCTTCCGTGTGTGCATGCGCTCTCCCAGCCAGGAAGGGCCGCGGTGGGGACGGAGGGCTGCGCTGTCTCCCGGCCCTGGTTTGGGAGCTGCACCCTGGGGGGCGGGAGGGGGGTGAAGAGCTGCTGGGACTCGGAAGGACCTGGCCCTCTGGCCTTGGCTTCTTGGGGTGGGGGGAGAGGAGGTCTTCATGCGGTTCTCACTCGGTGTGGAGGTTCCTGGGGGTGTGCCCGTGTGTCTTCCTGGATTTAAAGCCTGGAAGCGAGTGGGGATGAGTGAAGGCGTAAACACGTCCCCATCAGTGGTGCTGGAAGGAGGGAATGGGGCAGTGCTCTGCTGCTCCGACTGCATATTCCAGCCTGGCCCTGTGTGTGTCCGGGGCTGGGATATCCTGCTGCTCTCGTCGGTCTCCACTGAGGTGCTGAATGTCTGTCTCCATTGGAGAACTGTCTGGGACCTGGGCCTGCCCTGCTGGAGAGGGGCTGCCTGTCCTGCTACATCCAGTTCTCTTCCAGGCCTTGGTGCCTGCGACGGGGGATGGGGAGCCCAAATGAGAAGCAGATAGTATATAAGGTGGGGTGAAACTGTAGAACTTTGCTAGACCTCCAAATATGAGAAAGCCTTCTCTTTGGTGAACGACCTTTGTGTTTTTTAATCCACTCCTTCACTGGTTTAATCTCCAGCCAGTCCTGTGGCATTTCCCTCCTTTTTAACTCTAAAAAGGCCCGTAAAAAGTCGAGAGGCTCCTATTTTGTATTAACAATCACCATATGTTGACACTGTTATGTGACCCTCCCAAATACAGCTACCTGTTTAGTTTCAAGGCAGTGAGTGGTTAATGAAACAAAGACAAGTTCCCCAACTACTAAAATCAAAGCCTGGCTAGTATCTCGGTGAAGTGACTGAGAACAGGAGGTGGGATGCACAGTAAACTATTTTAATTGAATTTAATTAATTACCTGAATAATTCTGGTCTCCAACCAACGCATTTAGAAGAAAACTTGAACTATTGCTTTGCTTTAGTTATCGGTGGAAAGGAACTTGGTTTTCAATGACATTTTTTAAACCGAAAACACTTCTATATTTCTAAAAAGCTTTTTGAAGCTGCTTTCGAAATGAACGTTTTTTGAGATAAGAGGAGACAGATCAAAATCGCTGGGGGGGGGGGGGGGGAGGTAGAAAGCAGACGTTTTGCCCCAGTTTACTGTTATCTTATCTTTCACACTTGCAGGGAGAAAAAAGTGGCTTATCTTTGTGCCTAGCCCCCTCTTGCCTTAATTGCTGAAAACACGGTGAAGTGTTAACTACAGGACTAAGGAATCTCTCGGTGTCTTCCATGAAAACAGGCCTGTTTAAAAATTCGGGGATGTTCTCCTCAGGAACAGGCCTGTGCTCCCCCCCCCCCACCTTGCTTTGAGGCTGCACATTTCCATCTCATACGTGTGCAGCCAAGTTAGGAAAACCGCCACTGCTGGGATTTCAGTTGAACTGAAAATCTAGTCACTTCATACCAGTCACCCACAAGGACGATTCAATGGTGCATTCGACTGGCTGGGGAGGCCTCGTTTCCACGTTTAATTCTAATCCATGAATTCACAGCCACTTCTAGGATAGAATAAACTCACTGTTTATGAACCCAGCGGCAGAATTATAAGGGCTCTTCAGAAACAGGATTGCCTCCCCGCTCCCCACCCCCTTTAAAAATAAAGGTAGATGGGGTGACTCACCGACCGTATCAAATTATGAAGGTACAAGCCAGTGTCTACAAAAGCACGCTTTGAAATAATGGCGTTTCCCCTTCCATTGCATGCTATTTAAACTCTCAAGCTCGGTGGATATTCGGTCGTTTGTCTGTGTCACATGCGGGCCGCTAATGGCTGGGATTCCAGGCGCTGCGTATTGTGCATTACAGAGCTGCCTGGTACATACTGAAGGGGCTGTCAGGGTAGCCAGTGTAAAACCCCATCGTGGAGGGTTTATAAATCAACTGCAAAAATTAGCTGCAGACTCAGACTTGAGACACGAACGGCTTTAATTTAAAGACGAATTCGAGCAAGCGATTAGTCCGCCTAGAGACTGAATTGCTCTGTCTGGAGCTCAGCTTCTCTCCGTTGTAGCTTCAGCGGTGCATGTACAGTCGGTTACGCCACCCGTATTTAAATCGCTGAGTTGTGAACCAGAGGACACAAAGGGCTGCAAACCCTAAAATCGTGTCTTCTGGTTTTTATTCTCCTCCCCACCCCCCAACCCCTGCAGGGCCCTGTTTCGCAGCTGCATCTTGCTGCTAGGAAAGCTGGACAGGATTTCAGACAGTGGTCCTTTCACAACCTGTCAACATCGCTCCTTGATTGGTTGTCAGAGCACTGGGAGGCTAACCCTCCCCCTCGGGATGGGCATATTGCTCCTTCCCTTGGACCCCAGAAGTGACAGGCAGAGTCTGATAAGGGACCTCTGCTCTCCAGTGTGCTGCCAGAAAGGCTGCTCCTTGTCACCAGTGCCTTCCCGAACTATTCCTAATGTTTTGAACCGAGCAAACAAACAAAATGGCTGAGATGTTAAACTTCGAGCGGTGGGTGCTATTCAGGCAGGGATATGGTTTTGTTTGGGAACATTGATCGTGGGTTTGCAATATGCTTCCTCAAAGGCCTCTAAGACAATCTGGTTTGTCCAGGAAGCACACATCTTTATGTCATTTACCGATGGGGGAGCTCATCAGGTACATGATTCTTAAAACTGCCTAACTAGAGAGCATGGAGGGGCAGGTGTACTGGTCTGTTGACTAGATTATTTGAGGAAGGTGTGAATTATTAAATTAGTTTTTGTTACAGTTTTGTGGTGTTTGCCACAAGGAAAGCCAGGAAAGGAAAAGACCAGGATGCCCTACCATCCTTAACTCCTTTGCTGGGCTTGTTTCCTCAATGTTGTAAGTTAAGGATAGAAAAACAGCTCAGCTTTGAATTTTCTCTCTGTTTTGATGAGTGTCACAACTTCGACAAAATCTAAACCTATTTTTCCTATTTAGGTATTGAATGATGCTGTATGGCCCATAGATGTTTCTATTATTCACTTTTATTATTGTGGTGTTCCAAATAATCACACCCAAGCCTGAAACACAAATTATAAAACAGAATCTATTGTTATTAGTTAAAATGGTTTAAAATGTTGTTGGGAAATGTCAAACAGGTCAATACTGTTTTATTGCATGGGGGAAGAGTGCAAAGCAATATTTTTGTGTCATCCCTTTGAAAAGAATCTCAGAGGCTAGCCCATAACATGGTCTAAAATCTTTTGTTTTGGAGAAAAGTGGGTCTAATATGAACAGAACTGCCCAGTGCTACAAAATACAATTACAGTAGTTGTAATATGCAAAATAGCTTGGATTTCAATGGGAGTTTGCAGGATTTTGTAACAGCATGCTGGGACCCTTTGAGATCTGAAAGGAGGACAGCCTCGGTAGAGGACTCAGGGAAGGTTTGTCTGGTTGGGTTATTCCAATTTATTCACCTCCTTTAAAAACAGACTTAAAATTTGCAATGATTTAAGAGGCACTCTGGCAGGGCAATTCAAATCTCAGGATAGTGACCTGTCATTTATAGGTTTCCTTGGCACTAATCACCATAGTATCTGTATATTACACATGCATTGGCTATGTATCCTCACAATACCCCTGTGAGGTAAGGGAAATATTATTTTTTTACCGTTTTGCAGATAGAGAACTGAGGCACACCGAGATTAAAGTCCTAGTCTAGTGAATTAACTCTTAAAATTGTCTTTGCATGCTGGTGAGGGAGTTAACTCATAATCTTTTGGTCTAGAAATAGGAGTGATAACAGGCGTACCTTAGTTGCCGCACGTAGATTTCAGAATAAGGTATTATTTGTACTATTGTGATTCATAGAATGGCAGGTAAATTAAAGAGGGAGTGAAATAATCCCCTTTCTGAGGCCTCACGTTAGAAGTCCCATTCAATGGATTTGTCTTGATGGAGCTGTTAAGTGCTGTGTTTGTGAACGCATTCTCACCATACTTTATGAAAACATCAGTTGCAAGGACCCCAGCGTCTCTGTATGGCGCGCTCTCTAAGCTTTCATTGAAATCCTTCCTTCACTGAGTGCAGTGTACAGCGGCCTGACCTCCGGGTCAGCTCCCTTAAGGGCTTGTGGGAGGGGGAAGGCGGCCGGATAGTCTGCAGGCAACGCTATGCTCCGAATTTACAGAGGCGTTGCCTTCCTCAGCGTGAAGGAAATGCAGCCCTGTGTGCGCTAGTCTGAAGAACCCAGCCAGCCCCGTTGAGGGACGACTGAACGGCAGCTCCAATCAATGGCTTCACAGGGAAGTGTGGATCACCTCTCCCACTTTCCAGTTGCAAAGCTTTGAGACGGGAAAAAGCACCAGCAGCCAAGCTGACAGAATCATAAACATCTTTCTGTTCCTCCGCACGGGGAGGAGACTAAAGTCAGAAGGAAAAAAGAGTTAAAGAAAATACTTAAAAAAAAAAAAAAAAAGAATTCCAGTGCCTTCCTCAAGATAACTGGAACTGAATAGTCCTAAAAGTACATGTGAAGCGGGGCCTTTTAAACTAAGGAGCGGGGTATCATTGCTTCTTTACGTGCAGATTTTATATGCACCGTGAATGAGGAAGTGTAAAGAAAAATCAATTTTACATTTTTAACTCAAGCCAACTGCGGACAGTTATAATGAGAAGGGGATCTCTAGTTCTACTTTTCAAGTAAAAAGGGCAATTTTAATTAGGTTTTTCCCCAGGGTAACAAAAAACACCAGAGGCCTTTTCTGCAGTTCTGTGTCTGTAACTCACGTGTGTTCACTCTAATAACTTTTAATGTCTAGCCCTAAAAGTTTTTATAAAAAAATGGCTTTACAAGGTAATAGCCCAGGTGTCCTTCTGCTTGTTATCGGAGATTAAAAAAATGTGTGGGATAGCTTTCAGATGTGTACCCCATGAACCCGGATTACAATACAGAAACTTTTTCCAGCCTTTAGTAGAGAACTCTTCTATCATCACAGCGGAAAACAGCTTGGAGGCTTAGTATATTTGTAAGATCCTTGCAATTGTTTTCTCAAGCCTAGGTAACCACCTACTGCTTAAAAACCAAGTGCGTTTTCATTTGCATCAGCTGTTTTTAGAGGCTCCGAGGTACGGCAATTCAGTTGTGTGTCCGGAATTTCGGGTTTCAGACAGATGATATTTCACTTCTGCTTTGAGAGGGACGACTTGTTTTTTAAATCTAGATATAGCGAAAACTAGAACAGTCCGAATAAAATCTCTCAGAATATCAACCCGATTGTCACACTATTTTTTATTTGTATTTTTCTTGACAGCTAGAACAATGTTGGTAACTGCACATAGATTCACAATTTGAGTTGTTCAGATTGTGCCCAACCATAGCATTGGGGAACTTCTGTCTCTTCACTTTTAAGCAGAAGTCACTCGTGTCATTAGAATACAAACCCTATGGCCCAATCCGCTTTGTGCGCGTATTGCATCAGTATCTTTTTTTAAGGCAAGGTAAGCAGCATATAAAAGTAGGAAACTAGACGTCTTTTTACATTTCTCACACTGAATCCTCCACATAGCAATGAAAAACACACCAAGATAAACTGCTAAGCGTGCTCTGTCTGGAGAGAACTAACAAAGAGCAGTACTAATACGGGCCCGATCCGGCTTCCATTGGCAGCACTCTAAGTCTCTTCCATGGGAGCTGTAGTGGCGCCAAAGATTACTCGCGTGAGTAAAGCGAGCAGCTTTTGTCCCTCAGCATCGTAAAAATGGGGTAGGGCTATGCTATAGTCTCTCCTCTGCTCTTAAATCAGCCACTCTCGCTCGGAACACTCACCGAGCCCTTTATATAACTAGACCAGGAACGCAGAGCCACCAACGTGGGAGCATCAGTCAGTCGGGCGTTAGGAACGTGAAATTTCCCAGCTAGCTGCCTGAGCCAAAAGCGGCGTTGCCAAAGTAAATAGATGCAGCAGATAACCGCCAGCCCAGCGATTAGAGGGCTCCCAACCTCTGCAGAAATCTCCAAACCGCCGTAGAAAGCCCAGGAAGGAGACCGGCTTTCTTCACGCGCCACCCCACCCACTATTTCCAAACACTTCACACCCTAGCAAAGCGTGTTCAGGAGTTTCAGGAGGGGAGCAGGGGAAAGATGGATGAGGAGGGTGGCAATGCCACTCCGAAAGACAGCCGCTGGCAAAGGGTTCCCCCACTCCCTTTGGGGGGGCGGGTGGCCAGACAGGGCGGGCCGGTGGAGTCGCGTGTGAGATGTGACTGAGAAGCGGAGCGGTGCGATGGGGGTAACGGGAAAGGGACACACTGACTCCGGCTGAGCGAAGTGGAGAGTGATTCGGAGAGAAGGGCTAAAGACAGCCCCCTCCCCCCCGCTTGGAGGCTGCGGACGGGACGGACCAAAGTGGGTGCGTTGGAAGGACTCCCGAGGGAAACGGGCCTGAGGTGCGGGGCGCCGGCTGTGAACTGAGAGCGCGAGAGGGCAGCGGCGGCTCGACCCGGAAAGCAGCCTACTTCGGATTCGGAGCCGTGTGAACGGCACGGGGAGCAAGGAACAAAGGGGTCTCCCGGTGGGGACGGGGTGCGAGAAAGGGGGCCGGGAGTGCCCTGGCCTGGGGAAGCAGAGGCGATTCGGAGTGAGACCGAAGGGGGGAAGAAGGACCCCCCCCCTCCACTTCAGGGAGAGCCGCTGCTGCGGGAGGTCTGGCGGAAAGGTGTGCGGCG
The DNA here is from genome assembly GCA_007922175.1 of Pelusios castaneus. Lineage (NCBI taxonomy): Eukaryota > Metazoa > Chordata > Testudines > Pelomedusidae > Pelusios > Pelusios castaneus. The sequence continues at coordinate 16,424,922 of ML685798.1, read as the reverse complement.
GGGGAGCCCGGGCTGTGTGGAGCCGCGGCCGGCCTCTGACAGCTTCGGCGGAGCGGAGTGAGCGGAGCTTTATGGTAATTGCGGTTCTCCACTGGCCTTCTGGGTAGCGGGCGAGGGGAGCAGCGGGCGGGGGGAGGGACTCGGCTCAGTCACTCTCCTCTCAGCCGCCGCTGGTTGAGGAGCGCGCGCGGTGCGGAGTCTCCCCGGGACGTCTGGCGGGGAGGGGGGCGCGTGCCGGGCGGGGGCAGAGAATCAATTAGGGGCAGGCGAGGCGAGGGGGGGACGTGTTCGGGGAGCGCGCGGTGGCGGCGCTGCTGCTGCTGCTGGCGGCTCCCTCAGTGCAGCGCCCGCCCTGGGGGAGGGGAGGGGAGACGGCGGCTGGAGCAGGCGAAGGGGGAGCGCAGCGTGCGGCAGACGGAGCCGGGCTCCCAGCGGCGGAAGAGCGGCTTTCCCGGCCGGGAGGGATTAAATCCCCCAGCTGCGCACACAAAGCCGCGGCCGGAGTCGGGAGCGCCATGTAGGAGGGCGGCCGGCGCCAGCCGCAGGGGACAGCCCGGAGCAGCCAGCAACATGGCGCTGCCCGCCCCGCGCCGCCGGCCCGAGTGAGCCCCGCGCCGCCGCCACCTGCCCAGAGAGCGGGGGAGGGGAGCCGCAAACTTTTCGTCTCGACTCAGCCGGGCTCCCTGCCGGAGAAAGGACAGGAGTCGGTGCTGCCGGAGCCGGGCGCAAGGTCAGTGCTGCCGGGAACCTCGCGGCCCGGGGAAGTTTGCGGCCAGGCGGCTGGAGAAGATGCCCCGGGAGGGAGGGGACGGGCAGGGGAAACTCGGTCTGTCTGTCTGTCTGCGGCCCAGCAGGAAGGTGTGTGTGTGGAGGGTGGTTGGTTCCCATCGCGTCTCCGATTTGGAGAGGGCTGCGCGAAAGCCCCACCTCTGGCAGCCGCCACGGCCCGGCTCTCGGGGGAAGGGCGGGCGGGGGGGGGCGTACCCTCCGATCTCCCCTCCCCGCCGGCCCCTCTCCCTAGCCAGGGTCCCACAGTCGCGGGGGAGACTGGCCCTTTCGGAGCTCTTTGCTCCCGATCCAGGTGAACGCCGGACTTCTCACACTCGTGTTTGCCCGTGGGTCTGGGGCAGCGGGGGGTTGTGTGAAGCCGGGGGACCCGCTCCCCGATCCCCGCCGGTGGGGCGGCTCTGGTGTGGAAGTTTGTGGTTTTAGCGGAAAGAGGACGGGACTCGCGACTGAAGCCGGATCGTGGAAGGACGGACAGGTCTGTTTTCCGATCCTGCTCCGCCCGGCGCAGGCACGTATTGGGTGTTGGTGGAGCGGGGCCGGGGGCGATGTTTGCGGAGGTTTCACGTTCCTCTTTCCGCGCCGTGTAGGGCCCGAGCCGGGGGCGGGCAGCGAGTGCTGTAAGGCCAGGACTCTGTCTGCTGGGCTTGCCTCGGAGCTTGTTGCAGCCTTCATTTCAACTAACGAATCTTTTGCAGGAAGTCCGCTCCTTGCTTTCATCTGCTCCTCCGAGCCTGCAGCTTTGCGTTCGCGTTGTGTGCTAAAAACCGGAAAAAAAAGGCCATCCCGCCTGCTAAGCCCGCTTGTCTCAAGGGTTTATTAACTTTTCTGTGGCGAAGAGGTCACCGATCCCTATAAAGGGGGCTTGGCCAAGGGCTGCGGAGACTGCCCCACTCACGGTCCGGGAACAAAGATAAAAAGGACGCGATCGCCCCATAAGGTGGTGTGAAGTGCAGGCTGGAATATTTCTGGCCGTGGCGCTGGAAACAGACCCCAGCAACCGAAATCAATTGTTACTAGGTGTCTAATTCAGCTTTGCCGATAGAATCGCCCCCACCCTCCCACACTGCAGGCCCTTTCCATTCTCCTAACCTTGGAGAATCGTGTCTGGGCGCTTCTATCAGGCGAGCCCATGAATGTAGCTTCCTCCTTGAGACGTTGGTGCTTCTATATTTGTCTAGGATCGGCCTCCACTGCTTCATTTTCCTTTCAGTTTTTAGTGGGAGACGGGGCAGCGGGCGCCCTGGTTACTTTTCGAGCGAGGGACTGAGGAAAAGGGGTGTATGGCGCGGGTGGTTGTGTTTTCAGGCGGGGGGGAGGGGGCAGTTTGTCCCCAGTGCTAGCACAAACAGAGGGGGCTGAGAGTTAATGAGGAAGTAGGCTCTGGATCAATGAGTTGTTAGCTCTTGCCCAGGTCTGTGCGTACTGAACCACCACCTCGTCCCTCTTGAACTCCGGCCTGGGGAGAGCTGGAGTCAAGCCTTGGATTGGGCTGGCGGGGCTGAGTGGGAAAGGTGGCTCCGAGACATTTGATGAATGGGTTGGTTCATTGGGAAGGGGTTGCTCTGCCTCCCTCCCCCGGAACCTCTTCTCTGAGGGCTGGGAAGACCTCACACTTGGTGCCGAGTATCAGATGGTGGGATATAAAATGGGTGCGTCGTAGCCCACGCCGAAAGAGCAGACTCGATCCTATTTGTCAGGCTCTTTGGGGGCTATAAACGTACGGTGGGGGATTACGGCGCGGACGCTGTTTCTTTATTCCCTTCGCCATTTCTAAGGTGAGTGGTGGAGGCTGAGGGACCGGGAAAGGGCATTGTTTGTCCGTCTGTGATAGATCGGTCTAGACAGCCGTTCAGGCTCCCCGCGAGCTCAGGAACCGGAGCCTGAAAGGGAGAGTGGGGGAGACCGAGAGGAAAAGGTCACGGCGGTGTTTTGTTCTTAACCCTTCAGACCAGGGAGATTTCCGTGGCTGGTGTGGTAGCCGAACCGGATCGGCGACTGAAATGGTCCCGGGGAGAGGGAAAGGGGGCGGCTTGGTCTAATCGCTGATTCCCACCGCCGGAAAGGAGTTTACGTGAGGAGGGCCGGATTATTTCCTTCCCAGAAGTTTCGTCTCTTCCAAACTCCGCGGAGCGCGTTAACCCCGAGCCGGGCTGGTGCGGGGCCAGGCTCAGGCGGAAAGGGCCGGCCGGCTGGCTGGCTCGCACTCAGTGTTTCCCTGCTCTCCGCCTCTCTGCTCCCGACGGAAAACCCATAGCGGAGAGCACAACCCCTTCGGGCCCATACCGAAAGGAAAGCGAGTTTCCGCGATAGCTTTCACATCGGATCAGCTTCCTCCCTCCCACCCCGGAGCCCTCAGGACCTGGGGGGGGGGGGGAGTGGGGGGGAGAGGCGACTTTCTTTTCTAGCTGCCCTCGGTTTGTTGACTGTATACATAGATCTGCCTTCAGCGGACTTGGCAGGGTCATACCTCGTGGCCCGACCAGGCAAAGAGGCAGCACGGCTCCGGTCCCTGTTTGGGTTACTTTGAGCGGTGTCTGTGTTTTCCCCTTTGTAATCAGAGGTCGCCACTGCAATACAGGCGATCGCGCCCTGCAAACCTACGCGGCGCAGATTAAAAGGAGCAGGGCTCCGGAGCCAGAGATAAAAGCTGGTTTGTGTTGGATTTGCCTGCAGCGCAGACCATCCTCATTCCTCTTTGTCTGAGCCCTGGCTCCGGGCGCTCCAGCCTCATTGGAAATATTCCCGAGGAGTCAGCCCAGAGCCAGGCCGGCAGACAGCTCTGCGTTTATTTACACTTCACATCTGAATACAGCCCTAATTAGATAGAAGCAACACCGGAAATGGTAGACTGGTTGCATATCTAATAGAGACGAGTACCAACAGACCCTGGAGAATTTCCTTCTCCTCCTCTTCCCAAAAAGAGCCCCTGAAAATCAAGCCAAGAATCTGAACTGAAATAACCTCTTCCATTTAAGTGTACAGTAAACTGCGCGGACCAATTCTGAGGTTCTTCCAACGCTAAAGCAGCGCTTAGTCTGTGTGAACGAAGCTCCAGTGTATTGAGCGGGTCTTAAGATATTTCTGGGGTCAGGCTAGAGTGAAATGCGCATTGAGACGCCGTCCTTCTGTGCCAGGGTGTGCTCCTTATCTAGAGCCATCGTGCGAGTTGGCTAATTTCATAGCAAACCTGACCCAAAGAGTTCACTTTCTTCCTAAACAGCAGCTTTGAAAAAAATAAGGTCAGGACGGTTCATAGTTTCTGGACGCTAATATTTAGCGAAATCAGGAGAATCACAGCTCCTAGGGGTGCAAAACAATACACAAGGTTTAAATCCCATTGGTCTTCAATTTGTGGAAGGCCTCCATCTGGAGAAAGAAGTACAGCCCACATTGAAGTCTAAATTATAGGAATGAAACTCTGGCTTTTTTTTAAAGAACCGTACAACTTTGACAATGAAGTGGCTGAAGGACTAATCCGGTCTAAAGGCCTGATCCTGCTCTGGGTTGTGGGAGTGTAAAAACAGTGTAATTCCATTGACAACGGAGTTCACTCCTATTTTACACAGACTGGAACTGACAAGGGCCTGTTAATGTGGCCTGCTGGACATAAAAGGCCGCTCACCTATCTGTTTGTAGGACGTATAGCGCAATACATTTCATTGCACGGTCCAGGATGACGTGCCATTCTCTCTTGCCTCTACAGCCGTAGCACATTTTAGTGTGGGTTTAGAAACAGCAGTGCACAGGGTCGGAACAGCAGGTTTTAATACTTCCTCCTGAAACTGAGGGGGTTTAAAAATAAGTGGTGGCTAGGATGAATGTCATGCTTCTTGCTTTTTGCAGTAATCTAATCTCTGAGCGAGATCAAGTAGATTCCTTCCAGCGAGCCAGACCCTTTCAACTACATCGAAAATCTCTCGCTGCGTGTGTCTGTGTAATGAGAGGAAGAGGAGGCCTCATCTGCAGATAGGGGGAGTTCCCCTGTCCGTGAGCAGCACTGGCTACGTTTAATCCTTGTGTCCTTTCACGAAAAAGGCTGATAGGGAATATTGCTCTGAATCGACCTTTCCCTCAGACCCCTTCGCTGCCGGGACTTGAACCTTTAGCCAGAAGCTAGAACGGGCTTTCAAGCAGAAGTTAATAAATGTTTCACAAGGGTTTCTCTGTCATGTGTAGCACCTTTTAATGGATGAGCTGACTGGTTAGGGAGGGAAGCAAGAAGGCCACCAGCCCTCGGAAAACATTTCCCTTAGAAATATTCTGTTAATTTGTGGAAAGCTCTTCTATTCCCTCACCCTTTTTTCCTAAAACAAACAAACAAAAAAACAAAACAAAAAACCCCAACACCAAACAACCTTCAGACAGTATTAGGATTTTCCTGTGTATCTTTCACCACTGGAAAAAGTTAAGATTCTTACATTACTAGCTGCCTCTCTCCTTGTGTGTAATATGCCTATACCTTAGAAATAGCAAACCCATACTAAGACATTGTAGGGATTATTTTGGAGCTATTTTCCTGTGTGAAATTTACCTTGTACATTAATGGATTTGGTGCCCTGTGATTAGGCATGCAAGGAAGTCTGAGTGGAGAAGACCCTGACAGCATAAAATATAATTTGCGATCTGAAAGACAGTTTCCAGTATAATCTCATTATGCACCACAGACTCCCGGTCTTATTTTGTAGAAGGCGGACAATGATCAATTTACATTGACCTGGGGCTGGGCAAGCTTTTAGATGGTAATTGCCATATTGATTTGCATGCAGAGAGGAGACCTGCTAAAATTAAAGACCGGAAGCTAAATTAAACTAAATTTATTGTCTAGGTGCAAACTAAAAGATGTGTTAAAGTGTAGGGTAGAGTTTAAGAACTATGAACCTTGGAGGAGAAAGATGTTTACATCGCTAGTCACATTAGAAAGTACATATTCTTAGGAAGTGGAATGTAAATACCCAGTTACCATATAGACCAGTTCTGTTTCATGTAAGCATAGGTTAAAAAAAAAATGTAATGGGAGAATTAAATCTTTGCTTTTCTGTTCCCCAAAACACTTTGTCTGCATGTTTTTAAAAATTGTTGTACTAAGGAAAACAGCTTTAGGTGGATAGGACAATTAAAGTAGGAAGTAGAGAATCCACCAACTACACTGGAAATACTTTGTGTAAAGAGCCAAGTGTGACCCTTAGGTAAGAAAGTAGGCTTAGAGTTGACTTTACATCAGTGCTCATCCTAGTACACAATTCATGCATGTTTTATCACCTTAATTTAGTAGCAGCAAGATCATTTTTAATAAGACATAGCTCTTATATCATGTTTTTTGTAAGCTGAGCTCAAAGCGCTTTACAAAAAGGGTTAGTGTCCCTATCCCCATTTTACAGTTGGGGAAACTGAGGCTGCGGAGCAGTGAAATGACTTGCCCAAGATCACAAAGCACATTAGTGGAAGGCCAGGATTAATGTCTAGGTCTGCTGAGTCTCAGTCCAGGGCTCTATCAAGTAGGCCATAAATGAAACTTTCCCCTCACTCCATGCTTCATAACTCTAGAACTCCAGTTCCCCTGAAAACTGCAATAACAGAAAGCTCTATGCTGGCATTCACTTTACAAATGTCTCAAGGTATTCTAGCATGGCACACAATCAGTTTAAATATGTTAATGCTGCCATTTAGCAGTTACTTGTATGAGGCTTTTTTTGTCACAACTTTTGAAATAGATTAAATTTTTACCCTTGGTGCTAATTTAAAATACTCTGGAATGTATCACCTAGTGACTCTGGCTTTTAAGTAGTTTTTTTTACTACAAAATACTGAGGCCTGTGTTCCTGGTTTTAAAAGTCCAGACAATGGGACAATTGAGCAAATGAATACTCGAAAGTAATTGGCATTTGCATTCAGACATTCATTAGGAATGTTTTCATATTTTTTATTTAAGTCCAGCTACTCGGCTGTTCTGTAGCCTAGGAAGTAAACATTATAGATATTTAGGTAAATAGCAATGAGAAAATATTAAAATTACATATAGGTTCATGCACTATGTTAGAACTAACACCCAACAAAAATATTACTTGTGTGAGGGTTCCTTTTATGTACCCAAAGACAAGGGGGAAAGAATTATATTAATCTAGTTTTATATTTGTTCAGTTGAACTTCTGCTGAGCTCCAATAATAATGGATGCTATTCTGTTTTTATGCTGCAGTATATAAACACAGATAAGTGAATGAAGGATTGAGAGGCAGACTCAGCATTGCTCTGACTTCACAGAAAACTTTTTAATGATTTTAGAAGGGCAGAGACAAACCCATTTTCCTGTAGAGGCCTGGTGCTGCTGTAGCCCAAACATCTTCTGTGATAGATTAGGATTGAATAGCTACAACTAGAGAGGCTTTATCCTCGGATTGATGCTGTAGAATCTAAATACATAGAAGTAGGGATCTTTTAATGCATATATTATTGCTAAAAAAACTCTCCAAAAGCATGTTACTTCTTTTGAACATCTGGGGTGTTTAAAATCACCTGTAATCTATGAACCACAGTGTACCTGGTAACATCGTTGTGAACAGACATGTATGCTTGCACACAAACTATGCTCTGAAACTCCCCACCTCATTCCTCCCACTATTCTATTGTATTAGCCCTCATGGTGGGAATTACCTCTAACATGTAAATTGTTAGGGCTCCCAAAGCAAATTCCACTCATCTCTGTTTTTGCCCTGCCATGTCTTTTAAAAGTAATTAAGACATTGGCAGAATGGAATTGTTAGCTCCTTTCAGGATTGAGAAGTCTTATGCAGTTAGGAGAAATGTAATTGGTCCCTCCCTACCCCCAGGAAGCAATACTTTTAAAATACACCCCCAAATATGTCATTCAAAACACTTCACATGTGTAAGTAGACAGTAGAGGCTTCATTAGCACAATTAAGAGCAGAGGTATTAATTTGGTATTCAAAACTGCCACACATACCTTAGCTTTCCAAGGTCTGTCAGGTTACAGAATCAGACAGGAAACAATACTTGGCAACTCTGTATCAAAATATTATACACCAGGAAGCGATCTTCCCTTCATTTCCCCCTCTTCCTCCATTTCTTCTGTTCCAGTGATTTGTGTCCTGCGTATGTGTGGCCGACATTTGCTTCAGCACCTGTAGGTATTTGTTCCCAAGTTGTACATCTTTGCAAGGTGCAGGCTGCCATGGCTTGGCACTAGGGCCTGAGTAGACAGTGGCATAGGCATTCTGAGGCAGGCGTCAACTAAAGCATTTTCTGTTGCTAGTATGATACACAGTGGGACTGCTTTTTATTTAAAAAACCCAAACAAAAATACTCCCCAAACCCCCCCCCCCCCACAAAAAAACCCCAACTGTAAAGTATTCAGTGGTAAACATTGTAATGGCTGTGTGACATGCCCTTAAAAGGGCCCATTAAAAAGTAGTTGGTGGTGGTTGAAGTCAGAGGATGCAGCCGGGGAAGAAAATCTGTGAGAGGTCCGTTTTAAATGATCACTTTCCCCGTAAGTTAGTGAGGTGGGGAGAGTGGAGAGGGCTGAGCAGACATTTCAAGGTTGTCTTATTTTAGCTATAGAAAGCACGGTAGACTAGTTACTATGAGATCGCATTTTCAATAAACTGTATTGGCTCCCCTCTTTATACAAATTGCTGGTATGAAAGAAAAGCAAGCCTATATGCATGGAGGCAGGCATAAGCTGGTGAGATCAGGTTTCCTACTGCGCTCCCGGAGGAGAAGTGAGCATTTGATTGAAGCTACACTTGGTTCTTGGTTCCCAGGGGACAGCAGCCCTGAAACACGAGAGCTCTCTCTCACTCCCTCCCTCTCTTCTTCCTCTAAAAGCCTTTGTGCTGAAAGAGCTTCAGTAGGCACGAATCGCTGGTCTCTCACAAGAATGTGTTGCGGCCTTTGCTGACATTGTTTTGTTAGCAATGGGTTTTACCAGGCCAGCAGATTTTTTTAGCTCTGTACAGGCAATGAATAGTCGATGCCACCAACCTGCAGATACCGACTAGAATAATTTCCAGGAGAATCGGGTTGGGAAGTTCAGCGCAGAGCCAGGACTAGCCATCAGCTAACCTTTAGCAATATTTGGGCCCCAGATGAAAATGCTCTTTAAAACAAAACAAAATCTTCGGTCTTCTCCTGCGGCGGGAGACAAAGCTATATATTGTGCATCTGGGAGCTATATATAGTGCCTCTCAGTTCTGGCTCTCATGGTTTCTTTAAAAAATAGATTAAATTTGATAAACTCGGGCAAATATCCCTACTTGTTAAACATTTTTGTAAAGATATACACTCCAATTAGTCATAATTTAGCCAAGAATAAATTACACAGAAAATATACTTTGTCAGTTCAACGAAATCTCCATCTTTCCTTTTGCAAGAGAAAACTTGCATAGAAGGGGGAGATACTGGCACAAATGTTACCAAACAAAAAGCAGTCAACTCATAGCTAACTTGCCATTTAATTATTGTAGGGAGTATTTCACAAGTAAAGACTGAAGGAAATTATTAGAATAGCAGATTTTTAAAGTAGGAAAAGAGAAAACTGCAGGCTCATGATTTAAGATTCCCTTTGGAAACAGTGGTAAGACTTGAGTGGGATCAATAGAGGTGTCAATTTATTTTAACTGAATATACTGAGACAGAAAATAAGTACTTCTCCTGTTCAAGTGTTTGGGACATTAAGGGATGTCCATCGTGGGAGAATCAATACATGTGCAGAAGCTCAAAGCAAGAGGGAGGCGAAGGGTGCATTTTCTATGTCAAACTAAAGGCAAAGGGATTAGATTGTAATACATTGAGTCAAATCATAGTTGCCTTACTCAGGCCTAAAGTTATTAGGGATATCAGCCTGAGCAAAGACACCTGGAGGGGTCCAGACCGGATAATTTAATGCAGCAGGAGAGGGTGTGTTTCTCACCATGATGGAGAGTTTACACCAAAAATATGTGAAATCATTCTATGCAGGCATGTAGTTCTTAATTCAAGATGAGCTGGGATGCAGTTTGCACAAACACTGGCGAAAATAAAGGAAATTGGTTACCCCCTTCCCGTGGGGCGGTCAGGGGCCCACTGACAGGGGTTCCATTCAGTCCATTTCTGCAGCAGAACAAGGGGCCTTAAGCTTCTAAAGGGTGCCATGCCCGAGATTGGGCGAGTGGCCCGGCTGCTTTACACGAGAAAGTCCAGGCCGCGGCTGTCGCTGGAGGCTTCTTTTAACGGGAGTTGTGACAAACTATGGCCAAGGAGGTGTGCGCGCCCGCATTTGCTCGGTCTGTTTCGAGCCTGGAGAAACCCCGAAGTCTGTAAGCGGGCTCCTCGTTTCCACCGAACCAGCTGCAGTCGTCGATGCTCCGGCCCTGAAGGCAGACACAATGCTGCTGTTGTTGGTTTGATCTCGCTCTGTGGTTTGGTAGTCTGGATTTAACTATGCGGGGCGGGGGGGGAATGCGAAGGCTGTTTACAGCGAGTGCAAATAATGTGACAGCTGTTGGAGCGCGCGTAGCCCGCGCCTCTTCGGCACCTACAACAAAGCTCTCCCTATGCAGGCAGCCGAGCGCCCAGAGCGCTCGCACAGATAGCTGCCGAGCGGGTCAGGAACTAGTGTGCGTGGGGTTTAATGTCACATTGCCACACAGTTGCGATTTTTCCACGGGTTAATTTGTGTGCACGGACCTGGGCCGCAAGTCAGACAGATACCCTGGTGTGGCAGTTGAGTAACATACCTGGAAGGGCGCTCTATTTTAGAGACGATAGATGTGACTTAAATTCCCTTTGTTATGCTCGAGGGGCAGTCTAAAAAGTCAGGTTCTGCCCCCACTGCTTGAAGTCTGAAGCAGCTTAGAATGTGGGGGGAGTCTGTTGGATTCCACAAGAAGAGAAGCAGGCCATGCGGTGCAGGGGATGGTGCACACCGGACAATGATGATCCCAATTTAGAATGGATAGTGTGAGATGAGTCCACCTTGGCCAGCATTTCTCCAACCCCCCTGCTGAATCGCATTGTTCTGGTTTTTAATGCATGTGCTGCTGCTGTTAAAGTGGCTAACCATAGCTCAGAGGTAGATCGACTAGATACGCAACCAGGAACTTTGGGAGGAGAAGGAAGGATTCTGGGTCAAAACCAGATCCAAAATAAGGAAATAATTGTTCGGGCTACCTTTACAGTTTAAAGAGTAAATCGTCACTTAATTCTGTCTATGGTTTCCTTCTGCAGCCAAACCCAGTCGCTTCCTTTATGGACATCTCGCAAACATCAGAGGTAGTTTTGTATGATTAAGAACTGTAGGATCTGGCCTATATTTGCAAATGAGGCAGTTTTAACTGCAACAGAGATCGCTGTTTTTATATACAAAGCAATCGCTGGGTTCTGTTTTCTTCATGCCGCGAACTCTTTAGAGAGAATTAAGTTTTGTAGTGTATATAATTTTGGTTTGAGGGTGACTTGACTGCCTTCGTCTTTTTCTTCAATTTCTCCCCTCCCCTTCCCCTCTTGGGTCTTTGTGAATAATGTTGTGATGATGACGGTAGAAGTTATTTCAATAGCAATTCAATCATCTTGGCGTCAACGCTATAAATTAAGCTTTAATATGACGTATACCATTGCTGTAGAAACGTTGCTTGCGTAACTAGTTTCGCCTTGAAGCAAAGGCAGAAAGATAAACAAGTCCATGTCGCCAAAACACTAGCAATCTCTTCCTTTTTCCAAATCTTTTAAAGTCACGGAGCAGTTTTTCCAGGATTATACTGCTGCCGCTGCAGAGGGACTGTCGCTGGCTCTTAAAAAAGCTAATGCAAATTAGAGAAAAATAATTTTCTTTCAGAGATATGCAATGTATTAGTCACTTGTTATCGTGCTTAGAGGCAGACCTCATTTGCGCGTCTGCCAACTCGCTCACATCTGCTCAGAGCTGTTCAGGGCATTTTAACCTTGGCGGTGTAGTGTCGTAGTCCCACGGATCAAGAGCTAGTAATTAAAGCTCTGAGCAGCAGCGAACATTCATAGCTGCCCATCTGCAGCGCAGTTGCTTCCGTGCTTTGTTTAGGTGCTGAGATTGCACTAGTGGTCCTTGGGTGTCTCCCTGCGAGACCGATGTCTATGAGTTCCCCCCCAAACGGAGGGTCATTAAACCAGAGGAACGCGGCCAAACTTTTTAGAGAAAGCCTGACTTTGTTTTTACTGTAACTTTCGGATTCACGTCATAAACGTGCGCTTCTGCTGTTTGAACAAAAGTCTTGAAATCAAATGACCGTCATGCCTGGGTGCTCTGGAGAAGGTGGTGCGAGGGTTTGGCCCCAGAAGTGATGCAGAACTGTACAGAAGTGCGGGTGGCTGTTGTTTAAATGCTCAGTGCGAAGTGTTTTCCAGGGGGAGGGGGACGTTAGCTTTGTAACCAATCTACAAATGTCTAGGGGGGTGGTACTTTTCATGCCTTGCTAAGCGTAGACAGGCTGAGTGGTTCTTCCACGTCCCTAGCGCTTTCCCTTCCACGATCGCTGAATAGAGCTCTCCCGTGCTGCCTAGGCAGGGCACCGGAGTTGCCTCCCCTAGGCAAACAAACCACTGCCTAGCTAGAGCCCTTCGGGGAGTAGAAGCGGCTCCGGCCAGCAAAGCTAGAGAAAACGTTAGGCAGGACCAAGTTTAAAAGCTCGCTGTCGGCGCGCCGGCCATTTGCTGTATAATAGGGCTTGCTTTTCCCTCCGGAAAGACTCGCCTTCAAACGGGCTCTTCTCGGCGACGGGTTGTGTGTCTGCTTGCTGCGGGGTGGGGGAGGCTGCTCCTAATCAATCAGCCTCTCAAAGCTGTTGCTCCGTAAATGAGGGAACCACAGGCACTGTCAGCCACAATTATGCAAAATCAACTCGCCCG
>ML685798.1:16293718-16412158 GCA_007922175.1 Pelusios castaneus | reverse complement strand
CCCCCCCCCCCCCCCCCCCCCCCCCCCCCCCCCCCCCCCCGGACTCTCTCCGTACGGTACAGTGCCGGCTGGTGCCTGGCTGCGGGAGAAAGCACCGTGGAGCAGGGGCGGTCGGAGGGAAACCAAGGGCGTACGTCCCATTAATCATTCTCGCCGGGGTGCAGCGCGAGGAGGAGAAGGGGCCCTGAACAGTGGTATTTATAGCTAGATAATGCTGCGGAAATGAGTGCACCATTCCGCTCGGCTCGCACAGAAACAGGCAGACTTATCTAGTCGATGTGAGGGGGGATTTTTTTTTCTAACCTGAAGTTTCCTGCCGGCAAAGAAGTGGGGCAGGGTGGGATGGAAAATGCCTCTGAGGAGGTGCACAGCGAGCCTCGCTGAATCATATGTGGAGGGGGAGACTGGTGGCTAAAGGTGTTTTTCCCCTTTTCTTAATAGCAGGAACCATACTAGATCAAGCCCCAGGGGAAGGTGGGAGGGCTCTGAAGGGTTAATGGGCTGGGGGAGCCCGGCCCTGCGCGCTCTCCTCTCCCCGGGACTCCGCTTGGCTGCCAGCGTTAGCTTAATTACCTGAAATGCACATTGGTGGCAGGCCCGCTGTCTCCCTCTCGCTCCTCCTCCGCAGCTCAGCCTCGGCTGCTGCGTTGTCTCTGGCAGCAGCGGAAACCTCGCTCGCTCCTGTGTGTCTCTAAAATGGCGCGGCCGGGCTAGGAAGTGGGAGATGCACAAGCGGTCAGGGTGGATAGAAACTACAGCGGGGAGTAGGGGGCAAGAAGGTGGCCAGGGCCCTGTATAAAGGGGTTTCGAGCCGGTGGCTCTAGAGGGTACCTCGATTCTGGAGCGGGTAGGAGGTGCCTCCCCTGCGAGCGTCAGCCTGGCTGCTTCTGTCCCCGGGGGAGGGGGGTGGTTTCATGTCGCCGCTGGTGCAGTGGCAGGATGAAAGGCGAAGCTGCCCCCCGCGATTTATACTGTAGGACCCCCCCGCCTCCCCGCAGCATAGAGCCGAAGCCTTTTCCGCTTCGGCGCCGCCATTCACACAAGGAAATGGTGCGGCAGGGGGGAGGCCGATGGAAGTGGTGTCGCCGCTTATCGCTCGCCCTCAGTGCACATGTCAGCGGTGATCCTTCCAGCACTCGCCGCGGGGTGGGCCCTGCGCCCTCAGCAGCGCGAACTCGGGTGCCAGGCCTGCCCTGCGAATTCGTCCTTCCCCCACCTCGATGTATTTCGGGGAGGGGGAGCTCAAAGATGTGCCCCCTCCAGATGCTGGGGGGCTCAAGGATGCTCCCAGTTTCTTAATGCTCCCTCTCCCAACCCTCTTGCCGCGGGGTTCCCCCTAAACAAGGCGGGGGGTTCCCGGGAGGATCGGCCTTGGCCGGGACTGGGTAGTGACCGTGGCCGAGACGCCCGGGGTTATCCGCAGGATCGCCAGCCATTTTAACTTTCCCTCGCTGGCCTCTTCGGCGCTGCCTTGCGCCGATCCCAGGTTGATCATTCATTTAAAACTTTTGTTTGCAAATGGCGCGACCGAGCCTGGAGGCGCGGGGAGCCAGGGTCCCGGGCGGGGACCGGATGCCGCTACTGCGGCCCTAGTTACTTTCTGTGGCGGGGTCCGAGGCGCACTAGAACGAGCGGAGCAGGCGCACGTGAATCGAGCCAAGTGCCACAGCTGCTCCGCTTCCTCCCGGGCGTGTCTGGCGGGGCAGAGTCCTGCCGCCACCCTGCCCGCGCCCTTCTCACGCACTGACACGAGGAAGGGGTGCAGGAGGGCGCCGCCCCGGGGCCAGGCGGGGAAAGGGAGCCAGTGTCTGGCCGTGGATGGGGAGGGAATAGGGAATTGTTGCCCCTTCCCTCTCGTCCTTAGCCCCAGTGGAAAATATCCTCCTCTGCCCCCCAGCGACGCGTCCAGTCCCTCCTGCCCTCTTGAACTTCGGTGTTTGGCCCTTGCGGGGGGGGGGGGACTTGCTCCTTGCGGCCCTCCCCCGCGAATCCAATCGCTGGCAGCGGCATAGCCGCAGACAGAGGCCACAGTCATCTCTGCCTCCCCACTTCCCCCTTCCGCGGCTGCAATGTCTGTCTGTCTGGGGGTGGAGTCCCTCTCGGCGCACCCCTGCCCGCCCCATGTAACTGATGCAGACTAGCAGCTCCGACTGCCCTCAGGTGGCTCCGCTGCGTTTTGTTTACACGGCAGAAAGTCCTGATAGCTTCGCGACACGTGACTGTGTGGGAGCCACGGCAGGAAAGGGGAGTCAACACGCAGAGGAAAGAGGTGGTTTTAAAATCTTAAAATAGACACCGACCCTCCTGTGTGTCTGTTTCTTAAACAGAAATGCACTAGCGGTGCGCATGACTCAATATGTATTTTAAAATCGGTTTAGGGACCTAGCTGGCACATTGTACTTAGCTTTCTGGTTAAATGAAATGCCGCACGTCCCGGCTAAAGGTCAAACTTCTTTTCTAATCCGCAGATCCATGCCGCGGCTACTTAGCCTGCTGCTTCCTACCCCGGCTTGCAAAATGTACGTCAAATCGGTGATGCTGGGTAAACCTTGCAAAAAACCCCCATCCGAACAGAAAACCAAACCCTCCCCCTTAACCGCCGTCTAATATTAGGCCACTGCTGCCAAAGCTGGAGGCTCGGTATTCTGGACTGTGCAAGATGGTGTTTTAACAGTAATTTCTAACACGGGGGTCGGTAATGGTCCAAATCGTAAATATATTAGCCAAAAGTATAACAGAAACGAGGTGGCTAAACGTTTATGAGCAGCTGTCTGTATTTAAGCTTAAATATTGTGGGAGTGCTGCCCTGTAAATCAAAGTCCAGCTGAACAGTTTGAGGTCTAATCGAAGTCGATTGCTGTGAATCCCCAATTGCTTTCCGCTTCTCTCAGGGATTTTCACAAGTCTAGAAATGATCATTCCAGCGGCCTGGAACCAAACTGGAGACGATTACAACGGGGTAATTTATTGCACTATTTTCATTTCCGAAGGCCAGATTGTTTGTTTAACTACCTCTTTCTCTCTTGGTGTCATTTGCATACTGCATTACTCGCAGACTTTAACCCGTGAAGCTTTCTAGCCGTCTGCAGTCGCACTGATGGTGGGGCTGTGGCTTTATGCAGTGGAAACTGGCGAGCTGCCAGAAGGAGCTGGAGGTGGAGGTGGAAAGAGTAAAGGCGCCAAAAGGGAACTCGCGCGTCGCTGCATTTTCTCCCCTTCCTGGCTCTCTGCAGCTGCCTGCCTCAGCCGGGCTCGCTCTGTCTGCTTTCACCTTTCCCACTTGTTACTAATCAAGACGTCCTGTCCTCACAATGGTGACTTAAGGAAGGCAGGGGGAGGGGCGGGGCGGGGCGCGGCCGCTTTGCACTGGCGTCCCTCCTTCCCCGAGAGCGAGCGGCGGCTTTCTTCCTCTGGGCCCCGGCATCGGGTTGGTCTGCTTTCCAAGCCGGGAGCGTGCTAACAAAACTTTGCTGCTGCTGGCGTCAATGGCTGCCAAAAGTCTGTTGACGTTGCGAGGGAGACCCAAACGTATCCCTTTTTTAATCAAAAGCCCGAACAGCGCTGTGTGTGTCTGTGCCTGTCTCTGCACCGAGGACCTCCGGCTGCGCGCGGGGAACTGCCCTGGAAAGCCGGGGAGGCGGAGGCCGGGGAGCAAAGGTTCAGCTGAGCAGGTTAGTGGTTTTAAGTGCCACCGACTTCACACGCTGGCAGGCGATGTTCGCTGGAGCACGCCTATAAATAGCAGCAGAGGGCTCTCTCAGCCAGACACCCCCCAGGAAGAAATTCCGGGCTCGCGCCAGGCTGAATGGGTCCGCGCGCCCCCTCCCGTGGCAGCAGCGAGCTGGTTTCCTAGCAGAGTTGGCGGAGCGGCGCGCGGCAATTCCGGCCCCCGGGGCGATCGGGCTTTTCTGGTACGTGCGCGCGAGTCGCCGGGGCCGCCTGTTTGGATGCAGCTCGGCCCTGGGTGGCGTGCGGGGGCGGCGGGTTCTCTCGCTCTCACTGACTCCGTACTCGAGAAAGCAGCTTAAAAAATAGCCGCTGGCGGTGTGGGGCCGTCTCAGGAAACCGGATCCAGCTTGGGCGGGCGGGTGCGCAGGGGTTTAAAGGCGCTCTTTATTCCCTCCTCTCTCTGCAGTCACACAGGTCTGGGGGCTGGATCGCGCCGCTCCGGGTTAGGTAGCAGGGGGCACAGGGGAGGTAAACAGAAAAGGATTCGGATTCCTCCCTGCCTGTGGGGTGCGTGGCCAGGCTGTACAGGATGGGCAGGAGTGTCCTCTCCCGCCTCCCCAGGGATCAGCTAGCAAGTGTGAAAAGTCCGGAGAGGGGCCACGGTCCATCTAAGACGAAGCCCCCACTACGGGGCCGTCCTTATAAAATCAGGATATTTAGTTACCTCCCTTCATTAAACGCTTCAAGGTTGGAGCCGGCAGCGACAGTGGTTTCCACAGGGGGCTTGCCAGCTGCTGCTGGGGCTCTCGGAGGGGGCGCGTTATTGCAAGACGAGCGGGATATGCCCCACAGGGCTGTGGGGTCATCCTGCCTCTTGCGCCCCCTTGTCCGCGGAGGGAAAGGCGTCGGAAGAGTTAAAGTCTGTGGCTCGTTGCAATGAAATTACGGCTGGCGGTGGCGCCGCTGTTTGTTCAACAGCCCTCCACTTTTAAACAGTTCACAAAAAGTTCATCAGGGCGGCGATTAGACGTGCACGCGGCTGTGTGGCTCCGCGGCGCAGAGCGACCCCGAACGCCATCGCCTCGCCCCTGCGCTCCGCTAGGATAACCGGAGCTCTGTTAGAGGACATTAATATTGCACGCCCTCTGGAAGCTGCTCAGCTGCAGACGCGAAACGATTGTGTGTGTGGCGGGAGGAGGGGAAAGCAGCCGTTTCTCGCTGGCTCAGGGGACTGCAGCGCTGCTGGGGAGAGGGGATTGCATTTGCAACGTATTTCTTTGCAAGCGCTCAGGAGCAGGTCGCTGCTTCCAGCCGCACGCAGCTCCCCGGCACACACAGCTCGGCCGGAGGCAAACTTCGTGCCGCCGGGGAAAGAGGAGAGGCTTGGCTTGCAAAGTAGGGGGTTTTCGTTACATGCTTCGGGCGTTGGCTGCCTGATTATTAGGCGAGTTGGATCTGGCGTTGCCCGATCCGGCTGGCGAACCTTTTAAAATGCAATTTTTACTATTTCCATCCCCTGCAAATAGCAGGGAGTGCCAGCCTTTGATTCAGGCACCACAGCTGATGTTAATGATACACTTCCAGCGAGGAAACGAGGAGCATTAGTAGTTCCTCTCTAATGAGTAATATTAGTCTGCCTTTCATGCCCTCGGTAGTTTTTGTTTTTAGAAGAGAGAGCGGGCTGCCCCCCCCCCCCCAATCTATTTGGACTTTGTGTCCATTCCTTAGAGGAGGCATCGCACGGGGCGGCTACTAGCCGTATGTAAAACCCTAAATCACTCTCTTCATGCTGCTGCATTGAAAACCTTACGAGCCGGGCATCTGGAAACCAGTAAATCTGTCCGGAAGCCGTCTTTGCAGCGAAATAACTCCTTGTGAATGATCGCGCCTTATCGAAGCTCCACAGATTTTTGTGTCCTCAGCGCAATTTCGCTGGACTTCGTTCCTGAAAGCAAGCGAGTTGTTCTGGAGGGAGGGGGCATTTCATTAATACACATTTGTTCCAGGCACGGGGCTTTACACAAAAGACTTCTCTCTGGGGAGAGGGGGAGGAACACGGGGCTTTCCTGCCGTTTTGTTTCCTACATCGCTCTGAAGCGGTGGAAAGGAAAGCGGTGTGAAACACAACGCGTAGCCTGGGCTCCCCCCCCCCCCCAACCAATCATTTGCATATCGCGGAGTCTGCTAGAGGAAATGAGTTTCCCCGCAAAGCATGCGTGCTTTGAGAGACGTTATGGATTAAATTCCCCATGGCCAACCATCCATTACTGGCTTGTGTGCACGTATAGAGGACCGTGCCTGGTTTGAGAGGCACTATTTTTGTCAGAGGAGGAGCTGAGGGACATCCTGTGCACTAGTCTCTCTTCCCCCCCCCTTATTAACCCAGCATTTAACAGCAGGGTGCAGGCTGCAGCTCAGTCAAAAGAAACGACTCAACCTCCAAAGAGCAATTAAAAGCCTGCACTGGAATAAATCATGCGCCGCGCTAATCCTGTTAATAAAACGCAGCTTGTCCTGACACTTCACTCAGGCAGCAAACTAGAATTTAATGCGGCTGGCGACGGCATTAGAAAGGGGCGAAAAGGGATCCCACCATCGCGACGATCCGGTTCCCTTTCACCTGCCTCTGCGCAACTCGCTTATCCTCGCGGCCGGCTAATGATTTCTTTCCCTGGAGTAAGCAGGCGTCATTTGAATTACGGAAAGCACTCGCCGCGGCTTCAGCGCAAAAAGCCATCAGGGTTTGGTGCTTAATCAAATCAAGGGTGGGGAGCTGCCCCGCCTGGCTATTTTTAACCGCTTGCTCCAAGTGAGGCCTGTGCAAATGTTAGAAAGCAGTGCCCTTTAACTCCTACGGCGAGGGAAAAGCTTTATCGGTGATTAGTAGGGTCAGGGTGGGGCGGTAGAGAAGGTAGTGGTATAGAGTTATTGCAGCGGGGTTTGATCCCAGGAAAGCTCATGCAATAAAAAAATTGGTTAGTTTTAAAAGTGCCACCAGACTCTTTAGTTATTGCTAACAGAGTTCTGTGGCACTTTTAAAGACTAACAGATTTATTTATCGCATGAGCGTTCGTGGGCAAGATGCAGCGTGCAATCTCGCCTCAAACGGAGTGGTGCAGATTTTGCCAGTCGAATCCTTTTTTAGTGCAAATGAAATGCATTGGAGAATTTTTCTTTTTAAATTGTCGATAGCCTGGAATGATTCTTAATTTTCTGGCTTTGCCCTAGGGAAAAGATCCATCTCCTCTGACCTATAAATGCCCTCAATTTGCTCCTTTATTGCAGGTATCTCCCTTAGCGTTTAGCCTCGGCAAGCTCACTCCCCACACCAATCTTGCATTCATTATTAATTACCCGGAGGGAGGCTGGCTGATCTGCTGTGCTGTTCCTCATACACCAATCTTCTCAACTTTGTTTTAATAGAACAGAAAGCCTGAAGAAAAAAAGGAGCGCTTTTAAGACGACGTCATGCTTTCTGCAACTCCCCTGTATGGTAACGTTCATAGCTGGATGAGCAATGAGAGGGTCCGCATGTGTGGAATTAATGAAGACAGGTAAATATTTAAGCCCCTGGCAAGATAAACCTGGCCGAGATTCTGTGATGTGAGGTTTCAGAGTCCATTTGCTTTTCTAATGCTTGAGTAGATTGCTGAATTCTTGTGTCCAGATTAGGCCAGCAGTAGGAGAAAAAGATGTGTGTGATAGCAGTACACCAACCAATGATTTACTATTTAACTGGCAACTGTTTGACTGAAGCAGTGGCATCCTTTAGAAAGAATGCTCCCCAAAGCAGCTTTTAAATGCACTTTTACACTTAATTTATTATTTTCTTCTTAATCCACAGACATATTTCTTTAACTCTAAATGCTAGGTGTGCCATTCCATGTGATTTGGGTCTTCATGGCTGAAATCAAATGGCATGCCCAATGATTAAACAAGCCATTGTTTCTGTTTTTATCTAGGTACTGGATTCCTTATTGACATCCCATATGTGATTTCCCTTCCCCCTTCCAGATACTATTAAGTCAAGAATCTTAATTGTGCTCCTTAATACTTATTTTCCATGTGGCGTTAATAGGTGAAGGGACACCACCAACTTGAAACCTAGCTTATACTTTAGATACTGTGCTTGCCTTTGAGTAACCCTGACAACTTTTATGATTATACAATAACTTCTCCCCCACCTCCCTTTTTAAAAAACATCTTTGTTACTGTCTGACAGACCCTAGAAGCAAAGGGGTTGCAATCTATACAAGGGAAAACAGTGAACATTGACTATTTGACTGTGTAAACACAACAAACTGGGGGGAAAAGTTTTGCTATTCTTTTTTTCCTAATTCCTTCTCGGTATAGTAATAGTAGATATTATCTGTATCAATTACAGATAAAAACAGAAGTGTAATTTAATTTATTTTCAAGTTGATGTTAGCTCTTTAAATATCAGATGATTGAAACTTTCTCTTTTGGGTAATAATGAAACATTCCTTCTGCTTCATGTCAGCTATTTTATTCATGGGATTTAAAAGTTGGCACCAGCGTACATTCTTTATCAGTGCTTTCTCTGATAACAAGTCCCAGAGCTGCAACACTCATGTGGTGCAGATGTGGCGCTTCCTCTTTAGCATAGAATAGGTGACATTTGTATGACAGTAGAGAGGAGAAAATTTAAATACACTAATATTTAGAGATTGTATGTGACTATGATATGTTAAATATGAACTAATTATCACTATAGCAATTGTTAGTTAGTTTAAAAAAAAAAACCAAAACAACCCAACAAAGAAGTTACTTTTCTTTGGGGTTAATGTTTTTTTTTTTTTTTTTTTTTTTGAAGTGGACTAAAATATTTTATGTCAGAGGCTTTTTAAAATCTTGAATCTGTTCTCAAGCAGTATTTAAAGATCATTATTTTTTTGAGTTAATGCAGAGAATAAGAGATGATTTTATATGGGATTGTTATGGGGGAACTGAAATATGGGAATCTTACAGTCTTTTATTAATATTGTATACAAGGACTATTTTAAAATAGTAAGCTTACCTTTTTAATAGGAAAATTCCAGTAAATGATGGCGACGTTCCGAAAAGCAGACTGGAATTGAGGGAAGAAAATCACCTGAATCATAGTGTGGTAAGAGATTAATAACTTCAGATTGAAATAACATCTATTTTTTTTCCATTTCATTCTTGTATGATGACTCATTTCATTTAAAGAAATTATGAAAATATTGTTAAGTGTAGTTATCAATACAATTAAGACACAAGTTGCTTCAGATAAGAGGCTTCCTTCAAGCTGTGGTAAAATTTTTTTTCCCCCCCCAAAGGTGTGAAGGCCTCATAGTAGAAACAGTTTTTTTTCTGTGCCTAGTGATATAACTCCAGCACTTTGTCTAAGCCATTAGAAATAATGTATTATGACACACTTGTGATTCTGGCAGGATTGGTTTATTAAGTCACTAAATAAATCAGAACACCCACTGTCTAGTTTCTGTTAAAAAGTGGGAAGTGGAAATCAAAAAGTTACAGCACTGTTTGATTGATTGTACTTTTTATAGGGACATAAGACTGGAAGAGACCTGGATTATCATGTCCAGCCCCCTGCTATCACTAGCAACCCTGTATTCTTTTCATAAATTTAGTAAGAGCCATCTTCAAACTAGGCAGGTTGTTTGCCATCCACTGTTACTGGGATAGAAAAGGGATGGCAAGGTTGGATATGGAGCCACATACCTTGGATTTTCCTTTGTAGACGGACTTGGAAGAAAAATTATGCCTGTTGGATATTTCAGAAGGATTGTGCCCCTAAAATGATGGCAATTGGGGATGACAAAGCAGCTGTCATCTGCCTTTTAGAAAAGGTTTCGGCCAAGGAGTGGAAGTTTCAACAGATAATTAATTTAAAGGCAGAACTGACGTAGTTAGGTTCCAAGTGTAAAAAAGGTCAACATCTGTCTGATTATTCATTTTTAAATCTTGTATTACTAAGTGGTGCCAGTTTACAGTCGGTCAGGTTCTCCAAGGCAAATATGAAGCAGCCAACATCTTAATTAGATTTATTTTCTATACCCATATTCAATCAACGTATGTACATTTCAGAAATGAACAATGTATTGCATTAATATTGTTTCTCTTCAAAATTAAAGATGTATACATAGTCTTGAGTAAAGATATTTTAACAAAATGCAAAAATAACACATTTCTTATTCTACAAAGGTGGATGCAACTACAGCACATCGCATTGACAGTCTTGCAGCTCTGAGCATGGACAGGTCTGGACTTATGCGGGAAGGACTTAGAGTCCCCAGTAGTATTGTCTATTCCAGCTTATGTGGACTTGGCTCGGAGAAAGCCCGGGATGCTACAAGTTCTATACCTGGTCTTGGATTTAATCCTGAAAGAAATCCAGAGATACAGTTCAAATCGAATCCTTCTGAAGCAATAGAAAATGCAGCTGTCTCTGGAAAACCCCCAAATGGCTTCAGTGCTATATACAAAACACCACCTGGAATACAAAAAAATTCTGTTCCGACAGGGGAAACGCTAGGCTTGGACAGAACTTCCAGTGATAAACAAAGTCCCCTTAACATCAATGGTGCTAGTTACCTAAGGCTTCCTTGGGTAAATCCTTATATGGAGGGTGCAACACCCGCTATATATCCTTTTCTTGATTCACCAAATAAGTATTCATTGAACATGTATAAGGCATTGCTACCTCAGCAGTCCACATACAGCTTACCGCAACATCTGACTTACTCACCTGTATGTACAAACGGTGAACGTTTTTTATACCTACCGCCATCTCACTACGTTACTCCCCACATTCCATCATCTTTAGCATCACCAATGAGGATCTCAGCCGCTTCAGTATCTCCAGCGATTCCCCCGCTAGTACACTGTCCAGATAAAAGCTTGTCTTGGAAGATGGGAGTCAGCCCTGGAAATCCTGTTGACACTCATGCCTATCCACATATTCAGAACAGCAAACAGCCCAGAGTCCCACCTGCAAAGTCAGCTGCTGGTAATATGCCGACAGACCCTGCTCTCTTGTTATCTCATTCACCAAGACCATCGCCCAGAGTTCATCTGCCCCCACAAGTTGGCGGAGATGCCTATTCAGAGTTTCACAAACAGTTTACCAGAATTACAACGTCGCCTTCTTCCGTTACGCTTCCTAAGCCATACATGAGTGTAAGTAATGAATTTCCTCCTTCACGACTGTCTAATGGAAAAGTTTCCAAAACCCATGACACTGGTGAAATTTCCCAGCAAACTACAACACACGCAAGAAAAACAGGTCATGATAGAAAGGACAGTAGGTCACCTCTGCCACTAGAAAAACAAACTACTACCAAAGATGTCATAGACAAACCACTGGACTTGTCATCAAAAGTTGTTGATGCGGAGACAACTAAATCTGACCTTATTAAAAAAATGGCACCAACTGTTTTAGTTCATAGCCGGGCTGGAAGTGGGTTAGTTTTACCTGGAAGTGACGTTCAGAAAGAAACTATTTCTCCTTCGGGAAATGGTTGTCCTATCTACAGACCTGACATAATTAGCACCGCACCCTCCTCCTGGATTGTTCCTGGTCCAAGTCCCAACGAAGACACTAGTGGTAAAAACATGCAGTTGAAAAACAAAGCATTGGACTGGGTGATACCACAACAAAGAAGTTCTTCTTGCCCTCGGATGGGTGGTACAGAAGCAGTAGTCAGTAATGTTTCAGGGTCTGTGTCAAGTGGAGGTCGGCCAGCATCTGCATCACCTGCTCCAAATGCCAATGTAGATTGCGCCAAGACAAACAGGAACGCAGTAGAAAGTACTGCATCTGTCATACAGCATATAGGACAACCTCTAGCAACATCTGCAAAGCATAACAGTAAAGTAACTAAATCCAGTAATCAAGAATCTAGTTTCAAAGCAAATGAGAATGCCCTTGCATCAAGTGCCATATTTTTACCTCCAAATGAGGCATTCCGATCTCCGCCATTGCCGTATCCAAGAAGTTATCTCCCGTACCCAGTTCCAGAGGGCATAGCTATAAGCCCTTTATCTTTACATGGAAAAGGACCTGTGTACCCTCACCCACTTTTATTACCCAATGGCAGTCTTTTCCCTGGGCATCTGGCCCCTAAACCTGGCATCCCATACACCCTGCCAGCCACCAGAGGGGAGTTTATGACCTATCAAGACGCACTGGGGATAGGAATGGTGCATCCGATGTTGTTACAACATTCAGCTTTGGAAATAAATAAGGATGAAAAATCAGAAAGAAGATCTAGGTCACATGAAAGGCTCCGCTATGAGGATCCTGCTATAAGAAACAGATTGCCAGAGATGCTGGAAACCAGTACAAAAATGCATTATGAAGTACCTCTTGACAAGAACACAAAATCGCACCAAAGTTCCAGCCATAGTAAAAACGCTGCCAAAAGTGACAAACACATATTTTCAGATCTTCTGCGGGATGAACAAGAGGCGAAAAGTGAAACAAATGTAGCAAAAACTGGCTTTACTACTGAAAGCGGTAATCAAACTAATGACCCCACAAAACGCAAGGTCGAACAAGTGTTGCCGCACAGAGATTTTATTGTAATGAGAGAAGAGTTTGGAAGAAATAATGATTTTCAGGAAACCTATAATTTAAAACAGGCCCAGAATTCATCCATGTATAATTTAAGGAAAGAGGATGTCTCAGGAAGCCAAAATAAAGAAAGATTACCAGTTCAGCCTTCCTCTGCTTTCTTAGAGAATACTCATGGGAATGGTGGTCCAGCTATGTCTTTGGGCAAAGTTCAGGATGGTGCAAAACAACTTTGTATGGGAAATACGCAGTCAAATATTGAATCTAATCTGACCTATACCAAAGATGGAACTGATGATCTAGAATCTACTGATGGCAAAAAACCTAAGCCATCTAAATTGGCAAAAAGAATTGCAAACTCTGCTGGCTATGTAGGTGATCGATTCAAGTGTGTTACAACTGAACTGTACGCAGATTCTAGTCAACTCAGCCGAGAGCAGCGGGCACTGCAGGTGAGTCTGTGAGGTTTAACTACCAAAACATTTTTTTTTTTTTTGGTGTCTTTGTTTATAAAGTCACAGTCAAGTATTAAATTTGATATGCGGGGAATATGTCATTTGGTCTAGATGTTGCCAGACATGGTAAAAATAATTTTTTGTTTAACTGTGAAGCCAGCCTATGTGAATAGTAGATGTGACCTATATATAGATATTCAATAGTCAGTTAAAAATGCTGTAAATGAGAACTGATAAAATGCTGTTAACATAAGTATTAAATATTCTGCAGTTATGGAGGGAGCTGAAGAATGCATGATATGTTAAACTAGTGGTTGCTGTAGCTTCTCAGTAGGTAGTCCTGTATTGTAAGATAGCAAAGGATATCCAAAAGTTCTGATTAGTATGCCGTACGTGACATTTGATGGAGAGGAATAGCAGCCATGTATTGGTGGGTTTTATGCAACTTTTTCACCAATCAAGAATGTAGTAAAGGAATGCAAGCAGTATTGAACTTGTTGTTGAACGATGACAGATATTGTATAGGAATGTCCTTAAGATAGTTTACTTTTAATGAAAAGATGAGTTAAGCCAAATTGTTTTGCATTGTTAAGAAAAGAATTGGTTTATGCTTATAAAAATGGATGAAATTATTTAAATGATCCATTGAGTGCCCATTTTAATTACATAGATGGAAGGATTACAAGAGGACAGTATTTTATGTCTACCTGCTGCTTACTGTGAGGTCAGTTCTTCAAATTTTTATTACTAGAATCTTACATAAACCTTTGAGTTAAATTTCATTTCCAAATACACAAAGGGAAGTTTGTGGGCCATGGTCGTCTTTATTCATTGTGAAATTTCTGTTTTTATGTTTTTGTTTTCTTACTTATACCTCCAAAACAGAATGTTTTTGTTTATATACAGTATACCTTTATATACGAAAGAATTGTGTGGACATTTGTGTATAGATACTAGAAGTTTTGTGTGTATATATATATATATTTTTTTTTATACAACTCCAGATATTTTAAATTGGATATATTAGATATCTATCTCAAACCTTGGTTTTGAGCAGATTTTTCTTTGGAAATATAAGGTAAGGTAAATGGAGTAGCTTTTATTGTGAGGCTTTTTTTCATATCAATTCTCTTTCTAGCGTGCAATGATGCGCTTCTCAGAGCTGGAGATGAAAGAGAGAGAAGGCCACACAGCAACCAAAGACTCAGAGGTCTGCAGATTCAACCAGGCAGACTGGGAAAACTTGAAGGGAAATAATGAAAAGAAGCCAAAGTCTGTCACTCTGGAAGATGCCATTGCTGACCAAAATGACAGTGATAGATGTAAGCAAATTTTAGATGGCTTTTTGATGTGTGTGTTTGAGCATGTATGTATATCACAGCAGTTTGTACCAAAACTGCATGATACGTGGAAACCAGTAGAATTTTTATGTTCACTACAGAATGTTGTAAATAAAAGAATGATTAATAGTGACAGCAGTAACGAATACAGATTTACGTAACTGTATCCAAAAATCACATTTCCGTCTATAGAGTTGTGACCTATGCTGCTTTCCAGGCCTATTGTTTGGGTCGCCGAATGTCTGTTGAGGAGTTGCATCTTCCAGCAGTATAGCTTCTGTGAAAATAGCAGGTTAATATAATTTTAAATAGTTGTCACCATACACAGGCCTACTTTTCTGTAGATAAACTAGTACCTTAGCAGCTGAACTAAAAAAACCCAGGATCTTACTGTACCATCAGTTTTTAAGTAGAACTTTCCCATGTTTCTTTGGGAGTTGTGGTTAAAAGGGGTCAGCACAGTTACGTTCCAGTCATTCAGCTTTCCTTCTCTATATGGGGGTAGGCAAAGTGGAAAGGTTGGCAGGGGTAGGCAAATATATAATTTACCACGTCTACTTATTTATAAAAGCTGTAGCTGCAAAATTGAAAAGTGCATGTGTAACTATCTCATCCCCTCCACTTATTACCGTGGCAGGGTATGTATGTGTTAGATCATCAGAAGCCCTCAAGGACGGTCACTGTGCTGTGAAACTGCATCTTGCTGATGCAACTGTTGTTGAGCCAAAGAAAAGTGACTTTGTCGTGAAGTGGGACACTGTGTGAAAGTATTGTCATGAGTGCTATTGCAAAAAAACACAAAGCACTCTTTTCCTAAACTTTTACTAGTTTTTTTTAATGTATACTTGCTCTGAATTAGAAATCATTTTACATGTGATCTGGGTTCCATCAGTCTCCAAACTGTGTTCCTTGCAGCAGCTTTTAACAAAGTAATTAAGGAGCTGCTCACTGTTTTATTATTCGCAGAAAATTCAAAGTTGCAATGCAAGAACTGTGTGTGTAGAACAATGGATGGTTTACAGTATATGTGGAATTTATAGGGTGAGGTGCCTCTCTGTAGCCTGGGACTTATGAGCAGGGCTGGTAGAAAATGTCATTTAGGCTATTTAATAACTGTGAGTTATTGCCCTGATCTTTGTTAAATAGTTTCATTGAACAGCATGCTGTTCTGGACCTGTTCAGTTCCTCACTCATGTCAAGTGAGTGTGGCGTTGCTGCTACTAAAATAGAATATGTGAACAAAAAAGTAGCGTGGTTACAGCAATTATTAATCTACATTAAGTATCAAACTGGCAATCAAACTTTAGCCACCAGAAATTCAGCTTTCCGTTCCCCTAAGGTGTATTGAGCGAGTTTCCAGGAGCAAATTAGAGGCTGTGTTGTTTTACAGTATCCCATTGCCTGCTCATAAGCATGATAGTCTTTCTGTTGGATGCTGCTGCTCGAACTTACTACATTTCCCAGCACTACTTGCACCTCAGAGTGCATGGCACACCTGTAACGCCCTCCATTAAATCCCATACATGTTCTGAAATCATCCAAGTGCTGTCAAGATTAAAGACCAGCATCATCTGGGTCCTGCCAGCTTGATGCTGCTGTTGGAGGGAGGGCAGGTCACCGAAGTGCTCAAAGTGGTAAGGTGAAGGAAAGAACAGGCTATTGCCAAAAGTAGATTAGAACTGATGAATAAGAAAGAAAACATGGAATAGTCCAGAAAATGAGGGAAGGAGAGAGAGAAGTTTCTTCAGATGCACATCTCACTTATTTGAGGATCATCCCTCACTATTAGAAATGTAATCTTCTTAAAATTGCACTTTTGATGATGCAGAAAATAACAAAAATCAAACCGCACAGTTGACGATTTTCTTGAATCCATAACTTAGCAGTGTTCTGGATCATAAGACTCCATTGGATGAAATGCATTTAGAACTAATAAAGAATTATTGGGAGCAGGGAGGGTGCTATGACTTTTTGTGAGTACGTTCTTGTGCTCCATTAATTAGCTATGAATTAATGGGCGGTTTTATAGGCTTGCTAAAAAGTCTAAATAAATGCAGCTTTCTTTTGGTAAAGGAGCTTTTCTTTTACATTGTGAGTTTTGTAGCAGCTCAATTTGCATGTACTGATTCAGTTCTCAAGGCAGGTCTGTACTTAGTCCTGCTCTATACTACAGAGTTAAGTTGACACAAGGCAATTTTATGTCAACCCAACTGTAACTATCTACATTAAAACGTTGCTTCTGCTAATGTAAGTCACCCGCTGTGCCGACTTAATAACTCCATCTCCGTGAGAGGTGTAGCTCTTAGGTTGGTGCATTGTCAATGTAGACCAGTGGTTTTCAAACCATAGGGTTGGGACCTAGTATTGGGTCACAGACCCTCAGGTAGTGGGTCTCGGGAACCCCCCCCCCCCCCACTGCTGCTGCCGAAAGACAGGAGTGTATTGCTCAAAGGTGTAATTGTTGGGTCGTGGGCATAAATGGTCCCAAGAAAAAAAGTTTGAAAACCATGGGTGTAGACGCTGCGTTGCTTACCTTGTCTGTTGCTGGCTTTCAGAAGCCATTGCACAATGCTCCATGCTGCCTGTTTAATTGGCACAAACATTCCTGGTCGAGAGGTGCGCTGTCAACACAAGGAGTATAGTGTGGACATGCAGAAGCAATTCAATGACTGTGGCGGCTGTACGTCACCGTAACTTAGGTTGACATAATTTTGTAGCACAGATAAACCCATAAAATGTTGCAGAGGTGCATCTGTACTTCAGTGAAGATGCTACTGCTATCCTGATGTGAGTTTCTCCCATCAGTGTAGTTATTTCACCGCCACAAGAGGTGTATGTCAACAGGAGATGCCATCCTATCAACATAGCGGGGATTAAGTTGGTGTAACTGTATCGCTCAAAGGAGTAGATTTTTTTCACACCCTTGGGCGGTAGTGTTATAGCAGTGGAAGTTTATAGTGTAGACCTGGCCTCAGTAAAAGTTTTTACTGCCCTGTTTCACCTTCTGCTCCTTGGTAAAGCAGCTTATTAAATCAGGGATCTGTATGTCACACTTCCTGAGTGCCTGAGTGTGGTATAGTCTTTTTGGTGCTTCGGTGCAGCTTGAATTACTGGGAGTCCTGAGACATTTCTCTAAAGGAGTTATAACTGGTAAAGGTTTGATAAACCTTGCCTAGTATTCTCTTTAATTTACCTGCTGTGGCTTTCAACAGCAGTGAGCATGGGAGAAAATGTGTATACTTTCACTGCTCCCCCTCCCCATCAATTCCGGATCTCTGTTGAAAGCTTTAAAATTGAATGGAACTTTAAACAGCTGCATTTCATAACATCTCCTAGCTTATGCTCTGCCTCCTATGCTGGATCTTGATGCTGCAAAGATGTTACATTTCATTTTATATAGTATTTATTTACATAAAAAAATTGTAGTAGTGGGCCTTTCGGATACTCACTGGAAATCCATGAACAAAATTAATTGATTCATTAGTAATTGCTGGTAAAATGTTAAATCTGAACCCTGCTGTGAGCTGGCTGATGGTGCATTTTGGGGAAAAAATACAATATAAAGTCTGATCCTGCAGCGTATGGTATGCAGTTCGGCTGCTGTGAACTTGCAGAGTCCGAGTCACAACTTCAAGGCTTGGTGCATGGAACATAATACATGATTGTCTTAAAATCTAGTCGCTGTTTTAAGACACTGCTCAAACCTTGCCTCCTACCGCAACAACAATATTATAAAAATATTTTTGCCACTCTGCCTTTTTAAAGACCATTCCTACAGCCGTCCGACAGTTCCAACTTTTGTTTCTGGCCTGTCTTGGGGATTTAGTCAAGTGGCACAGGGGTAAAGACTTCTCCCTCCCTCTTGATGAACTTAATGTAACTGTTCCACAATGTGTGATGACTTCTGAAATGTTACTTCAGTGTTTAGAATACAGACCCTTGTTCGGAAAGTACTCTGTAGGCTCTTCTTGCAGAAGAGTGCAAAGATTCAAACTTCGTTAAATAGAGGGATAAACTGTAAGCGACTTAATACTATTCCATCTTGTTTAGGACTCAGTGGGCAATAAGAGAACAGCAATGAAGCTGCTTTGTTGCTAAGGTGACGAGTAAATGTTGCTGTGGCAATGCTTCTATGGTGCATTTTCGTAGCACAAACACAATAAATTATGGGATGCATGCGTCATGAGTCAGAGGATTGTTCAGAGATCAAGTGATTTAAGTATACAGATACGTTTACTTCAGTGTGGGTCATGTGACACAAGCATGGGGTAAATAACAGCAGTTTTCGGAGCAGTACTAAAAGAAGAAAGCATGTAAGAGTAAATAAATTTTAGAAGCAGCAAAGGTCTTAATAGACAAACTGGTAGTTATGTTTCTCTAATATTGCATTAGAAAGATACGGTTTAACCTCTGATGGAGGAAAAATAAAAACTACTATGGTAAAGGCCATAGATTTTGGGGGAATGTGGGTGTGAGGAGGCTGTTAATGGCACTTGGGTGCATGGAAGTATAATGCCTTTATTTGCAAGGAGGTTAATATTCAGATGTTAAGAATGGATCTGCAGCCTTTTTGCTAAGTGTCTATGTTCCTTAGCACAGAGAATGGTAATCCTTCAGCTTCTCTTCCCTGTGCATATGTTGAATAATCAAGGATCAAAACAGCAAATATTCTGTTGTCCTTTGGCCCGGATAGCATTATCTTGCTATGACTGGTAGTAGTGCAAAAACCAAGATTCTGAATATAGTGGTTTTAGGCAGAAGGAAACAAGGATGGAAAATATCCAGGCAAAGACATTCAGAGAGGGGAAATAAATCTCTGGATTTTTTTTCTCCCCCCAGGATAGGCAGAATTCTGTTTGGAGTGGCTGGAGTGAATTGGACTATATTTGTTGTGATTTTGGTGACAGCTGTTAGTTTGTGTTCAGATAATAAATAAAGTGAAGTGTTGGGATGAGGACTAAAAGGCATCTTACTTAAATGCCTGTAGTGTGAAGTCATTGAGGAGAGGAAAAGCTGGTGCTAGTTGCAGCTTTATCTGTAAAGAAAGACCTGCACTTTAAAAACTAAGGGGTGTGTTCCCTGTTTATATTGTTTGGGAGGCGTACTGTTAACAGCATTTGTGCTGGGAGGAAAAGGAAGATGGAGAAAATGGAAAAAAAAAAAAAAAAAGCTTTTAAAAATCATTTCTCTCAAAGTGATCAGTACACTGGGATATTGTTTCAAGTAGAAAACAATACGTGTGGGGTCGTCGTTCTTTACATTTTCCAGTTTTACAGGATAGTAAGTGGTGGCTTTTGTTGCTGGGTTAGTATGGCTGGACTGAGGTTAGCAAATGATGTCAGGAATGTGTTGTCCAAACAGCAAATGCTTCTGCAGTGAGTTGCATGTTTTAGAATCTACCTTCATATTCAGAGGTGATGTGTTGGTATGAAAACTTGGTGTTTCCTATGATAAATGTTCTGTGTCTAGCTGCTGCTTATTATTTGAATAGTGATGGTGATTTGAAAACTCCAAAGTGTGTTTGCTATTTTCTTTCTTTGCAGAGTAAAGGATATAGGAGAGGCGTGAGTGCCTGAGGAAGACCAAACTCTGTGCATAGGCCCAAAGAGTGGGGACTGTCCTTGTGCAAATTTGTGTAGCCCTGTGTCTCTGTTCCAGATGGCTTTCAAACCAGATTCAGGAGAGAGTGGACTCTGATGTAAACTATAGGTAGAGGTCACAAGAGTTGTGTTCTGTGAATCTGTTGCAGCTGTTCTGACAGCCATACTTCTCTTTCTGGTCTGTTGTGCACCTAGCCACTTGTAGAACTTCGTGGAACAGATACGAGTCTTTGGTCTGTAAGGGAATTAATAGTGAAATTATAGAAAAATACATTTTTGATAGTCTAGATGCTGCCCAAAATATTTTAATAACTTTACATTTCTTCCTGAGTTTGTCTCCTCTTGCTTTGCCTTCATTGTAACATAAGCATAGGCAAATTATGTCACAAATTTTATATATATTGAGCATCTAATGTTTCTCTTTTAAAATGGTCAGTAAAGGGCTGGTCTGCTAGCTTGGCAGTAGTAGGATGTCATGCTGCCATCATCAGGGGATCACTGAGTTTCCTACTGCCTGGGGGTAGAGTCAGCGAGATGACAGGAATGAATGGCACTACTCCTACTAGTGATTGACCACAGATATGCCGACTGGCATTGGTAGTTGCCTTGCTCCGTTCTCTAGAAACAACTCTCCAGAAAAACTGTGTGACTGAAGAACTAATGATAATGAGACTTAAGTGAACATCACTCCTCCTTTATTCTTAGGGTTATCCATTGCAAGGCATAGCAGGGCATTTTGGGTTTCTGGGTCAGATCCTGCTGGGAGAGGGATGGGGGGGGGAGGAATGAGGGTATTGAATTGATTTGATATACTTTATTTCATTAGTAATGAGGGGGATGCTAAATAGTTGTTCCTTGCCAATCCCAGCTGCAATCCCTGGATGTTCACAATAAGGATTGTTGCTTCTCTGGGGTCCTTACAAGTGTCTCTAGGAGGGTCATCAGACTGTTCCTGTTCTTTGGAATGAGAGAGTGCATCACCAACAAGGAGGCCATCCTGTAACAGTGGCTTTCAGTTTGAAAGACACTAAATAATTTCTGGTATGGTTGGAGACCTAGAAAATGTGACGACTAGAAATGTGGTGAAGTGCCCTCTTACCTCGTCTGTTCGGGAGTTAAGCACAAAATGATTGTGTTCTTATGAAAGAGAAAGTACAGATATCTATCAGATTTTATTTTATGTTTCTAGAGGTATTTTTAAAGTGATACTTAAAATGTGTGCTGGTCCAGCGTCTTTTAAATTTGTTCAGAATGGATCTGATTGACATTGATGGGATGATGTTAGGCAAGTCTGGATGCTCTTAGCACAGTGTTACCCAATGTGCAGATGTGTAATTTTGAATGCATTTTGATTTTGGACAGTAGTGGGGTTTTTTGGAGAGAGTATAATAAACTAAGGTTTTCTCTCTTTCTCTTTTTCAATAGAGACTTCTCAGTGTTTGTATATTAGGTGGCCAGCACATGCACACTCGGTTTGCATAGGACACATACAGTACTTTTCTGAGAATGTGCCTCTAGCTTTTACCTCTTGTCTGGGTAACCTTCCAAATGGAATATAAAGTTATGCAGTGTTTCTTCTGGAGCTTGTAGACTGCTTTAGTGCCTCAACTGCTGCTTAGAGCGTTTCCAAGTTGCAATAAGTGAAAACGGACCAGAATACGCTTCACTTTCAGTGCTACTAAAGGAAACCTAAGGGCAGCATTGAAAATGAAAAACATGAGGTCAATTTAGCTTTGCTTCAGCCTGGAAAAATTAGCAGCAGTAGCGGCAAGTAGGCTATTGAACCCCTCAGTAGTGTGGTGTAACAACTAGACAAGGCCTAAGGAAGGACTAGATACAATCCTTGTCACAGGTAGCGTGGTCCTTGAGTTCTGAGGTGGCGACTGCTTACTACTTTCCTTCCAGCAGTCAGGCTATTTGGGTGGTGAATGATCGGCTGCATCAGGAGCCTACTAGCTGAGGACTATAAAAGATAAAGCCCCAGGCAGGTTCTAGAGATGATGCTCTGGCAGGAAAACCAGCATGTACTTTACTACTTAGAAGAAAATAACGTATGGTGCTTTTCTAAACTCTGGTCACTTTCCCAAGCTCTGGTCACTTACGACACACTATGGCAGGGTATTCAATAGGCTAAATCTGGGCTGCCAGACACTTTTGAACAGACCCTGAAATCTTTTTATTATTTTAATATCCTTTTATTTAATATCATTATTTTAAAAGTTTTATGTTTTTAAATATTGGTGGCTTTCTGTTGTCTGTATCTGGACCATACCTTGAACAAGAAAGTTTCGTAATAAGACAGTCGCCTCTGTGTAAAACAATAAATAATGATGACAATGTAAATGTCAACATTAGGCTTCTGAACTATCACCTGTTTAAGCAGATCATGTGCACTACTACACATCATTATTTCATTGTCTGTAGTTTTGGGCAGACATCATTTTCTTGTTTATAGCTAATTCACATTTTGAAAGTTGTCTTTGCAGTTGTTGGTGCAAAGACCTTAAACATCCATTTAAAAAGCAGAGGATGTAGACACCCAGGAGAAGTATTGGCTTCTGGAATGGCGGCAAGCCAGCTCAATTTACACCCGGCCTTTCCCAGTCAGTGGGGTGTGGCTTTGTTTCTTGCTTGTGCATTGCCAAAAGCATGGTGGGGTCCTTGAATGTAGTGCATAGACAGCTGAGTTTCTGGCAAACATGTCAAGCCTGGTGTAAGAGATACTGAGCAGGAGTACATAGTTGGATGGGTGGGGGTGACTAAATGGGGACAGACTGTCAGGAAGAGGGTAGGGGGTGAGTAGATTGATGGAATGAATTAGAAACAAAGTAGACTGTGTACATGTATGCGAGAACAGTTTTGAGGGGGAAAATGGGCTGAGGAAGAGAAGGCAGTGTATAAGGATGTGAAATGTTGGGAGATGGCGGGAGAAAGAAGAGGAAATGGAGTGTAAGCAATATTGGAAAAAAGAACAAAAGTCAGGAAGGGTAATTTGTATGGGAGACCTAAATATTAGTATATAAAAGTAAGTGTGTGTGTGTGTGTGTGTGTGATATAAAAATTCAAAGTTGATTGACATGCTACTTATGTACATTGTATAATAAGTAGGGCAGAGCTGTATTGTTCATTTAGGTCCTCTTTCAAGAAGATCTCTATTCAAAGACTCCTGTACAACGCTTAAGGCTCAGTGAAGTTAAGCAAATGCTTAAGTTGATCCTGATTCAGAGTCCTTAAATTAGAAGGGATACAGTAGCATAGGTGTTTTTCTCCTTGACTAGTAATCTTACTCAAGTAGTGTTAAAAGTAAATTCTTCAAGCCTTATGATCACTGTAGCTAGAAACCTTCCTGGAATAAGTGAGTGCTGGATTTTTTTTGAAGGAAGCGATGGGAGGAACTTGTTATATGGTGACTGGAAGGTTATTGAAGATGTATAGGGCTGCATACAGTCTTACAATAAATTCAGGTAGTGTTTTATCATTTCACAGCTATTCTTGAAATGTTTTTCCCATCAAAGAGTGAGTGCTAGAATGTGAATTCACTTGTGTTTCCCATTTGTATATCCAAGGACACACAGCAACAGGGTCGAACTCTTGTAATCAGACTGCGGTTTGGCATGATTAGTCTTGCATTGACAAAGTATCAGAGTAGCTGAAATTAATTTTATAAAAGCCATTGCAGAAATGAAGCTTGCGTTGCTATCTGATTTTTTTTTTTTTAAGGCTCCTTTTTTGAAAGAGCATGTACTTTTGATATGTAAAGGTGATTCTTTAAAGTCATGGAAAAACCCTGAATTAAAGAGAAGAGTAAGTATACTGTGGTGTTTCTATGGTTACTTGTATGGTGAAATGCCTGATTGGAAGCGGCTAAAAATTGAATGCCAAAAATTTGAACACTTGCTTGGTTTTCTGTTTGACTGCTGGAAAAGTTGCTGTTTTACAGTTGACTGTAGCAAAATGAGATCTAGAGTAAACTATTTTTTGTTTGGTTCAGAAATCATAATCTTAGGACTATATAGGTAGGAGATTGATATTGATGAGATCAGAAATGATAGTTATTTCACAATAGACTTTTCCCCCCCCCCGGGGGGTTTTTGTCTTTTAAATTATTTTTAGGTGCTTTTAATCCTGCAGAAAACCACCAAGAAAATTTTCTTGAAACCTCAGAGGAAAAAGTCCTTCCAACTGAGAAATGTTATCTGGAGAGACATTCTCTATATGAAAAGATAGGGGACCAGTTAACAGAAGAGATCAGTCAGCATCCAGGTCCACGTCTGGGTAGAAAGCGTAAACCCTCTGGCGAGAGAGTGCAGAATGGAGTCAGCCAGAATGAAAACTTTGTGGATGAACTGCAGGATGAAGCTGTGTCAAAGGCAAAAAAGAGGAGGAGCTCCAAAGGTAACCCCATTGCTTTGGTCTCCCTTAAGGGATTTCTTGTGAAAGGAATATCCCCATGAATTAATGTTTTGACTTAAGAACTTGATAGTTACCAATCTGAGCAATGTCATTTCACTTAAAATATCTTGGCATCTGAAGGTAAAGCACTGGTCATTGGACACTGTAGCCATAGCAATGCAAATTACCCTAGTGCATGTGACCCTTAATGAGCAAACCTTGAAAATGCATAGTGTGGTGGTAAAGCTGAGACTCTATGTCCCACAAGTGAAATGTAGCTTTTGTTTTAAGTTGAGGGGGCCTTTTGATTAATTTTTAGTTATTTTTCCATTAGATGACTGGCCTGAGAGGGAAATGACAAACAATTCCTCTAACCACTTAGAAGAGCCCAATTGTAATGAGGTGACCAACCTGAAGGTGTGCATTGAATTAACAGGGCTCCACCCCAAAAAGCAGCGTCACCTGCAGCATCTTAGGGAACTATGGGAGCAGCAGGTGTCACCAGAGAGATCCCCGTCCGGCAAGTTGGGCCGGCAAAGCAGGAAAGATTTAGCTGAGGCTGTTCAGCCAGAGGCCACTGCAAAGGTCAAAGACTGCACAGAAGAAAGGCACACCAGGAAAAGGTCAGAGGTCAAAAGCAATAGAAGTTGGTCTGAAGAGTCCCTCAAAACAAGTGACAATGAACAAGGTATGCAGACATTACTAGGGAAACATCAGCTGGCATAGCATTTGTAGTGACGCATGCTTCCACCACTGTTAAGGAATTGTCAGCAGTTTTTATAGAAGTCCATATGCATAAGGACTTGTATGTAGCTCCACTATAAAAAGTCACAGTAGCTAAAATTTGTCAGACAAGGGTGTGTGGGTGTGTGGTTTTTGTTTGCTTGTTTTTAAATTGTGGTTTAAGTGACTTTAAAATTGAAGCTTTATGTCTGTAGATATTTGGCTTTCTTATAATTTAGGAATAATTATGATTTAGGGAAAAAAAAAAAACCTCAGGTTGTTAGTCCATACTGGAACACTGACTGTATGTATAGCTAAATGGGTTAATGCCTTCTGGGTATAATTAAAAACAAACTAACAAAAAGCCAAATATGAGTAGCATGAAGACTCTCTAATGGGAATCTGCTGTTCCATCAGGTTAAGAACTGCTGAAGTTCTTCTGCTTTCTCCAAGGCTTATAGGTGGGTCAAAAGGTTTCCCCTGTGTGGTTTTCCCCTCCGGCAGTCTGCCTGTCTGCTTTCTCTGCAGACATGCCCGGTGAATTGCCCCAGTGTTGCTCCCCAGTGTTGTTCTTCCATAGGCACGTGCTGTATTTTCCTCAGAGACTCACTGAGGGCTCTGTTCTTCAGAATATTTGCCTGCTTCTCTTCCTCCTCTAGTTCCCTCTCCATCTCAGGCCACATCCATGCTGTAAATTTATATCATCATCCGGGTGAATGATGCAGTTCTACTGACCTAATCTGTGTTGACATAGCACCATCTATGAGAGAGCTTTCTCTGTTTAACATAGCTACCGCCTCTTGGCAGGGCTGGATTAATGCAAGGGATTTAGGGGCTGCAGTCCCAGGCTAAAGGGGGGCCCTGCCGCCCTGCAATAATCTGGCCTTGGCCTAAATGCTGCCAGACCACTTGCAGAGCACCGGCTGGCCCCCTGAGCCAGTCTCCTCTGACAGGCTGCTGGGGACTCTCCGGTACTATGGCGTGACGGCGCTCCGAGCCCTGGTGCGCCGCCACTGCTCTGCCTCCCCTCCTCTGAGTTCCTGCTCCTGGTCATGAACTGCTGGGGGAAAGCAGCAGCCTGGGGATGGGGTGGGAGGGCTGTGGGCCACAGCTTCTGGCCCAAGCCAGTGCTCCGCACCAGGCCCCAGCACTGAGCATCGGCCCACGCCGCTCCTGTGGCTGGCCCCTGGTTTCCCCCTAAAGTTGGCCGGGTCCCCGTGCCGAGCACTGGCCTGCCCTGTGTGGTCAGCGGGTCTACCAGGGCTGGCATGCCCAAGTCCTGCCCTGTCTCCAGGCTGGCCGCTGCCACGTTGGCCTTCATCCGGCCCCGTCTCTCAGGGAGGTGGATTAATTATGCCGATAGGCGGAGCTCTTCGCTGAAATGCAACAGCTGCAGCACTGAAGCATTTTAAGTCTAGACCTGCCCTCAGAAGGTTCCCTCGAGGAGAGTGTTTTCAGCAAGTCTAGGGACTCCTAGACCATTTCCTCCCTTACCCACCTGCTGTTTAGCAGGTCAACATCATCGGGCCCCCATTCCTGTATTCAGCCCCCTGTGCTGGCAGCCTTCTCCTTTGCTTCTCTACAACCTGCGCTTCTGTGATACAATTCTGGGGACTCCTCCTAAATAGGACTGCATCTATTTACTCCAGCCTGGGGCTTGCTTTCTGCTGCTATTTCTGCTACATTACCATGGTAGCCAGCAGGTGTTGGGTCAGTCAGTGGTGGAAGATGGGGGCTGTGTAGGACCTCCCCAGATTGTCTCAGTGGCTAGCTCCAGTTCTCTATAGTGTTCCAGAGAGGGACCCGCTGCTACTGCTCTTTCCCTGCTTTGCTGCCCCTCCTTCCCACCATTTGCCTGCTGCTTCATTTCTCCCTCCCCACTCAGCTCTCAAACCTCACTCAGTTGAGATCTTGCTCCCACATACCTAAGCAACTTAAAATCTCAGCTGTACTCGTACATCCTCAACATGCTTTGTGCTGCCCTTGACTGTCTTCCTGCAAACCCAAACCATGTGGTTGTTCCTGCTCACAGATCCTCCACAGTCTTCTCAGATAGCTCTTCCTTCTCTCTCTGCACCACACTCTCAGCACAGAGGATGAAGTTCTCCTCCTTCATTTCAGGGATTTGCAGATCAAAGGCTGTATGCTTTGTCTCTCTTTCCATTCTCCCACCCAAAAGCAAATTAGTCTGTTTCTCTGAGGCCTACACAAGGAAATTAGGTTGGTATAACTGCCGTAGTTAAACTGACCTAACCCCCAGTATAGACAGCTGGGACAGCTATGTTGCTGGGAGAGTTCTTCCATTGACCTAGCTACTGCCTCTTGGGAGGTGGATTGCCTCTGCTGATGGGAAAATCCCTGCTGTAGTGTCTTCAGTGAAGTGGTATAGCAACATAACTGCAGCGTTTTAAGTGTAAACAAGTCCATATATTTACCCTCATTCTTGGAGGGTGAAAGGGAGCCTTGTCTGAGACCTCTGAATCATACATCCCAAGCCCCTTGTCTGCTAACAGACTTGGTTGATTTGGGATATTTCACTCACAGTATAGCCAAATGTGTAACTCAACCAACCCTTAGCCAGGACTCCATCAAGATAGGCCTAGGAAAAGTTGATTCACTTGCCCCATACCAGAATCTCTGGAAAATTGCTGAGGCCAGGTGGTCCAACCCTGAGAAAAAGAAATCAGTCACTCTGATCTCTGAAATGGTATTAAGTCCAATTAAAGTTACTGAACAGTCCCAAAGATTATTTTATTCATCCTTCATCTCAGTCAGGTTTGTTCTCGGAGAGAAAAGGATCTTGATGTTGATTGATGGGGCGGGTGTTAGTTGACCTGAAGATCAACAGCTGTCTTGGAGAATTCAAAGCCTCTTTTCTATTATTTTGAATTGCCATATGTGTGTGTGGCCCTGGCTCAAACAGGCCTGTCCGTCTTCTGTGCCCTCTTGTCCTCTCTGAAGATGTCTTGTAAAACTGAAAAGAGGGGAGGCCAGAAAGCTGGATTCTGTAATATTGGTGCTATCTTTCCTTTGTCATGTCTGCTGTGATATTGGCAGATCTTCTCTTTTCTAATGCGTTGGCTCAAAGAAATATGTGGTTTTTAGATTCCAATACTATTTTCAGAGGCATCCTGGCATAGGCACCCTTTGACAGTGTGAAACACTTTGGCTTCCTAGAATAAACCCTTAATGGTACCGTAGACCTGATATAAATTATGCCTAGCCCACCCGTTCTCACCAGACACTTGAGAGCTTTCGAGTCATTTTGCGCAACTGTTATTTCAGTTCCCACTGAACTGTAAATTCTTTGATCTGCTTTTCACCATTTATCAGGGCTAGGAAATTCTTCCCCATCTAGAATGGCCTCTTCATACTCAGAACTTGCATGAGGTAATTGGCTGGAGCTCTTCTAATCCAAAAGTCCCCCAACTTCTCCCATGATTCATAGAGCTCAAGCAAATTCATGTCCCTGCCACCTATGGTTTTTATGTATTGTAGTTGTGGGGCAATTACAACATTATGTGCACTCCCTGGAGCAGATGTCATCCTCTCTTTGGGGGTTCACAGAGTTGATGGCCATCCAGGAAGCTGGACACACACAACAAGGCATCTAGATATGCCAGTATATGCACAGCCTACTGGTGATGACTCGGTCATATCAGGTGACAATTTGCCAGGTTTGCCAAATTGGTCCTGGAGCTTCCTAGCTTCAGGAGAAGAGCTCCCATATCTGATCTCAAAACTTGTGCATCTGGGCACCCTGTTTAGAGTCAACCAGGTCTTCTGATTTTGCCAGAGGAGAAATTTCACCAGATTTTAACCCTGATCAAGCAATTCCCCAGCCAACAGCACACCAGTACTTCCAGCTGGTTGGAACCCAGTGGCCTATGGGGCAGTGTCTCTCCTTCCTGATCAGGCACTGGTGCTACCAGAGTTAGGATACGAATGGTCTGAGACAGTCCCACCTTTTAATGGTGGTGTCCACTCCATTACCTCTTCAGGGGAGGAGCTGTATCAGACCTATTAGCAATCTGCATGGTAATCACTGCCAGCCTCTCAGGACAGGGAGTGCAGATGGGTCTTCATATAGTTGAGTATA
This sequence comes from Pelusios castaneus, assembly GCA_007922175.1. NCBI lineage: Eukaryota > Metazoa > Chordata > Testudines > Pelomedusidae > Pelusios > Pelusios castaneus. The sequence goes on along the minus strand of ML685798.1, from coordinate 16,383,299 downwards.
AGTGGTCTCCCTAGGAATCCCAGATTAGCATTAGCCTCCCGGAGTTGCAGGCAGTGAGGAATGCAATATTAGTCCTCACCCCAAGATGACTCCTGGGAATTGTAGCCTCTCATATGGAGAGTAGCAACAGAACCACTGTGGTTATCACTGCCACTCAGGCAATACAAAAATAGAAGCCTGAATAGAGAAGCCAGAAGGCTTCTTCTGGACCTGAAGTACTAGTGTGTGCCCCTCGGTCATGCACCACCAGAGCAAGTTCAACAGTCCTCCTGGGTCAGCCGTTCTAAGATGGGGAACATATATTTTACACACTTCTCCTAGAACACATTTACTCAAGAGCTGGCTGACTTTTCTCAAATCCAGCCAAGTCCTGTGCAGATTGAGCTGATACGAGTAACTGAAGGAAGGCAACTCCCTGACATTGCTTGCAAAAAAGATTCTGGGCAGCCTATTTGATGGCACTCCTAAAACTCTAGATTGTGTCTTGAGGTGCAGGTCCCCTTAAACAGAGGTGGTTCCTTCCACGGGCAGCCCATTTGCAACTCAGGCCACCAAGAAGATAATCAAATTCTGCTCCCGGTATTGGTGCCCACATAGGGTCTCTACCCTGACTGCCATGTGTCCTCTCTGTTCCAGTTCCAGCTTGCCTCATCACTTTACAGATCTCTGATTGGAGGCCCTGGGGAGCAACTTGAGCCTCAGTCATGGGATGACCCAGTAATTATAGGCCTGTCAGCCCACCATTGATCCCAGACAATATAATGGAGTAGCTGATAGGAAATTTGATGGATAGAGAACTAAAGGAGAGCAATGTAATTAATATAGGTTTATGGAAAACACATCCTGTCAAAGTAACTTTACCTTTTTTTGATGATGTTACAAGTTTGGTTGATAAAGGTAACAATGATGCAATAGACATAAACTTTTGCAAGGTGTTAGACTGGGACTCCAGGACAGTTTGACTAACCCTAGAACAATTTAAAATTAACATGGCTAACATGAATTAAAAACTGGCCAACTGATAGCTCTTAAAATGTACCTGTAAACGGGAAGTCGTCATCAAGTGGGTCTGTTTCCAGCAGGGTCCTTCAGGGATTGATTCTTGCCCTGTGCTTTTTAGCATTTTTACAGATGGCCTGGAAGAAAATATAAAATTATCACTGATAAAGTTTGTAGATGATCCAAAAATTGGGGGTAGTAGTAAATCATGAAGAGAACAGATCACTGATTGCTTTGTAAACTGGATGCAAGCAAACATGCATTTTAATGTGGGTAAATGTGTACAAAGAATATAGGCCACACGTACTAGATGGGGAGTCTATCCTGGGAAGCAGTGACTCTGAAAAATATTTGGTGATCATGGAAGATAATCAGCTCAACACAAGCTCCCAATGTGGTGCTGTAGCCAAAAGAGCTCACACTGTCCTGGGATACATCAACAGGAATCTGGGGTAGGAGTAGAGAGGCTATTTTATCTCTGTATTTGGCACTGGTGTGACTGTTTGTTGCAGTACTGGGTCCGTTCTGGTGCCCACAGTTCCAGAAGGATGTTGATCAAGTGGAGCGGTTTCAGAGAAGAGCTGTAAGAATGAATAGAAAACATGCCTTATAGTGCTAGTCTTGGAACTTAATCTACGTAGCTTACCAAAGAGAAGGTGAAGGGGCGACTTGATTACAGACTAGAAGTACCCGCATGGGGAGTGAGGTTTAATAGTGGGCTCATCAGTTTAACAGAGAAGGGTAAAACATGATCCAGTGTCGGAAAGTTGGAGCTAGATAAATTTTGACCAGAAATAAAGGGTAAATTTTTTTAAGTGAGAGTGATTAACAATTGGAACAATTTACTAAGTTGCTGTGGATTCTCCATCACTGACCATTTTAAAATCAAGGTTGCATGTTTTTCTGACGGGAAAAAAGGCATTTAGGAATTATTTTGGGGAAGTTCCGTTCCCTGTGCTATACAGGAGGTCAGACTAGATCACAATGGTCCCTTCTGGTCTTAGAATCTATGAAGTACTGCAAGCTCTCACACTTCCCCCAATGGCTCAGGAGGTGGTTGAATATATTGACTGAAGTTTCCTTTCTTTGTAGCCCTCGGGGTGGGAAACTTTTTTGTCCCCTTTCATCAGACAGCTTTACTTTAATTTTTTCCAAAGAAGGTGGTTCAAAGGTCAGCCCCAATTCTGTTCCTAAGAGACATTCAGACTTCCATTTAAAACTGTCATGTTCTTTTGCTCTCACTTTATCTTCAAACCACTTGTACCTAGAAAAAAACTTTACACTTTAGATGTGGTGGGGGCTGTGAAATTCTGATGCTGTAGAACTGAATCATGGAGGGAGTCCAATGCTGTGGGAAACGTAGAAAGGGTATAAAAAAACAGAGTATTTTGTCAATTTATTTAGTCCATTTACAATATTCCAGTTTTATCAGGCATCTAATCAAAATTGTCTTGAAGATAAAGTTGCTTACTCCACTAGGAATCCATCTATTTTTTTAGGCAGGAAGTCCTAGCGAGCCTGTCTGAGAATTATTTGGAAAGTACTAAAACACTGACATGCTGCTTTCTCCATCCATTGTTCGCTTTGAGCATAGAGTCTTTTGAGTCTTCCTGGGTGCTGTCCCCTGAAGACTCACCCCCCCCCCTTCCCTCCCCTCCCCTGACTGCTAGATGCAAGGCCTGGATGCTGGGATGGATTACTTGATAACTGAGCTGTTCTGATAATTCTTTTGAAACATATGGCATTGGCTACAGTCAGAAGACAGGATACTGGGCTAGATGGACCATCGTTCTGACATAGTATGGCCATTTTTATGATCTTTAATTACAAAACAAAATATCTGTCCCCCAAAACCCATCCCCCCCTCCCCCCGCATATACCTCTTGCCTGCCATTTAAACTTGGAAAAGGCAGAAGAACCCAGCAGTTCCCAGCCTGAAGAAGAAGACGACTTTCCTATTTAGATAAGACAATTACAGGTAAGGAAACTAACTTTTTCCTTTACACCCGCCAAAGCCAAGAAATTCACAGTTGAGATTTTCTGCTCTCTGCTTTGCCTATTGAGTCTTTAGACTGCAGTGTGTAGGTTGTGTATCGGTGCACTAACAGACTTCTGCAGTACCAAGGCACAGCAGCAGCAGAGAATTTCCTTCAGGTGGGTTTATCAGACAGTTATAACTATTTTAAACTTAATGTCTTGTGAGTTCATGTAAACATTATGAAGGTGGAACACATTTTCAAATAATTAATATTTTAATTGGTGACTCTTAAATAGTAAAGGAGTTAGAGTTAAGTGTTAACGTGTTTTCCTCTCAACACACCATGCAACGTATAATGCCTTTCCTCCCATTTAGGTTTGTCTCTATTCATGGTCTCTCCACACGTGAAGAGCCTTTCATCCAGCAATACAAACAGCAAAAGGCAGACTCAGCCAAGCTGTACTCCAGCTTCGAGGTTGGCTGCCAAACAGCAGAAAATTAAAGAGAGCCGGAATACAGATGTGGTGTGCACAGATGAAGAGGAGGATTTCCAAGTTTCATCCCTGCTGCAGAGATATTCTGAGTGTGAGAAGCCATCAGGGAAACGTCAGTGTAAAACAAAACATTTGGCACTACAGGAGTGGAGAAGGAGGTCCTCTCTGACAGGGGATGACACCACCGATATAGAAAATGCTGACGATAAGGTATTTTTATTTAGACTTAACCATCCACTAACCTTGCACAGCAGAGCCAGGCTACTAAAATTAACACCAGATTGTGCTTTGTAGCAATAACTTTATTCAAACTACTATTTGCATATTTTTAATTTGTTCTCTTAGTCTATCTGAGATAAGGCCTAGTGTGGACAAAAAGACTGAAGAGTTGTAAACTTAGTAACCATAGTAACCAGACTTTTGTAATGAGAACAGAAATGTAATTCTTAACTGGCCAAATGTATTCCCATCAGTGTATTGTTACAAAGGAGGAAAAAAAAATCCAATAATCATTTTGACAGGTCACGGTAACAAGAAGATTCAGAAAGCGACCAGAGCCTACATCAGACTGTGACTCTTCACCAGCCAAATCATACGAGCAGAAGCTGTATGATCGCCTGCAGCAGGCTTCCTCATTATTACCTGCCTCTCAGCCTCCAACGTCGCAGTTGCCGTTTGCAAGCACCCCTCAGGAGACCACCCCAAGTCGTCCCATGCCGCCTGAAGCACGAAGACTTATTGTCAATAAGAATGCTGGCGAAACTCTTCTGCAAAGGGCAGCTCGCCTGGGATATGAGGCAAGAATTCCTTTAAATACTCTGAATTGAGATGCAGGAGCTGTTTGCTTTTTTCTCTCTGCATTTTATTTGTATACTAAAGTTGCTTTGTAATTCTAGTGTATTTAATCCTGATGCTATGATGAAGTAGCTACGAACAGAATTGTAGTTCACCCTGCTCTTGGGATTATCATTAATTTTTTTTTCATTAAAGGGTCAGTCAATCTGAATGTTCACAGTGATGGTGAGGGTGAAAACTGGATAACTTTCTTGGTTACAGAGTGTTCATTGCAGGCCTAAACCTGTGGCAGTGTGCACCCTCAACTCCTGTTACAGCTGTTGGGAGTGGAGGGCATTCAGTGCCTTGAGGATTGGACTCCTGTATAGCAAGGTTTTAGAAGTGGTTGAAACCCCACGTTTGTGGTGTTTTACACTGTATAAAATCACAAATTAGCATTCCATGTGGTGTATGGAGAGCTTTAATGAACTCTGGTTTGGCTTTAATTTTATATTAAAAGGACATGTAAGTTACAAAAGATTGGGGTTTTTTTTGTTTAAAGAAAATGGGCAGTTTTGATATTTGATCCTGAACATGTTTGGTGTTTCCACTTGCATGTTTGGATATGTTGCAGCAAGTGTTTTAAATGGTTATAGAGTCGGATGCTTCTCAGCATCAATACTGCTCTAAACAAACAGACCTGGCTTCTACAACAATGAGTAATTGCTGAATCCACCAGTTCTGCTGTTTTGAGACGTGGTTTTATTTACTGCGGGGAAAGGGGATGTGGTGGTCTTTTGTTTTATCATGTCGTGTTAGGGTCCCAATGCTACAAAACATTGCTGTGACAAAATTGTCCCCCATGAGTGTGATACTGATTTGGCAGTATTAGTGTAGTGGGAATAAGGAATTATAAAGCCTGCCCTAGCTTTGAAAGAGGCAGTTTGGCCTGGGAGCTTGGGTTAGGCAGAGGCCTGCTCCAGCTTGAAAGATTTGCCCCAACCCATAAAGAATTTGTCTGGCTTGGGACCTTAGTTTAGGCAGAAGGCTGTTCTAATTTTGGAAGGCAGAGTTTAGTCTGGGAAGAGTTTTGTTTAGCCCAAGCAAACATTAATTCTAGCTCTGGGTTGTCTTACTTTAGTAGGAGTCCCGTTATCATGAAGTGGCGGTGGGGCTCTTTCTTTATAATCTGTGTTAATTTCTGTTCCCTTGGGACCTGAAATTACACACAGACTCTGGAACATTAGAAAAATCTCTCTCCTTTTCTCCTTCAGAGCAGGTGAATCTCTGATCCACAGCTGACACATCAGACTGCTCCATGACGTTCATGTGCAGAACTTCTTGCTCTCCGAATAGTCTCACTGATGGTGATAGGACTATACGCAGTGTATATGGTTAAGCACCTGCATAAGTCCTGCTAGAATCATGGCCTAAAGCCAGCGGTGTAGCTGCATAAGAAAAACATTTGGGGCACAGGGCCCTTCCCTTCCCCTCCCCCCCACGCTCACCCTGCTGGCCCAAACTATCCCATTGCCCTAAATCGCCACTGGGTCAGCCTGCGACCCACCGCTCTCACCCGGCTCTGGCTCCCTGCCACCGAGTCTGGGCCCGAGCACCCCTGGGGCCCCCGCTGCCAATCCCAGGCCTGGCTTTGGCTCTCTCCCCAGCACTTCCCTGAATTCTGCTGCTTCCCCATTCCCCTGCACCTCAGGGCTGATAGTAGCCGGCTAGTTCCTGAGTTCCCCAGCGGGCCTAGCTCCCCTTCCCTCTCCTGTCCCCCCCACACCAGCAGGGTACTCACTTTATTGTTGGTCCCACCCGCAGAACAGCAGATTTAAAATTTCTCCCACTGTTCTCCCACCCGGTGGGTCCCAGCTGAGCTCCCTGGCACTGGTGCTACATGCTGTGGCTTGTGGCTCAGGGCCTTCCCTGGGATATTTGGGGCATGGACCCCACGGGCCCATGCCCAGCAATGCCCATGTCTAAAACTCTTTCCAATAGTAAAGTAACAGGAGAATGAGCAACACTGGGCAAAGTGTGTTCATTCAAAGAGGCTCTTTATTCCCTGTCCTAGAGATACCTGAGCTGCTCAGAGTAAAGTTCCTGGAGCTCTCAGCTAGTCCCTCATTTTTGTATTTTTTTGACAGGAGATCCCCTTTACAGTTAACTTTAAACATATGCCAAATTTCAAATGAAAGCAGCATTTTAAATATGCTTAATTGTTTTTTAAAGGAAAATGATTTGACTATTAGGGCAACATGACATTTCAAAAATTACCCTCTTGAAAGGGGTTTTAGTATTTACACTGAGCATGAGGGAGGAAAGGAAAAGGAAGCCAAGCAGTGATGTGGAAAGACCCAGGTGGAAGCTGCTGTGATTTAGCATTGGAGAGTCCCTTCAAGGGCTAGAATAATGGATAGTCACAGCTCCATTGGAATTAAACTTGGTGGGGGAAAGGAGAATCCTGGGTGTCTCTGGAAAGATGCTGGTAGCAGGACTGGAAAACTGCGCTTAGGAAGAGGAGAAACTTTCTTTGTGAAACCATCAGCACCCCTGCCACCAGTAATAGGAAAAATTGGACCTGTCGCTGGCAGGTACTAACTAAACCTTAGACCTTCCCTCATGCTTTGCAATTCTCTCCTGCTGCTCCGTGTCTGAGACCATGGAGTTCTGAATCTCATGGGAGTCAACAACAATGGCAGCATGTGGGCAATTGTTTGCTTGCAGTTCCGCCGCTGTGGAACTGCAGTGCTGTTAGGCATTTTGCAAGTTATTGCTCACTATGAGAGCGTATGTCCAAGTATGCTGAGGGAGCAAGGTTGTGTGTGCACTGGGAGCCTTCAGCAGACGTGGTTGAGTGATTGCATAAGCACATTGTTGCATCTCATTGTAGCAAGTGAGACAATAAAAGAGAATCATAGGAAAAGAGTTTCGCTTCATCCAGAGATGTTACTGGACCTTCTTTTCAGTGTCCTTGCAGATGGAGGTTCTCCATTATCATCCCTAGGTCCCTTGCCAGTTCTGCACACCCATATGGCATTGAAAATGGGGAAGCTCCTTGAGGTTATAGTGGGCATGTCTGTTCTGTGATGATAAACCCATGGCATTGAGTCTGAGCTAGGTCAGTGAGCTAACTCTGGCTCCAGCTAAAAATAGCAGTGAAGAGTTTGGGTTCAGGTTGGAGCCCAGGGTCTGAGACCCTCCCCCGCACACACACATGGGGTCTCTTGAACCCAGGCTTCAGCCCAAATGTAAAAGTCCAATTTTATAGCCCCACAGTTTGAGCTCTATGGGTGACGTCAGCTCTCCCAGGCCTGTTGTGGGTCTCTTAAAGCAGTGTAGATCTATCCAAATAATAGTGAAGAGGCTGCAAAACTGATGTCATGTTTTAAATGAAGGCAGTGTATTTGATTTGCTTACAAGATTTCGATGAAACAATTCTCTCCGTCTGTGGTTTCTTAGCAGATTTGTTTTTCGTCTCCTCACTCCCTCAGCACCGTGCCATTCTGAATGATGATTTATAATCCTGTTGTCAGACCCTGTTGTAGGTGGCATGTTGTAAAGGACATGTCTGGAATTTTAGAAAGCCGAGTGGTTTATCGTTGGCAGCAAAGGGGTTTCTTTCTGCAGCAGGGCAGAGTAGTAGCATTTGGAGCTGCCGAATCTATCTAAGCCCCTTAGACTGTCCATTTTTACTTGTCTTCAGGTGGAACTTTGCTTCACCTCTTCAACCACAGAAAATATTCAAATATGGTTATTCTTGCTTAGTACATTATAGACGGCTGACAGCGTAACGTGGTCTAGATTTGAGCATTTTGTTTCGGTGTATGTGAGTGTGTATAAAAACTGAGACAAGGATAAAGTATCTAGGGATAAATAGGACTTGCATCTGGTCAGATATGTCGCCCCTCTGCAGCCAGCAGGGCTTCTTAAGCAAGTAAGATGGAACAGAGTTTGGTCCCTTAAGTTTTTAGGACCTGATCCAAAGCACATTGAAGCTGATGGGAGTCTTTCTTCATTGCTTTCAAGGGAGTTTGGATTAAGCCCTTAGTTGACTAGGATATTAGTATTATTGTTATGACGTAAGTACGTTCTGTATTGGATCCATTAAAGAAATATTTACATTATTTAAGTAAAATTTTAACCATATTAATTTTTTTTTGTCTATAGGGAGCATAAGGCCACATCCCCCCCAAAAAGTTCCAAAGGGGTAGCCATGTTACTGTAGTTCAGCAAAACAAAAAAGGATCTCTGTGGCACTTTTTAAAGACTAACAAATTTATGTATCGCATGAGCTTTCGTGGGAGAAAATCCCACTTTGTCAGACACTAACGGCTTGTGTATTGAATTTGACCTGAAATGAAACATTACTTTTCATTTTGCTTGGTGCTTTTAGTTAGTGTTTGTGTTGGAAAGTTTTCAGTGGGCTCCAACTCACTTCATCAGATGCAAGATGCTCTTTTTAGCATGTGAGACAATAAAAGAGAATCATTGGAAAAGAGTTTTGCTTCATCCAGCGACATTATTGGACCTTCTTTTCAGTGTCCTTGTAGATGGAGGTTCCCAATTGTCATGATGCATCTGATGAAGTGGGTTGGAGCCTGAGAAGCTGATGTCCAAAGAAATTTGTTAGTCTTTAAGGTGCCACAGGACTCTTGTTTTTGCTGTACACAGACTTAACACAGCTACCCCTCTGGAACTTGTCAGCAGAAAGGGTAATGCAGACTTCACCTGTATTATCTTATCCAGTGGTTTCTGCACTGGGTTGGGTGGAGGATAATACAGGTAGCCCATCTGCGGGTCCAGAATCAGAGAAGAAGGTGTATAGAAAGAGGACCTGAGATTTTCATGTGAAAAGGGAAAGATTCCCATTGAGTGGGGGGTGTGTGTATGGGGAGGGAGGGGATGGTGTGCGCGTGCAGATCTACCCTTGTGTTTTTAAAGCATGCATCGTGCTTGCATTTTATTTATCAGGATGGTATTAAAACCTAAGCTGGTTAAATGTGTGGTGTTATCCTTAGCACTGTTTACTTTTTGGCTAAAGAAACTGCAGGCACTGAAAACAGCTATGGTGTAGCTTTTGCTGGTGGCAAGCTAGTGGATTCTTTGGATTTACTAGAAGTGTGAGGTTCAGATCACTCCTTTAAATGGACCACATAGATATATCTATTGGCCCATGAGAGCGTTACAGCCTTTTTCGAAGGCTAAAGAGAGAGATGCTCATGAATCCAAAATGTTTATGCTGCCACATATTCATGCATTCAGCAGTGATGGCGGTTAAATTTTCTATGAATCGAATAAATCATGTTAAAAAAGTTAATGAGGCATATAATTAATTAACAATGTAGAGTTTTTATGGTCTTCATGGTTACATTTTGTGGTTAATAAGCTTCTTAACATGGACTTGCCCAACAAAATGAGCTTTCGGTCCAGTAAATGTTGTCATAGAAAGCCTTTTTCCTCTCTTACAAAAACAAATATCCGCACCTCCCCCCCTTAAATTTGAAGACTTAAAAATTATTTTGAAAGAAAACTGCATTTTAAAACTACAGCTCAGTGTCGGTTGCCAAGGAAGCCTTCATTCTTAGTCCAATAAGGTGGGCTACGTGCTACCCATTTTTTTTTTTTTTAAAGAAGACTGTGCCACATTCCACCTTCAAATAAGCACATGCAGATCTGAGGACGGAATTTGGCTGATTGTGTTTACCTATATACAGTTGAACCATATTATTATTACCATGAAAGAAAATAGTTTGTTTGTAATTTCAGTCCTTTTTATGACGTTCCTTTAAATATGTCTCTGCACACGCATGCAAATTTCTACCAAAGTAAAAATCCTTTAGCCTGAAAATCCTTAATCAACACTTTTTATGTTGAAAGAAAATTCAGGCTTCCAGAATTAATTTAAGGTAGACATGGGGGAATTCAGGTAAAGACCATGGTTCTTTGATTTTGGCCTTCAGAATTATTAATAGGAACAATAAAGCTGTTGGTTGGTGAGGCACCAGACAGCTGGGATCTAGGTAAATTGATCTGTGCACCAGCACTAAGTGGCTGATGCACTTGATCCCAATGCCATGTGACTGGGTTTCTTTCCTGGGCTGGGATAGACAGCTCATTAGCTTGCTGCTATCCACTTTAGTCTGGTTAGTGAGGGCCTGTTAAAAGAACAGCTTCATGCTGTATCCTAGATACCAATTCTCAGGTCAGGTATACCAAGAGCACAGATTATTGTAGGCTTTCCGGTAGATTTTGAAACGGAAAGTATATATGTATTGCACCTAGCATTTTATTCTTTCTATGCTGAGAAAGGAAACAACCCCACATTGCTGTCAAATAAACATGCTTCACCTTCACTGCTTGACCTTTAAAGGTAGAGAATGCAAAATTAATGAATTGCAGCTAATCAGAGCATGAGCTATTTTATGCATTGCATCTTTTGTTTTTGCATCCCACACAAACACAAATGAAACTTGCACCAAACCCCAATTTTAGGTTGAGTGATGGAGCAGTCATTGTTTCAATGTTGTATGAGAGCACAGAGCTGAGGATGGCCTAGGCCTTCAAGCATGGCACATTTGACTACAAGATGAATTGTGTTAAATCCACATGGCTTCCCACAGCAATAGGTTATCTATTGGAAATGAGCATCTGGCTCTAGTTCTCAAGGAAGAAAATCATTATGGGTGAAATTCTGGCTCCATTGGGGCTAGGATTTTCTTCTGATTAGTTTTCTAATGGAAACCATTCTCCTTCATGTCTTTTAAAAACTTTCTTTCTCAAGCTAACACTGAATGCATTACTGCTGTGCATGGGAACATTTTTGTATTAATGTTTTCATACACACGGGTAAGATTAATAACGTTTCTAACAGCTTATGCTGAGCAAATTCTGAGGAAACAGAGGTCATAATTTAGTGTGAAGTGTGTATATACTTTTTCTGTGTTTTTTGCCATTATTAAAAGCAGAAAATCCCAGTGTGTGCATAGAGATCTTAGTGCTGTGCAATACAGTACTGTCTTGCTTGTGAAAAATAGCTGCCTTTTGACTTTCAAAATTATACTTCTTGGGGATGAGAGTTACATGAGTCAGCCTCTACCCCTCGCCAAATGCCACACACACATTTCTTTCTAGCCTGAGTGTCCATTCCAAAGAGAGGTAACCCAAACATGTTAAATGGATGCAGATATCCACAGCAACAAATAATGTGACCCATCTATTTTCCTCCCACCCTTCTCTATTTCCAGGAAGTGGTTCTGTATTGTCTGGAAAACAAGGTCTGTGATGTAAATCATCGGGACAATGCTGGTTATTGTGCCCTCCATGAGGCCTGCGCCAGAGGCTGGTTGAGCATCGTGCGACATCTCCTAGAATATGGGGCTGATGTTAACTGCAGCGCTCAGGATGGAACCAGGTTAGCAATGTTCTACGGTAGTTACTAAGATAAAATTAGTAGTACTTTGTGGTGTGTTAACGGAATAACACGTGGTAGGATAAGTCACATATATGGCATCAGCTGTTCTGAAAGAATTAATAAAATTCATATCGCCAAAAGTTGGTCTGCTTTCTAGATTTTTCACATTTGGTTTCGTAATATCTGGACCTGATCAAAGTTCATACACAGAAAAACTTAGAACTCCTCTGAAAAAGTTGCGCCATGTTTCTTTAGCACATCTAGCCTCTGACTGCCAGTTGAATTTTTTTTTCTTGTATTGTTCAAAACTGATGTAAGAGACTCTTCACTCTCATGTCACTTTCTTTTGCACTGTGAGAGGCGCATTTTTGTATTGTGGCTGGTTTGTTTTAGTGCTTGTTTTACTTGTGAATTTTAATAGGGTTTCATATACCAGCATTTTTCTAAGAAATATTATTCTTGGGTTTTTTTGGGGACTTTATGAAGTTTCTTAATGAACAGCCGGAGGAAATGATACCTGAAGGCAGGGATCCTCTTTATGCATTCTAGAGCCTTTATTTTTGCCAAAGTTGTGTTTTGTTTCATTAGAATTCGTGCCCAGCAATATTCTGTTTGAGAGCCCCGCCTGTGTGTGTTGGTACTCTAATTTGATTTACTTTTAATTTAAAATCAATTCATCTTAATTTAGCAAAGGAGACTCTTAAAAGTTAGTCTGTTTGGTATTTTGGGTTGATGGTTCCTCTGCTGGCCTTTGTGAGAATCCCCCATAGGCATTTACTTCCTGTTTAGAGTAGATTTTGAGCCTCTTTTTGTATTGTGGGGGTTGAGGAAGTTGCTATGCACGATTTCTCAAGTTTTGAATGTGTATCTTTCTGAGCTAAGAAAGTTCTTTATCTAATTTAATCTCAAGTGGTTCATCCTCTTCCGTTTCTGAGGAACTGTTCGGTAACAACTTTTCTTAAATATGTTAAGGAGCGTGATCCAAACTGAATGTCTTGGGGGAAGGTTTTTTTATATTCTACTTTAAAAAAAAAAAAAAAAAAAATCTAGGAGGCAAGGTGCTCCTACAGTTAGTTAACTTGAATGCTTTATCAGATACCGCCTTCCATATAACCCATGATGTAAAATTAACATAACTGTGAATCTATTTGTTTTTAAAGTCTTCGCATATCAACTTGAAATAGTTGGAGGGAGGATTCAGAAAAACAAAGTTTCAAGAGTCCTTCTTGGGAATGGTCCATTAGAAGTCCATGATGGTCTGTAATTACCAGCCCATTAGTTTAGAAAGAAGATGTTTCTGGGGAAACACTGAATCTAGGGCTGAATAGTAAAGATTCCTTGTCACACCTCTTAAAAACACAAAGGGAAGAGAAAGAAGATTTTAAATATTCAAATTAAAAAAACCTTCCACCATACTGTTGTCTGCTATCTCTGACTCCTAGACCAGTCACGCATAAGTAAGGTTGCCATAAAAATGAATCCTAAATTGTTGCTAGCTCACTTGGTAGAACAATTGGTCTAGATAAATGACCCAGGACAGTTTCCAAATAGTTGTTGGTATGTATAAATTCAGATTCACAAATGGAGATTATTCCAGTTATACCAGGGAGGAAATACTAGTACACACACATTCAGGAGCTAGTCGTATCTTTTTGACATGTTGAGAAAAAATGTATTTTAAATTGCATTTCTGTCATCAACTGGTCTGTTTAATAGCTCACTCAGAAGTATTGCCCTCAGAAATCAACATGTGGTTCCCTTTGCTTCTTGGTGGCTTTAGCTTTTCCAAAGGTTTCGGAGAGGACAGTGTATTCTAAATCAGCTATAATCGGCCTAGGTTGTTTCTTGGAGTTCAGTGGGATGCAGAGCACAAGCATCTGTAAAGGATTTCTTGAGCAGGAACATCTCCCTTTTTGCTTGCATAGCCAAGCTTGTATCCGAGTATAAGACTGTGATAGTCACAAGACAAATACCATTTCTCCCTTGGAGCTTTAATTGTATTTGTCCCTGTAAAAATGTCGGGGGGGGGGGGGGAGGAGATAAAAATAAGGGTTCTCACCTGTCTGAGCTTCTTTTGGCTCTTCTGCTGCTGAGTATGTTATCCATTTACCAGATCAGGAATAACAGTCACATGCAAAACGTTGACTACCTTATTTTTAACTGAGCCAAATATGCATCATCATTCTCTGATTGGGAATGCTGATCTTGCCATCCAATGATGCTTCCTCAGAGTTCCATCAGATTGCTGAAGTGAGTTCTGTAAGGCCAGACCACAGTGACACATCTACATGCACTACCTGTTTCTCTGACCTGTCTGTCAGAGCTTTCAAATTGATCCCAGTAGACCAAATGTAGGATCTGGATTAGTTACTGTCGTCTATCTTTGATCAGCTCCGTTGGTTGGCTCTGTCAAGGAAAAGATGTGACAACAGAGGTTATTGCTGGAGTCTGAACAAAATAGCATTGTCTTTGTGGCTTCATGAAATCTGAGGATTTTATGAAATCACTGTAAAGTCTGCTAGGGACAATAGTCATGCATATCATTTCCCCCATGTTCAATAGCTGGGTACTATAGTGATGTGTACTTTAAAAATAACTTAGATTTGATAAGTCACTGAGTGATCGCTTCTTGTCTCTGGCACTTTTAGATATACATCTATTCAAGATAGACAATAAGGCAAAGTACGTGAGTGGAAGATAGCTTTTCCTGAGCAGCATTTGGATGTACTTGTTTTTTACTTACCTTTCAAAACTTTTTTTTTTTTTAAGGATCCAAATCCTATGAAATATTGTTGAGTTTAAAAAAGTCTGAGTAACAAAAGAAATTAGAAGGTGCATTTTCATTTGGTGCCCTGAGTATGGGTCAGTCATTCTACCCATGCCCATATTCCGACTGAGTAGTAATTTAAATCAATGCTACTTTTGTGGGTTCACTAAAGTATCACTTATTGGGGAAAAAAGGTGGCAGAATCTAGAGTGTACTGAATACAGTGGTCATGGGTGCTAAATGTGGTTTTAGAATGTTCTCCAGAACTTTTAGACATTGTTGTCATGTGTCCATCTTTGGGAACACGTCTGTTTTGTTGCTGAATTATTGGCTAATCAAAGAATATTTGCTCAACTAGGAGTGTAGGACAACCAGCTGATATTTGAGAGTAGCAGTATTGGCGTGTTGGGCCTAACCTCTTCCTTCGGCTAGTAACAGCTGATGTGCACTTTCCCTTTTCCATGATAAGAGCACGTAAAGTTTTAGGCTGGCAAAGCTGAAGTGTGATGCATGACACCTAAACATCTCTCTTACCAGGCGTTTTCTCTTGTCACAGATACTGTGGTCTGTTCTCTAGGTCCTGGGACATGAGTCTGACTCTTTACAACCAGTTTTTTGTTCTTGTGGCAGCTGAATTAAGTTAGTCCTCTTCCTAAGAGGACCATGCCAAAATGGCTGTCATCCTGTGCTTTTTTCCTGTGTTGGTCTTGGATTTTACTAGAGGACTATCAAGTGGAGTACCCGCCCTCCAGCCAACCTCCACCCTCTAGCAGGTTGCACCTCATATGATCTTATTTAAATGGATACATTTATTCAAAAATCTGGCCCAGACACATTGCAATACCTAATAAGATAATAACAAGCAACTGAACAACAGGACTCTCATTGCAGCTGGGAAGTTCTGATGACATCCTAAAGACTGAGCACAAAACTTGAGTGGCTTGTGTATTGCCAGCATCCAGTGATGGAATTACCGACCCCTGCTTTCAAATTTCCCTAATTTTAAGAGCAAAGAGTAGATAGATGGAAGAGACTAGCTCCAGAGGGTAACCAGATGCCAAAGGACTCCTTGTTTGTTATGGTAGAGACTGAATCCATGCTTTGTGTAGTATGCTACAGCTTTGGCAGCCTCTTCTCCCACATGTTCCCGTGGAGGGCTCTCCTGCCTTTCTCAAGATTTTCTATACACGCATTGTACTACTTTGTTACCTGTAGGTATAGGTAGCCGTTCCTTTTGAAATTCCCATAAAATAATTTCTTCATAGGGGTGCTAGTGAATTAAAGCCCTGTAGGGGATTTCAAGGGGATTCAAAACAAAAAGAAAAAAACCCTAGTCTATGCAATCAGGTGTATCTCTGTGGAGCAGAGGTAAAAATTGTCACCCCTATTAAAAGTACTTCAGCAGCTTACAGAGAGGATGATAAACTCCACTGGAAACAGGAAATCTGCCTTTCATCAGTACAAATATTAGCACCTGCTTGTGCCTTTACGTTACTTTTGGGAAAGGCTTCATTTGCTAATCCCGTACACTTTTGTGGTGCTATATCTGCCAGTCATTTATTCTCCCATCTTTCTTCTTCTTAACTGTCCTTTTTTCTGCCCTATCTCTCTGTAGATTTTCCTCTTGTTCTCAGTGTTGTTCTCTTTTCTTCCTATGCATCTCTCTTCCTTTCCTTGCATTGTGCCCCTCCTCTTCAGTCTTTTTATCTCCCATTTTTGCCTCAGTCAAGCCTCCTTAACTTGTCACTCCTGCTACTTTGTTTTCTTTAAAACAAAACAAAAAAACCATACACACACAAAGCACCCTCCAGTCACCCCTCACCAAGGGCCTTTTGCATCCAAGTGCAGACAGTTGAGGGAGACAAAAAGAGGCGCTTCTCCATGGCAGGCAGTGAGGGTCAGGAAGCTCAAACGGTGCTGCTTGCCACTCCTGGTGTGGGTGTGTGTGTGTGCAAAACAGATAGGGCTCTCTGAGGCCTGAAGAGCAGCTGCTTCCTGTGCAGGCTTCCTGCAGCACTCAAGTAGGGGAAGCAGTTCCTGCAGGTCACTTGCAGGGGAGGAGGGATGGGGAGGCAGATGGGGGCACGTACGCCACTGAGCTAAGATAGGCAGCTGCTGTGCACAGCAAGCTGCAGTCATCACATGCCTATAAGGGAGGAAATACAGGAGCAGGGCTGGCCCTCTGAGCACGTTGCACACTTTTTGAGCCTCAGCCAAGCCTGCCCCACAGGACGGACAACGAATGCAGCAGGTGTTCTCATCTCTCCTCTGCTCAGTCAGACCTGCTGTTCCAGACTTCTTCACAATCTGGGTGACCCATGGTGCAGGAACGGCACCCCCTCCTAGAACGGCACAGCAGATCTGATACTGCTTCCCCTTCCTAGCCCCCCTCAGGGCCACTACATTGATTTAGTGACCCTGTTGAAACCTGTGGACACTGATCCTCACTAAGACTGGTTTGTTCTCTCAGACAAACCACTTCTGTAAAACATAATTAAGATTGTAAATAAATAGCATTTCATTAAGAAATAGTTAGAAAATCATAATTATAAAAGACACTGAAAGCCAAAGAATTCAAGGATTAATGCTCCTGTCAATTTCACTAATTTTATACAAATAGAAGATTTGTACTTACTGTCTGCAGACAGCCTAACTCTGCCCTGCTATCGGTGTCCATCCCCTCTAGTCAACAATTACCTGCTTTACTCCCCAGCAGGTACCAGACCTTGTGTGCATTTTCAACGTAATTCAGAGCTTGTCCCTTCTCCTACTATCAAGACATAATAGTTCAACAATCGCATATGGGGCCAGTGACTCAGTCTTCAGCTTCTCTTCTGCCGTGCTCTTTGCCATAGTACCCGAGTGCCTTCCAGTAGTACAGTAAAGCCCCTTGGCTTCACATCTGTCACTCGTTTGCTCTCTTGCCCTGCCCAGCAGGAAAAGTGTGTGTGGTGGAGTGTCTTGTTCTGATAGGGCTTTGTTTGGTTGTCTTTTTTTTTTTTTTTTTAAATGCATGTTACAGCCTGTTTATGTAGGAGAAGGCTAGGTCAAAAAAATGTGCCTTGGCCTTGGAATGGAAAGCAATGAGGTTTGTGGTAATCCGTGGTCTCTAGGGGGTGTTCTCTTCACTGTCTGAGACCAGCCCTTGAAAAAGTTCTGTCTCTAGCATGGACAAACTTTGTCCTTATTGTATGGGGTTCTGTTGTGTCAGAGGAGTGTAGAAGGAAGAAACTCTGAAATTTCTTATCCTCCACAGCATCATAAAGTCTTGGTGCATCTCCTCAGCGATGTGGACCACCACAAGTACATCACACTGGTTCTCTGCTCATTACGCTAGAGGCTTGAAGCAGGAATTACTGAGTAATGTTACATGGTCTGTGTTATGCAGGTCAGAGTTGAAGTTCATAACTGTTTCCTCTGGCTTTAAAAAAATCTGATTTGCCATAGAATATTAAGTCAACTGAAAGGTCTTAATCCTTATTCTCTAGGCATTCATTGGTTTAGGGCCAGGATATCTAAAAGATCTCATAAGGCTGTGGGATGAGGACCAAGGTCAACACCTCCATTCCTCCGGCGCAATCTAGCTATCTGCTGAAAGGGTAAATTGATTTATATAGGCGAGACCGTGCTTTCTCAGTGGCCTGTCAAAAACTGTGGCACAAGCTTCCACAGGAACTAAGAATCGCCACAGACCCCACCAATTTCTATTCCAAGTGCCAGGTGCACATCTTCAACTTGCTTGTCTGATATAAACAGCATAGTATACATAACATTTATAAAAACGAGGCACCACACTAACATCATTTTCCCTCAAGGGAATGAGACTGATCACACATGACAGATGTTAGCCGTGCTGTGTCATGTGCTTCTGGAAGGTACTTGGATGGACGGTGATGAGGGCAAGATGAGACCGTGGATAGCGCAGAATTGAAATAAAAACACACTTTGTTTTGACAATTACGCTCTAAGATGGATAACCCAATCAGCCCTGTCCACCAGGCAAACTATGCAGTTGCTGCAAGACCCCCTGTGCCTTCCAATTCCAGCTCTTCAGGTAACTCTGATATTGCTCCATTATGAGATACTCATGTCCTTTCCTGAAGTTACTTAGGCCAGAATTCGGTGGCAGTCAAAGGAAGAGACACAAGCTACGTAAAATATCTTGCTTATCTCTTTTCAACTAGTTAACTCCCACTTACCTCCTTGGGTCCACTGAGCTGAGTGAAAGGGAATGCCGTCTTTTTGACTCAGCGCTACTCTTCGTACAGGGCTGAAGTTACAGAGTCGAACTCGGGGGCGATTGGGCGGGTCTTGACTGACTGCTCAGTTGAACCAGAAAGTTTGAACTGATGGCGGAGAATTTGCTGCCAGTGGTATAGACATGTCCTTAGAAACAGCACCCTAGTATGATTGTATTCACTCAGGAAGAACTTCATCTCTGTGTAGTAGGTTAGCACAAGATCTGTCCATCACCAGAGTCCAAACTAAGCCTACTTTTGAGGTGGTCAATGGCTCTCTATCCTTTTATTGGCCCTCAGCATGGGGGTGAATTTCACCCACAGTTACTAGTGAGGAGTACACAGCAGGTTGGGATGCAGTGTCAAAATTAAGGAGGTATGCTAATTTTCCTGGTTTCACATGTAATGACTATAATCGGAGGTTATTCAGGAAAGTAATAACGTACAATCTGAATTGTAAGCAGTATTTTTCCTTTCTTGTGTCTGGAAATACTTGAGGTTGAAAGCTTAAGTTCCCTTGTGTGTCTTGTGCAATGGTAACAATGCTTATGTCTGGAAGTCTAAAAGTAGAAGTCTATAAAAGGACTCCTCCCTTTTGGAGAAAGTGAATTTACTCTGCTTTAGAGTCTGTTGTATGTAAACACCTGTTCTGGATCCACATGCCTCCTCTATTCGTTTTCATGCCTCCTCTATTCGTTTTCTTCTAAAAGCTGTGATTTTAAGACGTATTTCTCATATGCTATTGTGTAATATGTTCTACTTTCAGATCACTCCAGTTGCATATATTCATTATTTTAAAGACAGAAATTTAATTAAAATTTAGGGGGTTTTATCTTAAAATTACATACATGCATAATAATTACTATTTTGGGCGGGGGGGGGGGGTCAAAGGGTAACTTTTAAAACTTTTTTCACATTCTTAATGCTTTGATTTTTTTGGATGAATACTATTCTGCAAATGGAATTTATGAATCATACTGTGAATATATAAACTAACACTTAAATACAATATATTATGTCCGATTAATCGTGGCAGGTTTTCACAAATGCCTACTATGTACGTAATTCAGAACCTTTGGGTAACTTTGACTTATGTCTATCTAGAGAATAACCGAATGAGTGTGTCCTCCCCAGCCCATTCAGTTAAGTTAAATTGACTGAAATTTACAACATTATTGTGCATTGTCTATAGTGTGATACATTGTGGTGGTACAAATTTTGTTCAAATACTGCACTGCATTATGTCAATGTAATTATTACGGTAGCATCTCAGATGTGCTAGGCAATGTATGGGCATATAGCAAAAGTGCCTGTCCCAAATTGCTTTTGCTCTGAAAAGACTGACAAAATGTGAGGAAAGAGAAATTGTGATGCACAAGCAAATTGTGCAAGGTAATGATGGATGTATCTCTTCATAGTTCCATGTTTTTAAAAAAAACCCGTCTTGTATATACTATGTATAATCCTTAAATAAAGTCAGTGAGGTTACTCCTTATTTACACTGGGATAATGGGAGGGGAAGGGAACTTGGCCCATTGTTTCTAAAAATTTAACATGGAGACATTTATTTTTCTAGGCCTATCCATGACGCTGTAGAAAATGATCACTTAGAAATTGTCCGCTTGTTACTGTCTTATGGCGCTGATCCAACACTTGCTACATACTCAGGACGAACTATTGTGAAGATGACACACAGTGAACTAATGGAAACGTTTCTAACAGGTCAGTGACACTACTTCCTGTGTCCTAGTGTGAATGTATTGTGACATTTCCTGCATACCAGGCTCCAAACAACCAAAGTTTTATTGTTCTAAGTAAATAACAATTACTAGAATACACTTAAGTGACTTTATATTTTGCCTGCCAAGAAAAAAAAACGGAGTGATAGAAATTAGAAGCATGTCTATGGATACTGTCTCCTTATATGCTATGTGGAATTTCTGGTATGATGTATGTTATGCTGCCATCACTTTTTATTATTTTGGTGATCAGCTGATTTGACGTTGATGAGTGTAGTTTCTATTGTTACACAAAATTTTGCTTGAAACTTAAATTAAAAAATTGTTAAATGTAATAACAATATGTTAAACATGATTACTTACTGCTATTCAGGTGATATGGATTATTAGATAATTTTTATTCTCCCCCCTCCACCCCGCCTTAGTTTTCATCTTTTAAAAAGATTAAACTTACAAGGAACTGAATATGTAAATGTAGGGAGGAGTGGGGAACCACTTCCATGAGTTATACTTTCCTAGTTCATTTTCAGGTAAACACAATTGAAAATCCTTTAATCATTTCATTGCCTCATAACTGAAAAAATCCTATTGTTTGGAGATGATGAGTTTCAGTACTTACGTATCTAAATACAAAATGGTAATATTTACAGAATAGTTAACTGGTTTAGGACTCTATCCTGCAGGTTAGCATTCCCATATCTATCCTAATATATTTGAATCTTATTTGTTAGTAAATCCCTAAAATTAAGGCTATACTCAAACTAAATATAGCCTATGGGTGATGGAATCTTAGCATGAAAACTTTTTTTTCCCATCTCCTCATGTCTGTTACGTACTTCCCCAATTATTCCTGTGAGAATTATGGAAGATGGAAAAAGTTGATATACTTTTTCAAGTCTAAAGATTGCATCTTTCAGCTCAAAACTCAAGAATCCATGGGTCAAAATCTGTCACTGCAATGGGTTGGGTTTTATTGATGTTTTTGAGACAGTGGTAAACGGGACCCACCAAGGTTTGCGGGAGGTGAGGGAAGTGTGTTGCAGGAATGTGCACAAGAATAGTATTCATAGTATGTGCATCAAGGATACATTGTGGATTTTAGATGGGAGGTATGATGAGGACATATTGGGACTCTGGCAAGCTTAGCAGGCAGTGTATCATACAGCTTTCCATTCTGATTAGTATGTTTGTGTTGTTATTTCCCTCTCTAGAGTATTTAACTGACCTGCAAGGTCGAAGTGTTGATGACCCTGGTTTGTACTGGGATTTCTATGGCAGCTCTGTGTGTGGTGAGCAAATGTTATCCTTTATTTCTTTTGTATGTGAAGAAGTTTCAAAACATTACCTAGGATATCGGCGGGAGGTCTTTTGTTTTGTCAGAGGAAGTTTTGAAGGGAAGTGTATAGTTTTTATTTACTGCTTTGGTTACAGGATGCTAAAGCAAGACTTACATTAGACTCCTAATGCTGACTGGACCTTTCTTTAAAAAAAATAGATCCAAAAGATGAATCTGGATTTGATATCCTGGCAAGTCCCCCTGGCCCAAGTGATGAGGATGAAGATGGCTTTAGCGATGTATTTGAATTTGAATTTTCAGATGGTCCTCTCTTGCCGTGTTACAACATTCAAGTGTCTCTCTCTCAGGGGTAAGAACTGATATAACTTTATGGGGAAAAATGATTGAAATAATCTGTTTGGGGTAGCAGGGAGTTAATGGGTGAATGCTGCTTTTAGAATAGCAACAATTCTAAATTGTATTTCTGAATAATTAGTCATACAAAATTTGCTATTATGTGAAGCAGTAGGGAAGAAAGCTGATATTACAGCACTAGGTGGATTTCCATAGAGATAAGGACCGCACAGGGAAACTTCAAACCAGACATTCTGCTTGCACTGACTGTATTTGCCTCAGTGTGAATTGCTTTACAAATGCTGTTGGCTTAGGCTTTATGAAGTTGACTTAATAAGGGTGACTTTAAGTCGACTTAAAGTGGACCTTAAGTCCAGTTAACAGAAGTGGACTTAACTTTTCAAGTGTAGACGTGGCCCCTTTTTTACCGTATTAAGTCGACTTAACGTTTTAAGTCAACTTAAAAAGGTCCACCAAGGCACTACTCCACGTCTCCACTGGGTTAAGTCGACTTAATAAAGTCGACTTAAGTGCTAGTGCGAATCAAAATGAGGTGTTATTAATTCGAACTAACTTTTCCTTTATTCGACTTAAGGAGCAGCTTAAGTCAATTTAAGGAAAGCCCAGTGTAGACGTGGAGTAAATTAAATCGACTTAAACCTCCTTAAATCGACTTAATTTGTACGTGTAGACACACCCTCAGAAAGCTGGTTTCCTGTTTGTTCCTGCTCATCCCAGAAAAGAGTGAATTACTGTTTAACCCAAGAGGTACCAAACATCCTTCAACTAACCAAAAAAGGATCATGACAGTCCGAAAAATAATACATTTGCTTTTGGCAGATTAATATTAAGTAATTGAACATTTTATCTTCTTGAAATTTTTCCTTGTGAATTTCATCTCCTTGTCACTTAATAGACACTTCATGAGTGATAACATGGCAGCGTTCGTGCAGTTCTAATGCTCCGATGCAAAGTGGGATTTGATCCATGAATAATGCATTTGATCAATCACATCAAGGAATGGCTTATGGTGTGTTGGTTGTAGACAGATATTGGGACGGTGTTGGTCCATGTCCCTGCTTGTGATTGTTTTCACTGTGCAGTGTCTCCTAAGTATGAATTAGATCAGTAAACATCTCTTTGTAGAAAAATCAGAGTCCTGTGGCACTTTTAAAGACTTAACAGATTTATTTATCGCATGAGCTTTTGTGGGAGAAAATCCCACTTCATCAAACGCTTTGAAGACAAAGTGGGATTTGCTACCTTGAAAGCTCATGCAATAAATAAATCTGTTAGTCTTTAAAAGTGCCACATGATTCTGTTGTTTTTCTGCAATAGACTAACACGGCTACTCCTTTGGAACTCAACTCTTTGTAGTTTGCAACAGTTGCATAATTTAAAACTACAAAGTGTTTCTCCACAGCCTATTACCATTGAAGTTTTTATAAGCCATGTAGGATTAGAGCTTTAAAAAAAAACCAAAAAAAAACCCAAAACAAACAAACCCGTGGTTAAGTAATGCTCATTAATCAACATCTGACAAATATAAAAACTGAATAAAAATAGTATTTATACGAATCTGAAAAATCCAATGGCTTCCCCCCCCCCACTGGAATTCTTTAGAATTCAAAGCTGCTCAAGAGCCTTGTTATTTCATTAAGCTAACTCTTGACTGCTAAAAGAAAAAGCAAGGCTTCATCACATATGAGTAGTGGTCAGAGCGGCTATTGACCTGTGTAAAATTATGTGCCTTTGTTTCCAGGAAAGGCCTTAAATTAATATATCATATGACCAGCCTGTGTTTCCAAAAGCCCTGGATGACTGTAGTAAGCTTGTATGTATATTTGCATGCATGTGGAAACTGCCAAATTCTAATCCTGCAGTGAAACTGTTTGCAGGAGAATGGTGAGCAGGGTTTGATGCACAATGTACAGTTACTACTTACATAACCAGTATGATGGAAACTTGTAACTTCATGTCAATTATCTGAATTGTTTGTTCTGCAGACCACGAAACTGGTTATTGCTCTCGGATGTAGTAAAGAGGCTGAAAATGTCATCCCGCATATTCCGTTGCAGCTTCCCTAACGTGGAAGTTGTCACGATCACAGAGGCGGAGTTTTACAAACAGACATCTTTGAGTCAGTTGTTCTCTTGTGTGAAGGACCTTGAAGCTTTTAATCCAGAAAGCAAGGAACTCTTGGACTTGGTAGAGTTTACCAGTGAACTTCAGACTTTACTTGGATCCTCACTTGAGTGGTTGCATCCGGATGATGATGATCTCTCTGCTACTCATTGGTGAACCATCAGGCCGTTTAATGTACAGTACTCTATAAAGTTAATTCTTTATGTATATGTGTTAAAAATGCAATTGTTTCTGTAAAGAAAGGACACTATTAAATATTAAAATATCTTTCCTTTATATAAGAGATTTGAATTCCAGTTTGATGGACTTTGGAACATTTTTTTTTAAGAACTTTAATCAGTTTTTACAAAATTGTTATATAACGTTTCTTTAAATGCACACAGGCTTTGGGATATATTTTGTTTTTACTTGGAACACATTTTAAAAAAACAACACACCCACACATTGACTTTGTTTCATACAAAGCACTGATTACACAGAACATACTTTTATAGGTGATGTGATCAAAGTCATGTGGCGTGTTTGGGAGACAATTTGGTAAGGCACTTCATGATGTTATTTTTGTTTTTTGTTTACAGAATTACCTGCTTTGTCCAGGTAAGTGCTACTGAATGTAATTCAGTAGCTTGTAATATAAATTCCATATCCATACACACCATCTAATTATATGAACTTTTATATCCTAATTTAAAAGCTGTGAAATTTAGTTTTCACACATCAAACCGGATTGTTATATATGTTTAAACATTTTATGCTCTTTATTTAAAGAAGACTTTGGACTATTTTTTCTGTACCTTGTAAAATATTGAAAAACTAACATATGTTAAAGTTGCTTGAAACTGTACATAAACTAAATTTTTCTGAATTGTGTGTTTGTTTGAGATTGGTGTTTTAACTTTGTAAGTAAATTCTCCTGCCTTTGTATTTATATTTTACAAAAATTTTCTTAAAGGCAATAAAACTGTTGAGAAAATGAAGACGTTGAAGTGAGTTCTGTTAGTTCTGGGCACGATCATAAAACAAACGGTGACTTGTTAAAGTTTGCAAAAGGAAGATTTGATATAATCTATCGGAGCCAGGCAGGGTTGATGCAGGTGCCGGGAAACAATTTATAAAATATGAGGTGGAATCTACATTAGCTTTCCACCATCAAGGTCAAAAGAAAAATATCTCATGAGCCTTTTACAGGACAGACATTTAAAAAACCAGTAATCATGAGATTTTCTGGAGTACATTTTAGTTTAAATGGATTCACCATTCTTTATTTTTTTTCCCCACTTGTTATCTTTAAAGTTGGACTGCTTGAATTTTTTTCTAAGTAGTTCCTCGTGGGGTGTGGGGGTGGGGAACAAGTGAAAGGAGAGATGTTCTGTTGTATAATTTCTGGATGTGGGCATTTCACATGCTTGTAACATTAATTAGAGATGGACTTGAACCAAACTTCTGGTTCTAAATTTCATACATTTATTAAACACCTTACCAAAACATCCCGAGATCTGAACCCTTCCAAATCTGGGGGTTTTGGCCTCCAAATCCAGTTCTAAACCTTCCTAATTGTCTAGGTTTTGATTCAGTGATCAGGATAGGTCCATCAGAGGAACAGGTTCCCACTGCTAACTCAGATCTTGAGTTTTGTTTCAGGTCCATCTCTAGTACTAAATGTGCCCTGTGTGACAACCAAACCCGTAAAATACCTTGCGTCTCTATTCTGTAGTATGCTGGAGGTTATCTCTGTCTAGTTCTACCATCATGTGCTTAAATAGGTTTAGAAGCTATGTAGTTAGCCAAACTAAAATGCCTACAGAACTGACATCCAAAGGAGGTATTGAGAGCTGTCATTAAAAAACACACTGACTTTCTATTGGTACAGAAAGTCCCTTCTCCCCTAGGATGGTTTTCTATCTCCCTTGTTCTATTGTGCTGTGACCCTTCTTCCATTGCATTAAGATTTGAGGAAACACAATAGTGCCATCTGTAAGTTATAACTGAGTGGTTTTTCCAGCTGGACTATCTATCTACATTTCTCTAAATGCATGCAGACCATAAAAAGGGCCAGAAATGGGTCCTTGCCAATACCTCTGGTACTCTGTGTTCTCCCCAAGTGCAGCAGAGCTGTATGAATGGCTGTCCTCCCCAGATATACAGGGAGGATGAGAGGGCTAGTAATGGCATGCCAGAATTGTGCTGGTTCATAGTGTGAAAGTGAAATCTGCTTCTGGTGGCCCATGGGGGTCAATGAGAAGAGTGAAGTTTGTGCACTCCTGAAATTGCACCAACATGCGGGGCATTGGCTGAGTCCTAAAAAGGCCTAGAATGCTTACAGCAGGAAGGTTAAATTAAAGCCTCTTCTGGTACCTCCCCCAAGCAGTAGTGTAGTGTGTTTACTCATAATGGGCTGGTTCTGACCTAGGCACCAATTTAAATCTTGAATGACTGCGTTCTATCAGGAGTTGTGTCCTGCGTCCTATCAGGAAACGTGAAAGCAGAAATGGGCCCAATACACCTACGTGTTGTGGGCGGCTGAAGCCAAAATGCCTCAGAAGGTCAGAGGATATCTGACAGTACCATATTTGCACAAAATCAAATTAATCGTGAACAAGTTCCAGTGTGTGTTTAAAAATAATAAGAAAAAGTCCATGATGTGGTGCTCTTCATTTGAATGCAGCTGGATATTGGAAATAGGCATTTCACTTTGCTCAGCTGTCAGTCAGCAGCTGAAAGTGGCCTCTTCTCTCAGTTGTTGGTAACGTTTCTACGCTACTTGCCATAGAAGTGAGGGATGGATCAGAGAAATTATGTGTAAGTATTAAAAACAAATGTTCCTTGGATGTGTTTTGTCCAATCAGCTGCTTGATGGCTATCAGCTGTGTGCTGCTTTCAGAGGTGTGTGGCAGAGGCCTCAACTCTCAGCAATGAGTACAGCATAGGAAAATATGTGGGTTTTATGTTCAGTGGGCAAACAGGAAGTGGAAATGCATTTCCTTTCCTGAACCACCTCCTTCGGAATGGTCTTGAATGTGCTCACAATAAATACCTATCTAGTCAAAACATTTAGCATCAGCTAATGGAATCCTCCTACAATTGTTGGTATACACCAGGGGTGTCCAACCTTTTTGGGTGAGGGACCATATTGCAAATCGCTCATTCAGAGGGCCGGTGAGCAAATTTTGGATAGATAAAGCACAGTAGAAATTGATCTTACTACTAATAAAGTTTAACTAGTCAAAAAATAAACACCAGTTTACAAACTCAATTTGGTTCTGTAAATGCAGAAACTTACATTTTATACCTAAATGCAATTCTCAGATAATATCCATCCTTCCTACAGCAGCCTTTAGATAAGTCACTTTCACAACTGTACACAAATTTTCACTTGTTAAATAAACCATGTTTTGTGAAAACTTGAAAAAGGCTCACCTTTATTTTTTTCAGAATGCCAGTTTGTACAGAAGGCAGGAGAGTGTGGCAGGGCAAGAGAGGGTGGGGGGCATGTGGGGTGGCAGGAGAAAGTGTGGGGAAAGGGGGGTGTCAGGGCAAGGAAGTGCTGGGATAGCTATGTGGGGTGGCAAGGCAGAGTGTGGGGAGCAGGGCAAAGGAGGGATGATAGGAAGAGCAGAGGTGGCAAGTGTGTGTGGCAGGGGTGGGGGAAGGGAGTAGTAGTGCAGGGGTGGGAAGGAAACAGTGTGGCCTGGTCCCCCACTGATTCCCTTCCCCCCCAACCCTCATTGGATTTCTGACCCCTTACTCCTGCCCCACACCACTTGGGCTCCCCAACCCCTTCCCCAGCTGGCACAGTGCAGGTTCCCCTTCCTTGTTGTTTACCTTTCCCCAGCCCCGTGCTCCATGGCTCCCTGATCACTTCCCCTTCCCCGGCTCTGTTGACTCCCCGTCCCTGGCCCCTGCTGTACCGTGCCACTGCATGGGCTCGCGGATCTCTTTCCCCATGGGCTCCATTCCCCTCCGTCCCTTTCCATGCGTGGGATCTTCTGCCCCCTCCCTTTCCTTTCCAGGTGCAGGCTCTGCTCCTCTCTCTCCCTCCACCCTTGTCTTTCCCTGCAGTGGTCTCTTCTTCTTCCCCTCTTTTTCCCTGAGAGCAAGTCTTCTCCCTCCACTGTCTTTCCCTGCATGCTGGTCCTCTCCTTCCCTTGTCTTTCCCTGTGCGCTGCTCCTTTTCTTCCCTTAACCCGTGTGGGCTCCCCTTTCACCTCCCCAACCCCTTCTCTGGCCCTGTCCTATCTGAAAGGGGCTGAATCCAGCCCTGGAATGCTGCTCTCTGGCCAGGCCTCTCCCCCCTATGGCTGGGCACAGGGTGGGTGATTTAAAAGGGCCCCGGCTGGACCCAAATCCCAGACTCTTGTGGTGGCACTCTGTGGGCCAGATGAAGGTCCTTGCCAGGCCAGAGTCTGGCCCGCAGGTCTCAGGTTGGACAAGTCTGGAATACAACCAAGCTTTGGCCACATATAGGACTTTATTTTCAAATATACTGTATTTAGAAACCTGCACTGCTGTAACAAAAATAACAGAAGTCCTGTGGCACCTTAAAGACTAACAGATTTCTTCAGGCAAAGCATTCATGGGCTGCAACTCGCTTCCTCAGTTGCATGAAGTGGAAACTACAGTCAGGAGGTATATATATACTTGCAAGGGTGAGAAACATTACAATGGGGAGGGCAAGTGCTAACAAAATCAGTTCAGTTAGGGCAGATGAGGCCCATTCACAGCAGTTGATTAGAAGATGAGAATGGGTGAACTTTTTGCAGTGAGATAAACATCCCAAGTCCCTATCCAGACCCAATCTGATTGTGTCAAGTTTGCATATGAGTTCCAGCTCTGCAATTTCATGCTGAAGTCTGTTTTTAAAGTTCTGTTGTTGAGATATGGCAACTTTCAAGTCTGCTACATTGTGTCCAGGGAGATTGAAGTGTTCTCTTACTGGTTTGTGGATGTAACTATTTTTTATATCTGATTTGTGTCCATTTATTCTTTTGCATAGGGACAGTCTGATTTGGCCAATGTCCATGGCAGAGGGGCATTGCTGGCACAGGATGGCATATGTCACATTAGTAGATGTGCAGATGAATGAGTTCCTGATGTGGTGGCTGATGTGGTTAGGACCAGTGATGGTGTCACAGGAGTCGATATGCGGGCAGAGTTGGCAACAGGGTTTGTTGCAGGGATAGGTTCCTAGGTTAGTGTTCTTGTTGTATGGGGTCTGGTTGCTGATGAGTATTTGCTTCAGGTTGGAGGCTGTCTGTAAGCAAGGATTGGCCTGCCTCCCAAGGCTTGAGAGAGTGAAGGATCATCTTCTAGATAGGTTGTAGATCCTTAATGATGTGTTGGAGAGATTTTAGCTGGGGGCTGTAGGTGATGGCCAGTGGTGTTCCGTTGTTTTCTTTGTTGGGTCTGTCCTACAGTAGGTGACTTCTGGGTATCCGCCTGTCTCTGTCAATCTGTTTCTTCACTTCCTCAGGTGGGTACCGTAGTTTTAAGGATGTTTGAAAGAGATACTGTAGGTGTTTGTCTCTGTCTGAAGGATCAGAGCAAATGCAGTTATATTTTAGGTCTTGGCTGTAGACAACGGATTGTGTAATGTGTCCCGGGTGGAAGCAGGAGGCATGAAGGTAGGTATTGTGGTCAGCTGGTTTTTGGTATAGGGTGGTGTTAATGTGACCATCTCTTATTTTTATTGTAGTGTCCAGGAAGTGGATTTCTTGTGTGGACTGGTCCAGGTTAAGCTTGATGGTGGAGTGGAAATTGTAGAAATCTTGGTCAAATTTTTCTAGAGGCTCTTTCCCATGGATCCAGATGATGAAAATGTCATCAATGTAGCACAGGTAAAGGAGAGGTACTTGAGGATGAGATTTGAGGAAGCAGTGTTCTAGGTCAGCCATACAAATGTTGGCATACTGTGGGGCCATGCAGGTACCCATAGCTGTTCCACTGACTTGAAGGAATAGATCATCTCCAGACCTGAAGTAATTGTGGGTCAGGACAAAGTCTCAAAGTTCGGCTACCAGGTGTGTCATGTCCTCATCAAGGAAACTGTTCCTGATGGCTTGTAGTCCATCTTTGCGTGGAATGTTAGTGTAGAGAGCTTCTACATCCGTAGTGGGTAGGATGGTGTTTTCTGGGAGATCATCAACGGATTGTAGTTTTCCCAGGAAGTCAGTGGTATCAGGAAGAAGCCCAAGACGATGAGGCGTCCAGGATTCCTGGGTTGTGGAGCCTGGGTAGCAGATGGAATACCCTATAGTAAAGTTTGTGTACACTTAAAGGATCTCTCTGTGCTACAAAATCAGCAATGGTAGAGGAGCCCCTTAGACACTTTTGTCCCCTGATGTGGTTTTTTTTTTTTTTTTAAAAAGGTCTTTTATAATGCAACACCTAGGTCCAGGGACTGCTTCCTTTCTCTGATGATGTTGCTGGCTCAGTTGTCCTAGATAAACATCTTTCAGAGACAGTGAAGCTGCTTTCTAGTTCAGAGCCTGACCATCTGCCTGTCTAGCATCATATTGCTCAGAATCTGGTATTGCTCATGACAGTTTCCCTCAGTTCCCATCAGTTATTAGTCATATTTAGTTGCTTAGACACGAGGTGGGAACTGTGTGGATGCTTGAACCTATCTTCTCCCTCCTCTAGTTCCTAATTGGGGTCAGTATTTCTTTAGGTAGGGTCAACAAAGCCCCTTGACAGTCTTCCATTTAGGAAGACAACAGAGTCCTGTGGCACTTTTAAAGACTAACAGATTTATTTATCACATGAGCTTTCGTGGGAGAAAATCCCACGAAAGCTCATGCGATAAATAAATCTGTTAGTCTTTAAAAGTGCCACAGGACTCTGTTGTCTTTCTACAATAGACTAACGCGGCTACCCCTTTGGAATTTGACTTCCATTTAGGAGGTATTTCTTCACTAAAAGGATGTCCTTTTTTTTTCTGCTGGCTTGTTCAGGTTTTGTTTCACCCATATGTGTTCCGGAATCTTGTGGCCTGTTCCAAAGACCTTTGCAAGTAAGAATTCTAGCTAGAGGCATAGTAACTGGAACCAAAGAATGAGATTAAAAGATGTCTGGTGGCTTACAGGCAAAAATGGTCCATTGGGGAGTGCACTCCATATCAAGAACTAGCTGGTAACACAGAGTTCGTTTACTGAAACAGTCATATACTAGCTTCTAACGCAGGAGACATGGCCACAGGAAGCAGAGAGTAGAGTAGAGCTGCCTGACTGTGTGCTAACCGTTGCTGGAGGTCATGTTGATTGCACAGTACAGAAAGTTCAGAGGGGCTACTCCTTCGTTTCTGTGGCATGCACAAATTGGTGACCTTGGGAACTGATCAGTGGACTAAGCATTAACATGAATGGATCACAAAGTCAGAGTAAGATGAAATACAGACAATAGGAGCTCTAGTCCCTTAAGGATTGTGCAGTACTTCATGAAATGGTCTTTAAACGTGTAGATTATTTTCATTTATAAAAGAAAACTGAAGGTATTGCTGTTTTTAACTTGAGCAATGTAGTTTTAAAATAGCATCAGAGAAGTTTAAAATGATGTCTGTGAGTACTGTCTTTATACATCAGTGCTGATTCACAGGCAGAAAAAGGGCATTTTTGGTAACAGGTAAAGTAAAAAATTTGATTATATATTTTTTTTATTGTTGATTGAACAGATTTGTATTTACACCATTTCATTTCTACATATTCTGAGGGTACAACTACTTTGGGGAGGAATACGACAGATCACACTCCATGGGTTTGGGTTGGCTCATTAGGTGAAAAACACCTCAAAAGAGCTAAAAGAAATTGCTTGTTGCATTTAATGCTTCTTAATGTGTGTGCGTGCGTGTGAAATGTTGTCTCCTAGGTTAATCATGCTAGTTTTCCATTTCACTGCTTCATACTGGTTCACTTTGACTGCAGAGTAGGGAGATTTTTATCTCCTTGCAAGTGATAACCGTGATACACGAAGCTCAGCCTTTCACTAAGTATGTTCTGAGAAACATAAGGCTGTTCTGATGCTTTACACAGCTGCAATTCTTACCTTTTCCCCGCACCGCAGTATGTTTCCTTGTTCTCGCCCCCGCCAATCAAGTCTGTGCCTCAGTTTCCCTGAGCTGTAAAATGGGAATGCTAATGTTTTGTAAAGGGCTGTTGGTGGAAAAGGCTTTACAAGTGTTTAGGGTTAACTCGCAGCTGGGTAAATTGTGTTTGACGTTAATAGGCCAGATGTTAACTTTCTCCACCACATTCATACATTCCATGAGATTGAAGGGATGGGAACTGGCTATGTGCTTGCACCAGATATGAAGTACAGTTCTGTCACTAAATAGATTTTCCTTTTGTTGACACATTAATTTGCAACTCATTTCTAGTGACAGAAGTGAAGTACTGATGCAAATTTGCATATTCATAAGTAACTTCTTATTAAACAAATAAGATTTCCTAGCTTAGGACACACCCAAAGTAATGCTACATAGTCCATCACCCTTAGTGTTTAATTTTCTCTTTAATATGTTAATAGATGCAGTTGTGTGGGATTTTTAAGTAAATATATGTCTATAAAATAGCATAATCGAAAGAAATTCAGAATGATCTGAATGCTAATGATAATATTATCAATAACTGAACAGAAATATGTATTTAATTCAAGAATCAATTTATACATTTTAACTTTGGCTGAGGAATGCTATAAGGGCCGTATCCGCACGAGTACAGCTGAGCTTCTTCAACAGTGGCCGAGCAATGATCTCTGCTCTTATATTGTATGGTTCAAACGTGCAAGCTGAAATTACAATCAAAAGCTGGGCGCTCTGTTTGCCCTTTCTGGGGGGTTGAAATGTATACCTGTGCTGGGATGGTGGGAGAAGAGACAGGTAAGACTTTCCTCTCTCTTCTCAAACAATTTTCAGGGTTCGCAGAGTTGTTACGTGTTCAGTAAAATGGAAAAAGACAGCTACGCACACCCAGGAACTTGACTGCCACATGCAGAGCTGTTGATGAGAAGCTACTCACCACTGAGCTGACGGGCTCAGCGTGCACTGTTTGTTTCCACGCTCACTTCAGCACACCCTGTCCTTTGCTGTCATGGGGAAATGTTTCAGTCACAGCTAAGCAGGGACCTGCACCGCTCACCCTTATTTCTGCAGTTAGGTACTCCCTACACGGAATTTGTTGACATTTAGCTATTGTTCTGTTGAGCCAGTCCCACATCGGGAAAGACGCATATATGACTAGACCACCAGTATGGTGGGAGTAATTTATTCCACATAAAGTAAAGCTAAGCTTTTTAAGTGGCTGGCCATTAGGAAATCTAAGGTTCAGCCAAAGATGGGCCCTTAGGCCTATGCCCTGATCAGTATTAGGGAGATGGTGTTAACCTGCAGTGTCCCTTCTAATTCACAGGAAACTGGCTAATTGTGTTTCATCCCTGACCACCGATAACATGCCATGTGGGGGGGGGGGGGGGGGGAGGAGAAATAAGGGGAAAGGCTCATGTGCAAAGAATATGCTGTTAAAGCACCATTATTATTTTATGCGCTGCAGAAAATCAATTTAAAAACTCAGAAATTCAATAGCCACTTGAACTCTACTGGCACATTCAGGGGAGAGGAGATGGGACGTGTATGAAGAAGGATTCTGTATCGAATAGTTGTATTATGGTTCATCAGCTAGTAATCTGTGTTAGTCATTTTCAGCATATTTATACTTTCTTTTTCTGCGGGCCTATTTAGAAACAGAGAAACGCAAATCCCCCCACCCACCATGAGCATGACCTGTGTTTTAGAAGCAGAAAAGGAAGAACAAAATTGACTCAGCCGAGATTGAGAAATCAGGGTGGTGAGGGGTTGGTTCTTTACTGTCCACGTGCATGTTGAAAACCTTCCTACATGCTTCATTTAACCTATATTTGAGTTCGTTTCTGGCTTTGTGAATTTGATACGGTTATGAGTGTTACTAGGCATATGGGAACATACTAGTTATTGTGAAATTCTGCTCAATCTTCACAAATTATTCTTCTCTTTCTAGAATTTCCAGATGATTTTCCAGAGCTATCCAACTAGTAGACTGGAAAGGCACCCCGATAGCTCTCTCTTTCTCTGGTGTCAACTCCCTTAGCACCCGCCATTTCTTTACCATGTCAGGCCAAAAGCTGCAGTCTCTTTTAAAACATGAAACAAAGCCCAGTCTGTACTTCCAAACCTTTCTAGATTGAGGTTTTCTATTACTGGCTCATCTCCGGATACCCAAGGACTTTATGGCCCCGGTTCAATGTAGCTCAACCCTTTGTGAAGAACTGTAATCTCAGGCCTAGCCTATACTTAAAAATTAGGTGGACCTAGCTACGTCACTCAAGGCTTCGAAAAATTTCACACACTGATCACTGTAGTTAGGGTAACCTGATTCCCGGTGTAATGGAAAAATTCTTTATCAATCTAGCTACCACCTCTCAGAGAGGTGGATTAACTATGCTGACGGAAAGAATCTTTCCATCTATCTAGAAAGTGTCTAGTATACTATTGTAGTGAAGACATTCCCTCAGTGGTTGTATCTGTGGGGGTATGGAGCAAAATGTAGCACTTTTAAAGAACCTTTTCCAACCTTTACATCTCCATACTCTTTCTCTATAAGAAAATAATTTTGTTTTCAAGTGCAGATGGTTTTATCTTCATCTAATCTGGTAGTTTTTTAACCAGCAGAGGCAGGAATTACAGCGTTTATTAGAAAGACACAGTGGATGATATAATATTTTTTATTATTAGATCACCTTTGATTGGAGAAAAAGAGAGAGAGACAATCTTTTAAGTGTTCACAGAATTCTTCTTCAGGCCTGTTTAGTGTCAGTGATTCTATGGCCTGATTCCTGGTGTTCCTTGGTTGGAGCCATCTTAATATACTGAGGATGTCAAAGTAGAGCTAATCAACATATGGAGCGGACACTCATGATGTCAGAGCTAGGGTTCAGTTTTTGTAGCTATAGACATTTCAGGGAAAAGGCTCTATAAAGAAAGCTCTAGGCTAGTGCCCTGTAAAACTGTTGATTATTTACAATTTCCATGAAGGCCTGTCCTTCTGAAATGAAAAGGATAGGTTATTATTTAGCAACTCATCAACATTAATAACCCTTGGCAAATAAAGTATGCAAATTTAACACTGACTCTAGAATGCTCAAAAATGCTGCTCTTAAATAGTCTGTCTTAATCTTGACTAACTCTTAAATATTCTGATTAACAGGCAATGTAGGTGCTAATCTTAACTCTGCCACAGATTTGTTGCATGATTTTGGGCAAATCATGTAGCTTCTCTGTCCTGCTGATACCCTTCTGTAAAATGGGGATAATAATGGCTTGCTTTGAGATCTGTACCTGAAAAATTGCTATAATACTACAAAGGCATAAACCTGGCTTTAAATTGTTTGAGACCTCACATGATTTCCTTGAGATTATCAATTCCAAATACTTTTGTGTTTAGCCCCCCAAATCCTGCTTCTCTACACTTGGCCCACCAATGGAAAGGTCCAGGATCACAGGTACCACTAGGTTTATGTGTGCATTTCATGTTACTGTAGCCCCTTGTACAGTAAAGCACAAAATCTGAACCTAAAGTGAGGGTTTGCGTTATTCATATTTTATTTATTCTTCTCAGTCCCAGTGATGGTGATGATTTTGTATTTTGGCTGACATTGCCGTATGTGATTACAGTATGCAGTGGAGTTGTAGATCTCTTAGTCCCAGAATATTAGAGAGACAAGGTGCGTGAGATAAAATCTTTTACTAGATGATGAGATATACAAACTTTTGCGCCACACGCAGCTCTTCTTCAGGTCCCAGTGCTACAGCTAAATGCAAAGTGGAACAGATTGTTTTGAAGTAGTTAGCATAAATACTAAGGGATCATTCAAGGTGGAGTGGCCCAACTTTGCAATCATAGGCTGAAAGCAAGGATTAGTGGGTTACAGATTGTTATAATAAGCCATAAATCCAGAGTCTATGTGCAAGTAAACGATTTTTCGCATCTAGCAGAATTATGAATTTCAGCTTCCAGGCTCATCTTTTGAAAATGTTGTACGGGTTTCTTTTGAGGATGAGGAATAATATAGAGAGTTATTGCTCTGTGACAAGTGTTCACCCATAGGTGAAAGGGTTCTTAGCTTTTATCCTTTTACTGTCTGAGTTCATTCAAGAACATAGTGATTGTCACACAGTTGTCGTTGGTGCCCTGGCTGAGGTATACCATGTGTTATGGGTGGCATGGGCAGGATCCATGGGTCTTGAAAGGTGTGTTGGATGAGGTGTGGATCGTTGTAGCAGTCACAGTATATATGCAGATTTTGCATCTCTTGTTCTGGCAGGATCTGAGGTTGCTTTGAGTCGGTGTGTCCAGGGCTATGTGGAGCTTGATTCTGATGATGAGCTTGGAGAGGTGTGTGGGGGAGGGGGCTGTTTGAAGGCCAGAAGTGGGGTTTTAGGAGAGATTTCTTTCCAGATGGGGACCCAACTGGGTATGGGTTGTGGTTGTTTGATGATATCTCATTTGGGTTCCAGTGTGGGATGATAGGAGCAGGGGCGTCACTGTCACTGGGCCCACAGGGCGTGAGTCCCAGGCATCTCCGGTTTTGCTCTGAGTGTTTTGGCAGTGGCAGGGACCGGATTGGGCCTGGGGCTGGGAGGGGAAGATCAGGGCTGACGCAGTGGGCTGGGGGCCAGGACCACCATGGGGAGAGGGTGGGCTCAGGCCCCGAATATTTTTCTGGAGCAGCAATGCCCCTAGATAGGAGACAACTTGGGGTGTGTGGATTGGCGGGGTTTTAATCTCTGTACTACAGCAGATTCTCTGAGCGTGTTTAGGTCGGCTGTTTCCTGATATGATCTACTTTTCTGGTGGAGTATTTTTGTTTTGTGTACATGGTTTTAAGCATTAAAGTGCTTATCCTGGACTTTCTTCTTGGAAATTATTCTATGATATTTGAGTGCCTAGCAGTAGATAACAGATTTCTTGGTGTATTTGGGGTGGTAACTGGATCCATTGAAGTAGGTGTGGTGACCTGTGGGTTTCTTGTATAGAGTTGTCTGTAAGGTTCCATTGTTGAAGCTCCAAAGGGGTAACTGTGTTAGCCTAATAACTAGTTCAGCAAAACGAACAAGGAATTCTGTGGCACTTTTCAAGACTAACAAATCTATTTTTTGCACGAGTTTTCATGCATTTATCCAGAAATTCTTCTTCAGGTGGTCCAGTAGTATGAATGGCAGTTCCCATAGTTCGGACAAAGTGTTAATTGATGAATGTAAAATTGTTGTGGGTGAGGATGAAATGGATGTGTTTGGTGATATGTTTGGTATGGATATCTGAGGGTTGTCCATTGTGTTATAAATATTTGAGGCAAACAACGAGGCTATTGTTATGAGGGATGTTGGTGCATAGGGAAGTGACATCCATGGTAAGGGTAGTGTTCTGAGGGAGGTTGTTAAAGTTGAGGAGTTTGTGAAGGAAATCAGTTGTGCACTAGTAGAAGCTGGCCCTTTGTATGGTAAGCAGATTAAGGATGGTTCCTATGAGTCCCAATATTCCTTTAATAAGAGGGCCATGGCAAGATATGATTGGTCTGCTTGGGTTCCCTTGTTTGTGTATCTTGGGAAGCATGTAGAAGGCTCCTGGGGTGAGTTCAAAGGGAATGAGTTTATAGAGTTTGTCTTACATTTGTTTGGGGATGGATTTGCTGATATCCCTAAGTTCCTGGGTTAATTGTGGTGTGGGATCATCTTTGAGTTCTTTATAATGGATGGCGTTGGAGAGTTCTCCATTGGCCTTGTTAACCTACCCATCATGGTTGAGGACCACAATTACAGTTTAGTCTTACCCCAAGACACGGAGGTGCCCTTGACATTATTAGAACCATTTCAAAATTCAGATTTTTAACTGTAGGGTTACAGCTAAGCATAGCCACTTCACAGAGACATCAGCTGCTAGCTGTCTTCACATACATTTTC
This sequence comes from Pelusios castaneus, assembly GCA_007922175.1. Taxonomy (NCBI): domain Eukaryota; kingdom Metazoa; phylum Chordata; order Testudines; family Pelomedusidae; genus Pelusios; species Pelusios castaneus. Next base: position 16,345,140 of record ML685798.1, on the reverse strand, counting down.
CTCACCCGTACCATGGTGGCCATTGTCAACACCAAGGAATCAAAACAGAGCCATGTCAGAAGTGACTCTAGACACTAAATTCTGCAGGGACCAGAGACTTGGGTAGTATAAATTGTCATAGTTCCAGTGATGCCAGGCACGGGCATGCCTGGTGCTGGGCACAGGCCACAGGTACTCAAGTCAGCTGGGGAGGTCAAGGTTGGATATTAAGAAAAACTTTCTCACTAGGAGGGTGGTGAAGCATTGGAATGGGCTATCTAGGGAGGTGGTAGAATCTCCATCTTTGGAGATTTTTAAGGCTCGGTTAGACAAAACCCTGGCTGGGGTGATTTAGAGGGAGTGGTCCTGCTTTTTAGCAGGGGGTTGGACTAGGTGACCTTGTGAGGAACCTTCCAGCCCTATTATTCTATGATTCTAAGTCCTGAACTGCCCCAGCCCGGCTGGAACCTAGCTGGGTTTGCAGAGCTGGGCCACCAGCCAGCAGCGGTAGGAGTCCAATGCTGCCCCCGGCAGGGGACACAGGATCAGGCCGCTAGTGGCAGGATCTGGTCCTCTTCCAGGGATGCAGGGCTGGGCTGCTGGCGGCTGGATCAGGGACTCCAGGCCAGCTTCCTGGCAGCAGTGGGAGCCCAATCCAGCCCCAGCCCTGGGGTCAGCAGCAGCACTGGGTCGGTCCTGGAGGCCCTGGATTAGGCCCTGGGGCCGGAGCGTGGCTGGGGCAGGGCCCACACAGCGGGGGGTGGGGTGGGGGGCCCACCCGGGCCCACCCGGGAGCCCCAACCTTCTTTTGGGGCAGCAACACCTAAGGGGTGGAGTCCTTAAAGTGACTGAAATGGCAACTATGCCCAGAGAAGAAAGAGCCTTTGATTATCATTGCTTTCAAAGCCTTAAGAGTAAGTTTGATTAGCAAAGTCAATAAATAGATGTCAATAAAATGCATTTAAAAGGGGCATTGTTATTTTCAAACAAATGCCTGAAGCAAGCAGTGCTTTTTGGTGCTGGAAAGCACAGAAGAAAGGCTGTGTTATTTGGGAGACACTGGCGATTCAGACCAGATCTCACCTTGATGTAGACAGAACAGTTTATCTGTCACCATGATTATTTCATAGCACACAACTCCTGTTCGAAGTAAAAATTCTACACATTTTGGCACCAGGCTATTCATATTTCGGTTATCTCCAGAATGTAAAGGGGGTTTGCACAGAGGTGAAACAAGACCGAGCCCCAACAAAAGCTCAGGTGCAGGTTGGGATTACTTGGTAGATGATTGACAGCTAAAACATGTTCACCTGCCTGTTCTTTTATATCTATATAAATCCAGTGGGGCTTTGGGGGCTAGCTTCCCTTTAAACTAGGTTATATTGTTCTACAGAACAACATTTGCAATATAATTATTAATACTCCAGAAAAACCCAAACTGTGTTAGGCACTGCTGCCTTAGTGGAAGAGATGGTCCCTGCCCAGTAGTTGTTATTTAATCACCAAAAAAGAGCTAGTTTATAACTTACTTTAATTGTTAACCTTTATTGTCACCAGTCACTGAAACCCCCAAAGTGATTCAGCATCTGAGTCAGTTACTGTGAGTAAACATGTAAGATATATTTTTAAATTATACAGTGAAGACCTCTCCAGTGCCCAGCCTCTCTGTAAAAGAAATAAACCTGTTCAATAAATTTACTTATCAGGTATTTGTTTAACCCCATGACACTAGGAGAGTTGATTTCCTGGTACTAATCTTAAAATGTAGACTCTTAGAGCTACTCACCATAGCAGCCAAAGTCCAGAAACCCTAACCCCAGAGCTACAGATTTAATGCTGTATCCTCGGCAACTTCAAGACAACAGCTATAGAACCCAGGTATTCATTTTAACAGTACACATAACTCTTTGGGATGGAATAGTACACAAGACCAGTGAGCAAAAAGTTCACAATAATACTATTGTAAACAGGTCCAAATTAGCTCTTCACTAACATACATTTCAGACTGTTTTCTGGGGTCAAAACTAGGAACCGAGGCTAGGGTTTTCTAGATACTATGGAGTTAACAAAAGAATGTTCACATGTGGTGCCTAGGGATGGAAGCATTGGGAACACTTACAATGGATAAAGTTTCTTAGGTCTGGGGTCTACAACTAGAGGCTTTTGTTGATCAAAGTTAGCTTTTTGCACCAAAACAGTGGTAGTTTACATAGTGCAATTCCCCCTTCCTCCCCGTTTACAAAACTCCCCTGATTTTGCGACAAAATAAAACCACCTCAACAAGAGGCATAGAGCTTTTTGCTTCCACCTTTTAGTGACAAAGCAACAGCATAGACTTGCTTGGTTTTGTAATGGTGAATGGCCTCCAGGAAGTGGCCCACAATGCCCATCCTGACCACTCTGGCCATCAGTTTGAACTCTGCTGCCCTGCAGCCATTTGGCCCTTCCCCTTTGTCAAAGAGAGACTCTGAATCAATAAACTTGAGTGTGACCATGAAGCCTTTACTTTATTCAGAATACGAGAGTGCTCACGGGGAGAGAGCAAAGACCGTCTCTGCCCCCGTGACGTTGGGCAGTATCCTTTATAGACCTAAGCTCGTTCTGCAGGAAACAGTTACAGCTTCCCATTGGTTCAGCTGCGATCCTTCCTTATTTAGAAAGAGCAAGGCCAAGATAGCAATTTCCCAGACACAGGAAAATGGACAAGCAGTTTAGACCGGACAGAACTAGCCTTCACGGATAGGTAGTTCTCACAGAAACAGCAGCAGTCCTTATCAATGCTCCCTAGCTGCACTCTTCTACACCTTTAAAGTCCCAGAAAATTTTGAAATTCCATTTCCTGCTTGCTTGGCTTGGACAGCTCACAGTTCACCTTTCCAGCTGACCAGGATGGCTTCACACACCAAACCGTCTCCCAGTTGGTGTACACCAAAGCTTTGGGAAGATTAGGCTATGCAATCCCAACTTCACTCCAGCTGAACTTCTATTCATATGGTCACATTTCTCCGTTAATGATGGAGAAGGGCTATGAGAGGGACACTGCAGTGCCATGTGAAATCAAGGAGCTGCAGCAGGGGTACCAAAAAGTAAAGGAATCAGAGCCAAAGACCTGCCACTTCTATAAGGAGCTGGAAGCCATCCTCGGTGGCAATCCCTGAAGGCACCTCCACTGCCAAGAGATCTGTGGATCCCGCCATGAGCCTGGAGGCAACAGACACTGGACTCAACCCCAACGAAGAAGTTGTGGATGAGGAGGTCAAGTTGGAGGACGATGTGGACTAGGAGACTGGTGACATGGGGGATCAAGACCTCTTCTTGACCCTGGAGGTTTCAAGCCATTCCCAGCCCTCTAGCTCAGGCATACAGGATGCAGGAGAAGGCAGCTTTAGTAGGTGATTTTTTTTGAGCTGATGCTGTTTGGTTACATGAGGCACAGCTGTCCTTTGCTTTGTTGCATTATACAGGTGGTTGAAGGGGTAGAAATGCACAAGAGTAGCTGTGTTTGCATGGATTCCCATTCCCCTGTTTAGCTAGCTGGTGAGCAGGGCCGGATTAACACAGGGGCTATAAGGGATGAAGCCCCTGGCCCTGGCCTGAAGGACGGCCCTGGGCTCCAGCCCCTATGGCTCCTGCAAATCCAATCCCCCCTCCTGCTGCCCCACCCTGGAGGGCACTGGGAGCAGGAGGGCCCCCCCCGCCCTGTCAGTGCTGGTGGGCTGGGGTGGGGCGCTGGGCCTGAGGGCGGGCTCCGCACTTCTGCCCCACTCCTGAGCTGGCAGGTCTGCCCCCGGGGGCAGGAGGGCCCACCTGTTTGCTTTGCTCTGGGGACGGGGACGGAGCTGACTGGCATGTGGTGCAGCTTCAGTGCAGCCTTCCAGGGCTCGTGGCCTGGAGGGCCACACAGGAGGCTGTACACACAACAGCAAGCCCTGGCCTCATCCCAGAATGGAGTGGAGTGAACAGCGTTGACCTGCCCCGCTTCTGGGGGCAGCCCAGCCAGCCTAGCGGTGGGGCGGGAGCACAGCCTTGGCACCCCCCACCTCCCCAGCACCGGCCTAGATGGGGGCCCCAAGGTGGTGGTGGGGCAGGAGCCTCAGGCCATGGGGGGGGGGGCACAGTGGTGGGACAGTCCGGGGCTCTGAGGCTCCTTAATCTGGGACTGCCAGTGAGGCAGAAAAGTGTGTTAATGCACACTGAGATTCAATGGATATCGTCCAGAGAGATCTCTAGCAAACTTTAATGGAGGTATTTGCCAATCCTCTGCTGGAGATTCCTTGGCAGAGTTGCTTTGTTTTTTTCCCCATTGCAGGAAACTTTCCCATGGCACCAATTGGCAAACACCAGGGCCAGTGCAGGGCCCAGAGCAGCACACAGGGACGTGGTTTGAAACTGCTCACGTGGAGGAGATGCACCTTAGCATCCCTGCTTACTCTCAGGAGTGTGAGATCTATCAGCGTCTATGGCCCCTGCCTGTGGAAAATGGTGGCATAATTTGACATTTTCTCCCTTATTATCTATCAGTCAGCTGGGTGTGGGGTGGGCTGGAACGCTGCTCTGCAGGGGAGGGAGGGTGACCTCTGTCCCCAGCCTCCCCCCAGCGCTGAACAGCCTCCTCCAGCACTGAGGGCTGCGGCCGCCCCACCACTAATCTGACCCACATAGTGGGAGGGTTGGGGTGCTGAAACTGGACACCCTGGGCTGGGCCCCTCTAATCTGGCCCTGCTGTGGGTCTTGCCCAGCACCACCCTGAAGGCTGGTACCTGGGGGCTCGGCCATCTCTTGCGCCCGCCTCTGTATGCTACTGGCACAGAGTTCCATGAAGGTGACTTTGTACATTTGAGAATTCTGCAGCCATTTGCATGTCATCCACCTGCATAACGATGTGATCCCGTCACTCGCTGCTTTCTTCGTGTGCCCCAAAACAGCGCTTTCCCATGTGCAGCTGCGCCATGAATGCAAACAGCAATATGGCGCTGCTTGTTTGCCTGGCACACAGCAGGGCAGGTCCTCAGATTCCTGTTCCAATTGTGAGCTTGTGATAAACTGCATGAGCAGCTGTGCTGTGTTCAAACCACTGAGAACAACAGTGGAGAGCAGTGTAGAATTCATCCTTTCACATAGAGCCGGCAGGTGCACAGGAAATTTGGGAAGAGCATTGAAAAATGCCATGAAATGCAGTCGGCAGCCCCTGGAATGATGGGACAGAAATCACTGCATCATGGGACATTGAGTCTGTCCCCATGATGTACCGTGATCCTCTCCACAGCTCCTAGCAGCACAAGTGGCACGTTGCATGGTGAGGTAGCTGCTCCCAGTCAATGCAGGAGCATCAATTGTGGACGCGTTTAGAGACACACTGAGCATATGCAAGCACAAGCGTTGTAACTGCAGTGCTTTTAGCTCATCACTATAACTTGCATTGATAACACTTTCTAGGGTAGACAAGGTCTTATTTACCATGCCCTCCGTTTTGCAGCACCAATGATTGATCAAATACAAATACATAAATCAATGTAATTAAAATCAGCTTTCTTTACAAACTAGGGATTGGCATTTGATTCTATAGTACCAATGGGATAAACTCACACATACTACACCTTAATCCATTAAGGGGAGGGGCAGCTTATTTACTAAATATGCTAATTTTTTTAAGAGATGGGGAAAATAAGAAAAAAGCTGCTTGAGAACTTATTAGCGTTTGATGTAAGGACTTTCACTTTCTATATTGTGACGTGGTGTTGACAATTTATGTTTTAAGGGTTATAAATCTTTAACTTTTTAAATCTCAACAGCTACTGTCATTAAATATTTATTGTCTGACCCTTCAGAATATCTCACTATTATGAACTGTCAGTCAATAAAAACTGAAAAATGCATAAAATTGTGCGACTGAAAATTTAAATAAATAAAATTTTTAAAATGCTTACAAATAAGCAGCAATATTATCTGTGAAAATTATGAAAACATAACATTGAATTTTGCCAAGCTTACTTATAAACTAGAGATTTATTAATCCCCTTTCTTGCAAATTTTGGGCAGAACAAGAAAAATATTTTTTTTAAAAACACACATGGCCTTGAAATTCTAGGAAATCCCATCTACCGTCCCTTTCAGGTCAGGGATTTGCAGATGAATGGAAGAGATCATACGGTGCAGTCACTATGCCCTCATTCCAGAAGGAAAGCCATGGATTCTGACTTTTTGAACATGAGGCCTGCAAATCCATCTTGCTGCCAGCAGCCTCTTTGCTGCTGCAGCGTAGCTTACCATTAGAACCCCACCTTCCTCCTCTGGCTGCATCTCACCATAGAAATGATCATTTCCTGCCAGCACTGGGGTGAAGGAACTGGTGCAAGTTGTACTGGTTCACTGCACTGGTTCACTGCTTGCTTCTGCTTTGCATGCGGAGCTGTGAACCACCATTAGGAGTTACAGCCCCCTGCAGATGCCCTGGTAGAGAGTCATCAGCCTCCATGCTGGACTGGCTCTGAACCTGGAGACCTAAGGTCTGCTTTGATGAAGGCTACTGGTTTTGAGTCCCAGCAGGGACTGCAGGAGTAAGGGGATTCATCTCATTGTTGCAATTCATCACTTCAGTAATTCTTTTACTAGTAATGGTATGTTTTCTAGTTTGGTTTGCAGCTGAATTAACAGCCCTTCTTACAATTCCCTATAGCAGCATTTCCCAAACTGTGTTCTGTGGAACACTGGTGTTCCATGCAATGTGAATAGGTGTTCTGTGAAAAAATTTCAATACTAGTGATATTTTTCCTTCTAAAATACGAAATATGAAATTATTATAAATCAACTTTTGAGAAATATGTGTGGCAATTTTTCAGTATGAACATCCCCTTCCCTGGACCAGCTTGTATGTGGTCTGTCAATATATTCCCAGCCCAAAAGTGTTACTGTAGCCAAATTAGTTTGGGAAACGCTGCCCTATAGGCTCCAAAGAGAGGAGTGGGCCAGGAGAGAGTACAGCCTTCCAGAACTCACTGTGGAACCCAGCCAGGTTCCCCTTTCTTCTACCCCACATAGGCTTGGGGTGACGAATGAGAGCACACATGGGCTATGTCTATACTTGGAAATTTAAGTTGACTTTAGCTAAGTCGACTTAGTGAGTCTACACTTAAATTTTAAGTCGACTTTGGGGGGTACTTACAAAGTCGACCTATAGCGTCCACACTGGATGCTCTAGGTCGACTTCTAGGGACTAGGGGGACCTAGGGCAGGTCCACAGGGGCAGGGGGGGCACCCCTTGCCCAGTGCCAGGGTGCTCAGCCTTTGCTCCATTGTACATAGGTACAATGGGGCAAAGGGGGATGGGGACCCTGACAGGGCATAGGGGCAGGATGGGCAGGGCTCTGCCCTGCCCTTTGGGGGGGGCATGCCAGGCTCCCCCTGTGCCCCCCTCTGGCAGGGAGGGCATTGGTGTAGTCCTGGGGTAGCCCTAAGTCGACTTAGGGCTACCCCACATCTACACTGGCTTAAGTCGACTTTAAAAAGTTGAATTAAGCCGTAAGTCAAAGCAATTCTAGGTTTTATAAAGTCGACTTAATTTTCATTAAGTCGACTTCAGCAAGCTGCTTAAGTCGACTTAAGAAAATTGTAATGTAGACTTAATTTACAAGTGTAGACGCAGCCATGGGGAGTTAAGTAGACTTACCTGGGGCTAAGGAAGGAGGAAGGTTAGAAGGAGGCATAAGAAAGAGGGAAGCTTTCAGTTTAGCTACAAAACAAACAAGAGCAAACCAAATACAATTATATGAATTACTGACTAAAAGGGCAAATTAATGAAACCAAGCCCCTTCCCTCCTTGCCCCTGGCCACACAAAAGGGTGGTGCCCCTCATGTATCCCAGGCCTGCAATGACGTAGGGGTAGGGGGAGACAAATGGCTCTTCACCACAGCATCTGCACTCAGGGCGTGTCTATATGCACAATGCTGCGGCGGTGCAGCAACACATGTACAGCATGTCTGATGAAGGCCTTTTACTCTGAGAGCACTCGCATCAGCATAATAAAACCACCTCCATGCGTGGCAGAAGCTCTGTCGGCTGACCTAACACTGGCCTCACCCGTGATTATGTTGGTGTTACTTCTGTTGCTCAGGGGGATGGTTCAGTCACACCCCTGAGTGATATAAATTCTGTTGACATAAGCTGTAGTGTAGACATAGCCTAAGAGTGTGAGGTAGAGATGGATTTAGCCAGTCACTCATAGCAGATACGTGGCTTCTGGTTCAGACCAGAGCCATTCCAAGCATCCATTGGAACAAACCACAAATGTGAACAGGTGCAAATGAGGACTACTGGACCAGAGACTATGCATCTGCTTCAGGGAGCTTTGCCAAGTATTATGGGATATATACAACAATTCACAGGCCCACAGTGTTGGCAGGGAGAGCTGTGAGTGGCCATGCTGCACTGTGTTTACCTGAAACAGGATTGCTAGTGCAGACACGCCACACTGTTACACTTTCACCATTTTAATTATAATGTCATGCTATTATGCTGGTGCAACTCTTTAGCAGACATGGTTTGTGTGACAACTGGTGGCTATTGCTAATGGTTTGTTTAATCAAGCATTTACAGAGAATTCTAGGAGGTTCCTCTTTCTGGACTATATTAAGGCACACACAACGGTTTAAGGATGGAGGTTAGAGGACAGCAAGAAGTTGTGAAAGAGTAGCAAGCTGGAGCCATCGAGTAAGTAAGATTATTTGGCAGCATTTCAGAAAATGGGGTGGTCCGGTAAGGGAGTACAGGAAATTGTCTGAGCTAGATTAAATATTTTCTAAAACCTTCGGGGTGCTTGAGATTTGACTTGTAAGTTGGCAAAATTAAATAAAACAAAAGTTAACATATTCCCCTTAATATATTTTGTTATAGAACTTTTATAAAGTCATCTATTTTTCATTATTTTGAATGCCTCCTTTAATATGAAGCTATGCATACATGCACAGTAAAATCCAGGGCTATTTCAAGTATCAGCTACAGGCCACAGGTGGCCTACAAAAGCTTTTCTACACATTTCAAAATTTATAACTTTTAGGCATAAAAATGAATTTGCTTCTAATTGAGCTTGGTTGAAGACTCTAAAGGCAAGTCTACCCTACCTGCCCTTTTCAGCTGCAGTCAAACTGAGATATGCAAGTTATTTAAAATAATGTGTGTACCTCAGTTCGAATGCTTAACTCCCAGCTTGTCTACTGTGCTGAGTCAAGGGGAGGGGACCTCCCTTTGACTCAGCGCTACCTAGTGGTGGTGTTCCAAGACTGGACTTCCTGATTGGCTGAGTGGGTCTTCGCAGACCCGAGCAGTTGATCAGGACATTTAAACTGACAATGGCGAATTTGCTGCTGTCAGTGAAGACCTGCCCTCAGTGGGTTTGTGGATCACTGCTCTATTACTCCTGCACAAAATCCATGTGATAGCAACAAATGCACAGACTTGACAGCTGTTTTCCAGTAGCTGTATTCTGTTCTGGAACCACTGTAAGGTCTGAGACCTTGGTTTTTTGGCTAAGCTTAGACTTCGTTCTTGGGTTAAGTAGTAGTAGCTATATTGGAAGAGACAAGAACCATAAGCTAAGTAGCAGGTGGTCACATCGTCACCTTCCTGAAACTACTTCAAAACACTGTAATATCAGGCTGTTCAGAAGGTGATGCTACCACTGCCAAATAAAGAGATAAATCTTTAGATGATTAAAGAAAACTTTGCTCGACAGCATTGTCTCTCGAAAGGCATGGCTTATCAACAGTTGTGATAGTAAAATCTATTCTTCTTGTTTTCTCCTTATCGTCTCCAATTCCCTATTGTTTAGCTAAATGATTTCTGTCTAGTTCTTAGTTACGTAACAGACAGAACAATCAAAGTGTGCATTATTTAAATCAATTAAGGTGGTGGGATATGATTGGTTAAAGGGCCATTTCATAATGGGCTAGTATTGGTGTTTTATAGAACTTTAGTCTAATTTAATTGGTCAAGTTACAGCTATGCAGGACCCAAGTTTTAACTATATAAACTGAGGGTCAAAAGGAAGTTCTTTGGAACCTAACTCCAGCACACAGCCCAAGAAGATCATAGCTGTCAAACTTTAACATCCTGCCAACCATAGTGGGAAGAAGCTGGAGTCCCCAGAAGATCTAATCCTGATTGGCCACCAGGAGAAGTTTGTCTGCCTTATTGGGAGTGGTGAACATTGAATGCTTATTGTGTGTATTCTGTTTTGGTAATTGGTAATAAATAGAGAAAAAGGACATTATTGTGTATGGCTTTTCCACTGGTAAAAGATCCTGGAAATCCATAGACAGTTACACCCGGCCAGAGCCCTACAGACTGGGAAAGGGTGGGTACTTCAATTAACTAGGTTACACCTGGAGCCCTATGGTCTGAGAACGGGTGACCCTGAGCCCTAGAGTCTGAATTGGGTAAGGGTGGGGGTGCCTTAATCGGCTTATGACTTGAGTCCTACAGATTTGGGTAAACATGGGGTGCCCTAATATGTGGGTAACACCACACCACTGGGTTCCATATTTCTAGTGCCATATTACAAGACCAGACAAACTTAGAAGAAATGGACATAAAAATCCAGTGTTTTCATTTGCTTCATCTGCTTTGGCAGTTTGGCTATGTCTACACTTGTGAATTTAAGTCGACTTAGCATGTCCACACTTAAATTTTATGTTGACTTAGGGGGGACCCTACAAAGTCAACCTAGAGCATCCACACTGGATGCCTAGGTCGATTTGTAGGGGCTAGGGGGACTTTGGACAGGTCCACGGTGGCAGGGGGGCACCCCTTGCCAAGTGCCAGGGTGCTCAGCCTTTGCCCCATTGTACCTAGGTACAAAGCAAGCTTAAGTCAACTTAATTTACAAGTGTAGACGCACCCTTTCATCTGCTACTCATAGCAGAACTGAGGTCGAGGATTCATCTGTTCTTTGACATGTAGAGGAGTCAGACTACATGATGATGGTTCTTTCATAAACAAGAGATTGGGGGGGGGGGGGGAATACCTGTTATGAAGATGGCATGACTACTTCTGCAGAGACATGACTGTGTGAGGATAGGATTGTGGAATGTTCGATCATTCAGAGCTTTGGAAAAATGACTGAATGTTGATATATGTGCTGTGCAGCAGACATAGTGGAATTTGGACATTGAGCGCATAACTCTGACTCATAATGGTCAGAACTTTTGATTGTTGCATACCTGGATGGACATACTGGAGTTGCTCTTGTTTTGTGCTCAAGGGCATAACCTGCACTACTGGCTTGGCAGGCTTATTCTCCTGATAGCTACCATTTTCAAGCTGAAGATAGGACATGCAGTAGTTACTAGCACATATGCTCCACATGATGCAAGGCTTGATGCTGAAAAAGATGCTTTTTATGGCATGTTAGATGATCTATCTAGGCTATCACCCCAACTTCACATTGTCATCTAATGAGATGTGACTGCAAGAGTTGCACATAATAGAACTAGATGTGAACTGGTACTGCGATAACAGTTTACTAGAAGAGAGATCAGACAATAGTGTGCATCTATTACAATTTCTTTCCAACATGCACTATTTTTAATGGTTACCTGGTTCCAGCACATGAACTGCCATTAGAATTCTAATATCCATTGGGTGGACAATGCAACTTGGATCACATTCTAATCTGGAAACTCTTGATTAAAGTCACCTGGGATGTACATATATTTAGGAGTGCTAATCTTGTGCCAGAATCTGATCATTGACTCCTAATAGCAACAATGATGTTGTGTTTAATAAAATTCCATGGATTGCAGTTCAGTGTTGGTAGACTTAATTAAGCAATAGAGATTTCCAGCAAATATTATATATTGGTTAACTAGCTGGGGAAGGGTGGCCTTTATCTCAAAATTCTATCACAGAGATTGCTAGAGGACAACCGGGACTAAGGAGAATGAAAAAACAACTTTGAGTTACAGTACCATCAAACTGCAGGAGAGGAAAAGGAGGTGTGTTGCTGAACAGATGCACAGGAAGGCCAGCGAGTCAATGAAAAAAGGAGAGAATGAGCAATAGAAGAAAATAAATGTCTTCAACAAGCAGTCAAGAGAGCCTGTTGGAATGATCATACTCAATGGTGGACTAGTATGATCCAGAAATGTGTATTTGAGACTCTGAAGGTCCTAAATGGACATCCATTCTTGCAGTGTCTGCCAGTTAAGGACAAAAATTAAGAGTACTATCAAGATATTGATGTGCAACTTAAGCATTGGCATGAGCATTTTTGTGAATTAATGAATAGAGCCCTATCAAGATGTAAATTTACAACGTAATCCAAAAATGAATCTGATGGAAAATAGACCACCAAGACATCAGAGGAAGTGATGTTTGCTGTTAAACAGTTACAAAATGATAAAGCACCTGATATTAACAATATGTCAGCAGAACTACTAAAGAATGAAGGCCTGAATTTAGTTCACTGGTTTCACAGGGTGCATCTACACTTGTAAATTAAGTTGACTTAAGCTTGCTTAAGTCGACTTAATTTACCCTGCGTCTACACTAGTTTCCTTAAGTCGACTTAAGGAAAATAAAGTGCATCAATCTGCATGTTGGAAACTGCTGTGCCAGAATGGGGTGCCAGAAGATTTAATGTATCTCATGGCAGAACTCTTGCAGTACACTTGGCTGTGGAAAGGTCAAGGGCTGTATTATAGATGGGGGTCTCAATCTGATCAGGAGTATGCCTAGGTTGCATTCTTTCACCTACACTATGTAATGTTCTAATAGACTATCTGACGACATAGTTGATTGAAGCCAAGATAGATGGTGTGAAATTTATAATTTAGTAGATGCTGAGTATGTCTATGATACTTGAAGAGACTAGCTGCAAAAAAACTGCAGAATCTATGGCATTTAAGATCCATGGTGATCAAACCAAAGTTATGCATGCCTCCCTCCTATAAAACAGAAGTAAATGATTTGCTGACATTGCATGTAGATGGCAATGACACTGAGTGGGTGAATAATTTTACCTATCTGAGTAGGCAGCTGACAGCAGGACATTCGATGTTTGAAGAAGTCACGCTTTGCATTGGTCTTGTGTCAATAATGTTTCGGAGTTTTCAAAGGCCTCTCTTTGGGTGGCAGGATGTCTGTGTGACATCTAAGATGTGAGTAGTACTCACATGCAGTAGTGATGACAACTCTGTTATATGGAGCAAAAACATGGCCATTAAACACAGCTGAGGAGAAGAAACTAACCAATGTTCACTTTCAACAATTATGGTGTATTTTTACACTCAGATAGTTTGATTTTGTCACGAATGAGAACGTGCTGAGGCCCTAGGCTATGTCAAGATTCAGAGGCCCCTTACCATGAAAAATAAAGAGAAAAAAGTGTATTACATTATAACACAAAGGGTAATATAAAAATAAACGAGAAAAAAAGTGTATTACATTATAACACAAAGGGTAATATAAAAATAAACGAGAAACCATTGTATTTGCATATATACATAGGCAAAGATGCAACAAAAAACAATTAAACAAAAATATACGTCTTGCAAAAAGCCTTATTTGCATTATCAATTTCAATTATGATAAATCTTCTTAACTATCTCTGACTTTAGAGGCCCCACATAACGGTTGCGTCTACACTTGTAAATTAAGTCGACTTAAGCAAGCTTAAGCTGCGTCTACACTACAGTTTTCTTAAGTCGACTTAAGCAGCTTGCTTAAGTCGACTTAAGGAAAATAAAGTCGATTTAATTAAAATTAAGTCGACTTTATTAAACCTCATTTTAATTCGACCTAGTGCTTAAGGCGACTTAGGGCTACCCCAATGCCCTCCCTGCCAGGGGGGGCACAGGGGGAGCCTGGCATGCTCCCCCACAGGACAGGGCAGAGCCCTGCCCACCCTGCCCCTATGCTCTGACAGGGTCCCTGAGCCTCTTTGCCCCATTGTACCTGTGTACAATGGGGCAAAGGCTGAGCCCCCTGGCATTGGGCAAGGGGTGCCCCCCTACCTCCATGGACCTGCCCTAGGTCCCCCTAAGCCCCTAGAAGTCGACCTAGGTGTCCAGTGTGGATGCTCTATGTCGACTTTCTAAGTGCCCCTTTAAGTTGACTTTAATTTTAAGTGTAGACGCACTAAGTAGACTTAACTAATTTAGTTAAAGTCGACTTAAATTAACAAGTGTAGACATAGCCAAAGTGAGGCCCTAAGCCCTGGCTTACTTGTCTTATGCCTAAATCCGGCAGTGAATGAGGAGATATGTCGATGATCCTGACAAGTTGTGGTCTTGCACCAGTGGAGAGCAAGGTCAGTGCAGTTGTGGGGCCATGTCCAGGGCGCAGAAGAAGACGGGTTTGAAAGGTTTCTAGATCTTAGGTCAAAAGAAGAAGCACACGAGGCCAAGCATGAATGCCATTTTTATGGATTTATGGAACCGAAACCTTTCCATGCTGATCCTTGACAAAAGATGACTTGCAAGGGACTACTCAAGATGGAAGTCCATTCTATGTACTACCACAACTACATCACAGCCATGGGACTCTGCTGCTGCTCTTCTCCATTTTGGAGCAAAAATTGCTGCCACTGTTCAGACTGGGGAAGTACAAACCTAGTGGTCCATCATTTCTCCCTCAACTCTAAAACAGAACCAACCACAGTACCACCACAGCATACAGGGCTCAAGGATCAGCTAGAACACATATAGCGTAATAAACTCCATTCTGCGATTTACCTGTCAATGTGACATGTGAAAAGTGTTTGTTAATGGAGGCAGAATTAGTGTCAGACAAGGAGTGCACTTCCTTAGTTTGCCAATTCCCTGGAAATAATTAATTAAGGAAGCCATTTAAACAAATAAAGTCACAAGTAAATTTTAGACTATCACTTTTTGCCTATGCGAAATATCACTTAATTCCTACATTCCTGCTTCATTTAGACAGCAGAATATTAGTTGCAAAACTTGCAACTGTATTACAGCTGAGCTCTTTTGGATGGCTTTAGGTGAAGATAGAAAGGCAATATGACCTTAAGAGAAATAAAATAAATGTGGGCATAAATCAGAAAAATGCAGAGAGCAGTAATATCCCAGAGCATATGAGAGAGAAAAAACAAAACCTCTTATGCTAGTAAGAGCAAAGGAGGTCATCACAGCCATCCCACCAAAGGGAGGAGACAAGAAGGACAGGTGACATCCTGCAGACAGAGGATCTAAGGTTGGGAGGGGGAACAGTACAGCCTCAAAGAGGAGGCATCCAGAAGACTGCAGGTCTAAAAGGGGCCCTTGCACCAGCTACGCTCCTTCAGAAGTTGGGATGTTGACAGGCAGTCTGAGGAAAACGAGCGAATGAGGAGTTATGGGACAGTGACCAAGGCTGATGGCAGGTGTGAGCATGTACAGTTTTAAATAATGTGGTTGATGGATTCTCTGCTATCCACAAAGTCCCAGGGGAACTTGAGAGTCTAAAGAGCCAAGTGGACTCTATTTAGATAATGGTGATTATTAAATTAACAGATTCAGTGTTCTTTTATTAGCACAATGGGGCAAACCGTGGTGAATTCTCTACATCTACAGTGTTAGAAGGAATATGGACAATAATAAAGTTCCACCTTAAACCAAAGAGAAGCCAGTGACCTGCTTCTGGACAAGCAGCAGTCCATAATGTGTCAGTCCAAGCCTTGTGCCCAGTCCATTTTGGTAGACAGCTAGTTTCAGACAGTGCAGTTGGAGCAAGAGAAAAAGCGAAGGACACATCTCCTACCTAACATGGAAGCTGTAAAGCCATCACAAATTATGAGACTCCCATCCCATACTAAGGGCTGCATGGATCAGCATTTGGAGGATGATATTCTTAAAGCTACTGTCAGCGATTCACCCTCCAAAATACTCACTACTTGCTTAAAGAAGGTGATCACACTCTGGTCTCCATGACAGGAGGTCCTGGGTGCTGGATCTGGGTGAGGAGAAACTCAGTCCAAAGGGAAAGAACAAAAACAGAGAAAACAGAAAAGGTAAAAATTGTTAGGGGAGAAAGGACAAATCAGAAAAGAAAAAAAAATCTTTGAACAAAGATAAACTTTTTAAACAGGATGAAAAATTCTTGAAGTATTTATAGGAGAGAGACTGAAAAAACTGAAGACATCGAAGGAAATAAAGGTGAAAAATAGGAAGAGAAGGGGAAAAGGCAATGTACAGAAGAGACCCCAAGTTACTTTATTTTATAGAGGGTTTGTTTTAGGCAATATTTTACCATTTAATGCGGGCCTGGCTGCTACTAGAATCTAAATAAAAATAAAAATCTGCAAATGCTGCCAGCTTTGGCAGGTGAAAAGTCATGATGATATACCCAAAGCCTTGACCTTGACAGGGATGCTAGAGAGCAACATAATTTTCTTTTGGAAAAATTTATACGTCTGTATTACATATATGCAAAAGAAACTTGGGTGAAGAAGGGAAATGAAGCACACTATGCACAAATCTCTTAAACCATTATCTTTGGTTGAATATAAGTAAGAGCGACTAGTGTAAGGTTTTAAAAAGCTGATTCTAAGCACGCTCATCCATTAATGCTGCTAGCTAGATTGTGACTGCATAGCTTTACCTAACCACAACTCCATGACTATTTAAATTGAACTTTAAGTATACTCCAAACATAGGCCATTTTGGTTATCTACTGCCTGGAAAAAGCACAACACAATGGGTGTTAGATGAAGATGATTTTAATATTCCATGATGTCTGTTTTATTTCAGGAATTCACCTTCTGATTTGCAGATGACATTGTATGTGACTCACGTGACTAAGACGACGAGTGTCCAGTGCCTGCGGAAGTGTGGAATTGTAATCTTGCATTACATTAACTGCCAAAGGTATACACCTACAGCCATCCTATTACTCAGAAGTATTATGTTTCTTGCAATGTAAGACCATATACAAGAGAGAAATATGTTCTAAAAACATTTATTTTGTTCACTTCTGAGAATATCTGACACTCCAGGAAATATTTTCTGGTATGCAGAATTGACAATAGAGATGGTAGAAAGTCAGAATTAGTACTTGCTGTGTAAAACTCTAAAATACCAAGAGACAGCTATTACCCCCAAATTCGGATTCCACTTTAGTGACTGCATCTCCTGACGTGAATGAAACTGTTTTGAGGCAGCTCTCGTATGTCTTCCTTCTTTTTAACAGGGCGCTAAACTCTTTCTCTCATGGCAAGTGTATCTCTCCGTTGATGATGTTCCCTTGGATGAAATTCTGGCCCCACTGAATTCAATGGAAATGTTTCTGTTGACTTTCATGGGGCTAGGATTTCACTCCATGTTTATCTACTGTAACAGTATTTAAAATGTATAGCCACTCTTAAATACATAACATGTACAGATCCCAATTAGAACGAATGAATGACAAAGTTGCACTCTCAACACACCTCCCACAATCACATTTTTGACTTCTTACATGCTGTCCATTTATGACAATGTATTTGTTTATTGCATGGGAGAGGCCCATGTCCAAGCTATGTGCAAAGAGCAATTGTTTCAGGGAAGTCCTATGGCTTATTTTATGTTAGAGCTCAGATCAAATGATTACAGACCTGCCTGGTGTTTGAATCTATGTGCTCTCTATGGCTATGTCTACACCTAAAAACCCTGAGTTGACTTTGTTAAGTCAACTTAGAGCGTCTATACTAGACGCTCTAAGTTGACTGCCTGTGTCCACACAGGCAGTCGTTAGGTCAACCCAGAGCCACGGCTCAGGGGAGCCGGGGAAGGGAGCCTCCCGGGCTTCCCGGACAGGGTAGCCACGGAGAAGCCAGTTGTCAGGACTCCCCAGAAAGGGGAGCCCCGGAGAAGTGGCCGTTGGGGCTTCCCTGTCTGGGGAGCCCTCCCCAGATAAGGGAGCCCCAGCCACTCTCTTCCCCAGGGCTCCCCTGTCTGTGGACCCTTGGCCGCTCCCTTGTCCAGGGGAGCCCCAGGGACTCCCTTCGGCTGGGGAGCTGGGTGGCTCCCTTGTCCAGGGCAGCCCCGGGGGCTCCCTTGTCCCCAAGCTGTGGGTCCCCAAGCCATGGCTCCCTTCCTCCAGCCCTAGGTCGACTTAAGGAATTAAGTTGACCTAGGGCGTCCACACTGGTTTTAGGTCAACTAAATAAGGTCAGCTTAGACCTTAAGTCAACCTAACGACTGGTAGTTATTAAGTCGACTTAAGGACGCCCTTAAGTTGACTTAATGAAAGCCTGGTGTGGACCTGGGGTAATTTAGGTTGACTTAAGCATCCTTAAATCGAGCTAAATTGCTAGTGTATACATACCCTATGTTTCTCATGAGCTTTTATTTTTAATTCCTCCCCACAGCTTCTAGGTGCCCTTACTTCATTAATTGACAACATGGTTACGTTGCCCATAATGAGCTAGATGTAAATGAAACAATTTACACTGGTGGATTTATTTGAGAGTTAACCTCTTTCTTTGATCGAAGTGTGAATTCCTCCCCTCTCTAATTTAAAAATAAAAGGTGAAAAGCAAAATTACTGACATTCTGTGTTGTGGCGAAGACTCCAGGAAGGGCAGTCCGGAACCATGGCAAAAGCTGCAAGGGAAGTTTCTGTCTGGCCTCAGCAGTTATGGTTTCCAAAACAGACAGTAATACTTGTGTCAGTAATACAGTAATACAGTAAGTATTTTTTTTATATATATATATATATATCATAGAATCATAGAATCATAGAATAATAGGGTTGGAAGGGACCTCACGAGGTCATCTAGTCCAACCCCCTGCTAAAAAGCAGGACCACTCCCCCTAAATTATCCCAGCCAGAGTTTTGTCTAACCGAGCCTTAAAAATCTCCAAAGATGAAGATTCTACCACCTCCCTAGATAGCCCATTCCAATGCTTCACCACCCTCCTCGTGAGAAAGTTTTTCCTAATATCCAACCTTGACCTCCCCAGCTGTAATTGGAAACCATTGCTCCTTGTTCTGTCCTCTGTTACCCTCGAGAACAGCCTAGCTCCCTCCTCTTTGGAGCAACCCTTCAAGTAGTTGAAGGTTGCTATCAAATCTCCCCTCAGTCTTCTCTTCTCTAGACTAAATAAGCCTAGTTCCTTCAGTCTCTCCTCATAAGTCATGTGCCCCAGCCCCCTAATCATTTTTGTTGCCCTCCGCTGGATTCTTTCTAATTTGTCCACATCCTTTCTGTAGTGGGGAGCCCAAAACTGGACACAGTACTCCAGATGCGGCCTGACCAGTGTCGAATAGAGGGGAATTATCACATCCCTCGATCTGCTGGCAATACTCCTACTGATGCAGCCTAATATGCCATTGGCCTTTTTGGCAACAAGGGCACACTGTTGGCTCATATTCATCTTCCCGTCCACCATAACTCCCAGGTCCTTTTCTACAGCGCTGCTACTTAGCTGATCGGTCCCCAGCCTGTAGCAGTGCATGGGATTTTTCCGTCCTAAGTGCAGGACTTTGCACTTGTCTTTGTTGAACCTCATGAGGTTTCTTTCGGCCCAGTGTTCCAATTTGTCCAAGTCTCTCTGGATCCTGTCCCTGCCCTCCAGAGTATCTACCATTCCCCCCAACTTGGTGTCATCCGCAAACTTACTAAGCACGCAGTCTATTCCATCATCAAGATCATTAATGAAGATGTTGAATAGAACCGGCCCCAGGACCGACCCCTGGGGCACTCCACTCGTTACCGGTTGCCAACCAGACATCGAGCCATTGATTCCTACCCGCTGAGCCCGTTGATCTAACCAGTTTTCGATCCACCTTACGGTCCACTCATCCAACCCATACTTCCTTAACTTGCCAACGAGAATGTTGTGGGAAACCGTATCAAAAGCCTTGCTAAAGTCAAGGTATATCACGTCAACGGCTCTTCCCGCATCCACAAATCCAGTCATCTCATCATAGAAGGAAATCAGGTTGGTCAGGCACGATTTGCCCTTGGTGAATCCATGTTGACTGTTCCTGATCACTCTATTTTCCTCCAAGTGTTTCAGGATGGATTCCTTGAGGACCTGCTCCATGATTTTCCCAGGGATTGAGGTGAGGCTGACCGGTCTGTAGTTCCCCGGATCCTCCTTTTTCCCTTTCTTAAAGATAGGTACTATATTTGCCTTTTTCCAATCCTCCGGGACCACCCCCGTTCGCCACGAGTTCTCAAAGATAATGGCCAGTGGCTCTGCAATCACTTCCGCCAACTCCCTCAGCACCCTCGGATGCAGTTCATCCGGCCCCATGGACTTGTGCACTTCCAATTTCATTAAGTGTTCCCTAACCTGACTTTCCATCACCGAGGGCCACTCTTCTCTCCAGTCCGCGTTACCCCGTGTAGTAGCCTGGGAGCTGGCCCGCCCTGTGAAGACTGAAGTAAAAAAAGCATTGAGTACTTCAGCCTTTTCCGCATCATCCTCCACGAGGATGCCTGCCCCATTCAGTAAGGGACCTACACCACCTCTGATCCTTTTCTGATCCTTATATAATACAGTAGTAAGTAAGTATAATACAGTATATATATACAGTATAATAAGTAAGTATAATACAGTAGTACAGTAAGTAAGTAAGTAATACAGTAAGACAGTAATACTTGTGTCAGGCCTATCCTGCTGATATTTACTGTGTATTCAGAAACAAAAAAACACAATTAAAAAGGAATTAGACTGAAAGTGTGTTTTGAAGGAATCCAAACCATAAGGAATACAACCATTGTGTCCTTAATAGCTCATCCGGTTACTCCCTGGGCCCATTGTACCTGGCAGCTTCCTTAACATTAAGGAGACAATGGTTGGAGACAGCCTGTCTTGGGTGTTTACACAGAATCACACAAGTTAAAGTATAGATATAACACCAAATTCCTAACTTCTAATACAAATACAATTCCTATACATAAACTATATAATCATTCCCAGCAAATTACTACCTTTCTATTGATACGAAACATGACATAGTTCCTATGGATTATAGCATTTATGAGATATTCATAGAAAATAATATCATCAATGCTTCCCTAAATCCAGACAGTGTCACACAGGGTTCTGCCCTGCCCTTTGGGGGGGCATGCCAGGCTCCTCCTGTGCCCCCCCAGCAGGGAGGGCATTGGTGTAGTCCTGGGGTAGCCCTAAGTCGACTAATGTCTACACTGGCTTAAGTCGACTTTAAAAAGTCGAATTAAGCCTTAAATCCAAGTAATTTTAGGTTTAATAAAGTCAACTTAATTTTCGACTTAAGAAAACTGTAGTGTAGACACAGGGTAAATTAAGTCGACTTAAGCAAGCTTAAGTCGACTTAATTTACCAGTGTAGATGCAGCCCTTGAGTGCTAAAAATAGTAATGTAGCCAGGGTAGCGAGGGCGGTGGCTCACGCTAGATGGCCAAGTACCTACCTGCTGCCAGTGGTGTGGCAGCTTCACTGCTATTTTTAGCACATGAAGGAGCAGAGCTACTGTGGGTATGTCTATGTGAGCTCCCAGCTCAAATGTAGACATACCTGTGGTCCTTTAAAAAGGTGTACAAACACTGGTTGTATGCGAATAAGTCATCAATAATGAGTTACTAGGAACCTGAATCCTTGAACAGGAAATGGGATTTTACTGCCATCTTTAGTATGGGATACCATAATTTGGTTTTATGCTTTTATAATTATATCATTAGGTTCCCCCCATGCACAAATCCTGCACATCTTGTCTAAGATGTACCAGAGTAATATGAGCCCAAAAAAGTTTAAAAGGGAAATTGAAGTAAATGTTCAAAACTTTGTAACTTTAAAAATCCTTTTTTGTTGTTTGTTTGTTTGTTTTTACTGAAGTTCCCAGTAAAATTGTACTCTGGAATGATACATGGCACATGAAATTTCAAGGAGAGCCATGTGTTTTAGAGGCGGGGGGAGGACTGAAAGAAATCAGACTTGTGATGGAAAGGCAGCATCAGCTTTAACTATGGTCTGGCTGCCATCAATCCAGAATTCAGCCTACACATACACTAAACTCAGTGTCTAAGGTTTTGAATTAATCATGTTCTAGAAATCCCCAATTCACTCAGGGAAGCTCAGTTACCGCTAAGCTCTTTCTCTCCACCTCAACACCAGTACACACATGCATGAAAAACAGGACAGCTATTTTTTTTTAAAACTACTAATTAGCAGCAGGCAGTGAATATGAAAAGTGTTTATCTTTCCACCCTCAGTTCACTATCCTGCTGTGTTATGACAGATGGAATGTTAATTAACATGACCTGGCAGGTAATATTTAATAGGAGACGGAGTATTACAGAGCTATCTGATGTACAGCTGCTAAGTGTCACCCTAAAACCCACCTGGGTGCATTTCTATACCCACAAATCACTGCACCTATCTTTTCATAGAGGAAATCCTGAAGTGGACTTTAGGGTTTTGTTTACACTAGCATTTTTCTAAAAATGTCCCTTTGTTACAATTGCACTAGTGGTATCACTAGTGTAGACAGGCCACCAATACTTAATCACTGGTCATCTAGACATAATCTGAGCAGAGTTAAATGACATAGTAGTTAAAATTCTGGTAGTCTGTCTATCCTAGGGTTTTATACTGCACACATTACCATAGCATTTGAGCTTTTTACATATAAATTCAATAGCAACAGTGAAGTCCTTAGCAGACTTCTTGCAGTCTATGGAACTTCTTCCTTTTCAGGGTAAAAAGTAAACTCTGCCTAGGTTTTATTTATTTATTTACTTGTGGGTTGGTGGATTTATTTGTTCCAAGGGTTATTTTTTTGGCAGGGCAGTGGCTGGATAGAACAGCATGTCAATGTTGCGAGTGTCAGACTTTCAATGGTGAAAAGTCTTTTTTTCAGAGGAAGGTTTTGCAGCATTTGGTGAGACTCTGGATTTGCCCAGTCTCTTCTGGAAGTTTGCTTAATAGCCAGATTCCCGCACCAGAGAACGCTTTATTCCAGCTCCTCTCCTAGAGGAGCACAACAGTCTCAGTGGTTTGTTGCTTGAAATTCAGTTTTGAATGTAGCTGGGGCTTGAGCTATTAATAGCTTTGAAGATGGGGACCAAGACCTTAAAATGACATCAAAAGCTGACAGGAAGCCAGTGAGGGCATTTGAGCACAGGCCTGATGTACTCACACTGGGCCTAGGGACCATGGAGGAGGTGGACAGCTGGAGCCTGTATATTGTCTTCACATTCAGCTTCACACTGAATTACAGTAATCCAGCTACTGATGCTTCCAATTTTGCTACCACCAGTGAAGCAGAAGCAATGGTAATACAATGGGGAGAAATAGGAGGAAAGGAGGAGGTTTAAGAAAAGTACCAGACACAGTATAAAACATCTAACCAACCAAACGTACTTGCATTCTGATGCAAGTAAAGCAGATGCCACACTTGTTCGTGTTACCAGGATAATGCATTGTTTAAATGTCCAAGTGAAATTACTGTGTTTTACCCTTGGCAAACTTCATTAGCTTTTCTCAGAGTGTCTGAAAAAATGTGGAACGTGTTTACTTTCCACTTACCCAGATCACCTCTCTAGCATACAGCCAACATATAATAGATACCTTCTCAGAGAGAATCTGCAAAGCATATTGAGAGACATTGTCAAATATAATTTAGACTAAAATTTAAGGTTTGTGAAAAAAACTTTTGTTAGAAACCAAGACCAATGCAAACATTTACACAATTTAAAAATAAAAGTATCCAGTGGAAGCTTTTAACAAATAAACACCTTTCTTTCTAACATTACAGCTCTGTGTTAGTGTTTGTGAACTTGCACATGAAACTCACTAAAAATTAAGTGTCAGCAAAAGTAAAACTTGCTAGTCTATTTTAATTGTTTAATTGTTCAAGCCAAGAGAAATGCAGAAACTAGACTAATAGAGTGGTAATTGTAAATTTTGAGTGTATTTCTGTATTCATAGGTGGACAGTTCTGAGCACAAGTCAAGAGAAGCTTTTTAAAAAACTCATGTTCAGAATATTCAAATTTGGGTCCCTAAAATTAGGTGCCTAAAGCCATATTTAAAGCCATCTCTGATTTTCTGAGATATTGAACACCTGCAGCTCCCAGTGACAGCAGTGGGCATGGCATGGATTTCTACGGGAACTTCAGATAGACAACATTTCTGAAAATCAGAGTACTTTTATTTTGGAGCCTAAACAGCTAATTTTAGGTACTCACTCTGAAACTGTGGGCCATGATATTTAAATGGAGTGTGCCTTTAAAACAAAGCTGTTCTCTTAAAAAGAGAGAAATTCTGAGATAATAAAGATGCCTTACAAAGCATCCCCACCCAATAACTGAATTTCAGAATTTGTGCTGGCTGAGACGCTACCTAATTTATCAGAGTAGTAACTAGATGCCGTTTCTAACAAGATGTGGGCCAGTGATTTCTAATTTTAATAAACACGAGTAGCATGACACATACAAACCTTGAACTGTAGGAATCAAAAAAGCTACGTTATCTATACAATCCTGGACACTTTTGCTGGCATGAGGAGGCTTTCTGACCACAGCTATCTAAAAGACAGAATAGTCTTTGGGTACTATTTAGTTCCAAAGGGGCTATGAAAGGCAGATGGTCTCATTAGAAACAATTTATGCATATATATTTCTAGGAGTTGAACGCTGCCAGAACAGGTTTAGCTCTTTCACCATACAGGAGGAAAATATCACCACTTGCAAATGTTTCCAGTTTGCAAAATAATGACCTATCCAAAGTAGCTAAGCAACTAATTACTCAAATAGTAGAAGGTTATATGCCAATATTATCACATTGTTGGTCTCCTGGGCAAACAACTTCTCATTCCTCAAACTGCCATATAGTGTCATTAGATTTTGCAGGAAAGGCCTTTCTTAATAGTGCAGCAGCAGCCCCAATGCCCCTGTGCTTATGCCATCATTTCAACAATCATTTCCAATCTCCAAGTCAAATCACTTATTAATTAGAGAGGCAACTCTAGCAAACTCAATTACCCGCAGGCAGTTTCTTCCCAGATGTGAAGCCCCTCTTGGAAGCAGGCCATGGTGTTCCCAGCTGCAGGGAAGTGTTTTGAACTTTTGTTTCTCTGGCTTCCCAGCTCACATCAATAGCCCCCAGAATCTACACTCCCAACCTCAGAAATATCTTTCCCAGCCCCTGCCTCCCACATCTCACTGCATTCCTTTTCATGTCCTGAATCTGTGTGTGAGAGAGAAACAGATGATGATGATGAATACTCTACAAGCGGGGGCAGGTCCAGGTAGTTGCAAAGAAGGCAGCTTTGGGGTCTGTTTTCTGAACTTACTTAAAGCAGAGGATACGTTATCTTCTTGATTTAAAAATAAAATAAATTGAATGGAGGATTTTCTTCAAATTGCTGTGAGAGAAACTCTCTCACTACTGGAGAGGAAATGTATAGTGTGCTGGTACCTATATAAGGTGTAGGGTATGGATGTGCTGGGCTTATATGGAGCATATATTTAACTATTCCCTCCCATGGTTACCACAGGGGCTTGAACTGGGAACTTTCAACACTAAAGCACAGATTTCTGCTGCTTGAACTAAAGAAGTCTTCCTATTAGGGGAGAATAGCAGTGGATTGTGCTCTGTGGGTTAGTAGTAGTAATGCACATTGCACATGCCTGCAGGAAGAGTGTAAATGCTATTTGTACGGGGTGCAAGTGAAGCGGGTGTAAAAGGAGCATGTAGGTTGTTGGGGTGTTTAGAGAGAGGCTGTGTTGTGTGTGGGAGGCTCCGGGCTATGGGATAGTGCTTTCAGATAAGTAATGGATGTGTTTATGGGGGGCACAAAGGACGTATTGGTGTCCATTGGGGAGCACATAGGATATGGGGGAGCATATGAAGCATTTCTGTGAAAGTTTGTGGGAGTTGGGAGTGCCTCTTTCATTCAGATGACCCGATCATGCTAACATGTTGTCAGGACAGTCCTCAACTCCAGATATTTCTCTGAGATACCAATTGGATGGACTAAATACACAAAAACAAAAATGTCCTCAGTCCTTAGAGCGGAATCTGTGTTAGCAGGAATATCTGCAAACTATTCCATGACATCCTTAAAATAGATTGTTATTTTGTTAAGTACTTATTTCCATAGGTACCCATTGCTGCGATATGTAGCATCACAATCAAAGGTATTCATCCTCACAGCACTCCTATAAAGTAGGGAAGTAACATTTATTGCTGTTTTACAGATGGGGAACTAAGGGACAGGCCCAAGGTCACACCTAAAGTCTGAAGTAGAGCAGGGACTTGAACACTGGTCTCAGCAGGTAGCTTGACCACCAGCCCAGCCTTTCTCACTGGTCCATTTACTAATAATGCTCTTTGTGACCAACAACGCTGGCTTCCTGCTAGCCAAATTGGATTTGTCCCTGAGAAATGAACTACTGGCCACATGTTTACTCCAAATTTGATCAGGACTTACAAACATAAAACAAACAAAAATTACCAGTTTTATAGCTATATAGACAAAGAGCTTTTGACTCAGTTCGACTCTCAGGACCGACCCCTAAGTTACTAAAAAAATGGCTACGGTGGAAAAACATAACATCATTAAAAGTAAACAGCTTGCTGAGTGGGAGAACATTGAGGATGTAACTTCAACCAGACTCCTTCCAATATATATATGCCACTGACTATTAGCCCTTTTGGAACAGTTTCCACATCCAGGATTCCCACTAACCCAGTGGTTCTCAACCACTGTGTCAGGACACATTACTAGGTTGCCACACAGAGGTAAGTGTGTCACGGAGATCCAGGGAGATGGCTGGATTTAGCCTGGACGGAGGGATAGGCTGGTGTGTCCCATAGGGTTGCGATACGTCGCCAAGCGTGTCGTGACCTGCAAAAGGTTGAGAGCCATTGCACTAAACAACTCAAAGATAAAATGCCTACTGTGTATCTGTGAACTGGTTCAGACTATCATCTGTGCAAGATGATCTCCAAAGATGGCATGTTTTGGGGACTGAGTGCTTGGGATCCCAGTCCATTGAGAGAGTACAGTCAATATTTAGTCAGTGGAATAACAATTGCCCCAAGAAAGCCCACTCCAGAAAGGTCTGCTCCTCCTATTTCTATCCCTCACAGATCTGTCTCTTCCTCAAAGCAGCTCTGCTGCTCAGGATATAAACATGAGAGAGGCAGGGGCAGCCAAATCAGTTTCTCTAATTTATGTCAGGGGGATTGTACAGGAAAGGTGGAGCTGTACTGGCCCTTGGAGCAGTCCAGAATTAGCAGAGTGCAATGGCGCCTAAAACCCTGCCCACTCCCTGAGCTCTGCATTCTCCACTGTGACTCCTGGAGGCCCAGACAAAAATCCTAAATGTTGAGTCTGTTCTCAGCCAAAGCAGCAGATGCTTCCTCTGCTACAAAGCACTGGAAGATGAAAATTGAAATCCAGATGTAAGCATGATCCATTCATATATCACATCTGGACTCAACGCCAGTCATCTGCCCAATGCAGCAAATAACTCTGCTGCCAACTGACATATGGTCAGGATATCAGACACCTAAATGACCAATAAAAAACCCCTAGGAAGACCAAATAAAAAAACATGAGCTGGACTGGTATAGACCCCACATTAGCAGACTACCCCAATACAATGAAACATGGAAAGATCCAATACCTTCTCACCAAATACAGAACCAGTGACCATTAACTAGAGGTAGGGAAAACAACCAAAGAGATCAAGAAGAAACATCCCTTCTCCATGCTCCAAAATACAAGAAAGTGTGATTCATTCAATTACATTATCAGGAATGGCAAACATCTTTTAATCAACAAGTGACGGGATAAAAATAGCTAACCTTGGGCTGAGTTGGCAACTCAATATGGAGCAATTGTTCTCTAGATAAGGAATGAGCAAATAGATACAAGGGTTAAAACCCAAACAATGTGAATCCCCATCCTGTGCATATTGTATCTACTGCTAATAGATAGCTCAGGGAGCTCTCTCTTATATTTTGGCACCAGTTGAATAACTTGCTGTGCCAGTGAAGTATTATTTAATCAAACTGTGTGGAATTACATAAGAGATGATTCAAATTCCAAAGGGGTAGCCGTGTTAGTCTATTGTAGAAAGACAACAGAGTCTTGTGGCACTTTTAAAGACTAACAGATTTATTAATCGCATGAGCTTTCGTGGGAGAAAATCCCACTTCGTCAGACGCTTTGAAGATGGGAGTGTGCATGGTGGTGAGGTATTATTGAAGCTGGGGTGTGGGGGATGTTAGATATGTGCTGGATGTTTTGTGCTTGTTTGGGGTGCATATGAGTCATGAGGGGTTTTTTTTTCAGGGGGAAGGGAAAGGGGTGCATATGGTGTGTGTATGCGCAGATGCAGAGAATACATGACTACCTATGGAATGCATATGTGGTGGTGGAGATATATGAATTATGTTTGTTATGGGATGTGTCTATCTGCCTATCTTCGGGTTTTGTACTGGTGTCCATGATCACAGTAGCTGAGTACTTCCTAGGTAGCATGTTTGTGCGGGATACCTGTGAAGAGACTGTAATGGAGCATATGAAGAGGCTATGAGTGCATGTACAGCAGGTATACAGCACATGTACGCACAGAGGTAGTATAGCCTAATGGACATCACACTGGGGGTCACCTGGGATCTAGTCCTGGATCTGCCACTGGTTTGCTGGATGAAATTGGGCAAGTCACATCACCTTTGTCTCCCTACATGTAAAAGGGACATGGTGACACCTACCTCTTTTGTACAGGCCTTTGCTATACAGATTAATTTGTCCAGGTCCCTTCAAGGGTGTGTTGATTGTGTGAGGGGGGGCTGAATACATAGAGTTGGGGGTGGAATGGTGTGCCTGATGGAGGAAGGATATAATGGAGGTATAGATAAGTGTGCACATATAGACAGAGTATAAAATCCCTTACACAGTGTAATGCTGGGCAGGTCATAACTGAGGGGGTCTATATAGGTTATATTTTGGCAACACTTGTATAGCTTGTTGTGCCAACCATGTATGACTGAGCTGCACCGAGTGACGGTGAGAGAGATGTTTGTACACAGGATTCTGTGGAGTCAGGACTATGTGAGGGGGAAGGATACATCTGAGAGTGTGTATGCTGCGGTGTGCGCGGCTGGATGTGTGAGGCTGCCTCTGAGGTATAGGGGAGTGTGCAGGTAGGTACATGGGGCAGCTCTGTGAGTATGTTCCTGTATAAAACAATATCATATAACTCTGCCCCCTCAGGTGCACATGCAGACAGATTTGCCCCCATTCCTATGCATTCACACACCCGTGTAGCCTCTGTGATCCTATCTATCTGTCGCACAGACAGAGACCTGTGGAATCTTGTCTTTCATTCACACTTTGCCAGCCCTGCATCACTTGCCCTACCACACTGAAGATGGCAGAGATATGGTGTGTCTGTGTCAGGGTCAGAGGATCTGTGTGCAGGGCAGAGAGGGAAGGGATGTGCGTGTGCAGAGTGCAGTTTGGGGTTTCTGTGGCTGTCTGTGTGTGCAAGGTATATGTGCATGGGGAGGAATAGAGTGTCTATGTTTCAGTGGTACAGGATGTGAAGGATGCCAGGGTACAGGCTGTGTATGTGGGGTGTTTATGGGGGTGCTTGTAGGGTCTATGTGAGTGTGTCAGAGCACAGGGTATCTATGCATGGGCTGTTGAGTGGAGGTACAAAAGTGTGTGCAAGTGGTTTGGGTCAGTACACAGGAGGTATGAGGTATGCGTCTATGGGGGGTACAGAGTATGTATGTATATGGGGGTTCAGGGTGTGTTTAATGAGTACCAGGGTATGTGTCTGTGCAGGGTATGGGACATGTTCAAGGGATACAGAAGAACGGTCATACTGGGTCAGACCAATGGTCTATTTAGTCCAGTAATCTGTCTTCCAACAGTGGCCAGTGCCAGACGCTTCAGAGGGAATGAACAAAACGGGGCAATTATTATGTGAGGCTCTCTCATCCAGTCCCAGCTTTTGGCAGTCAAAGGTTTAGAGACGGCCAATGCATAGAGGGCGGTAGCATCCCTGAATCTTGGCTAATAGCCATTGATGGATCTACCCAACGGAAGACTTTGTGATGTGATAAGCTGCTAGTAGGTGCTGTCACCATAAATCAGCACTGACCAAAAGTTAACCCTGTGTATAAGCAAAACAGAGCTGGTACTGACCAAGGATGTACCTTGCTCCCACAATATAGCAGACAGAATATGTAAGCTCTGTAAAATAACAAGATAAGACTGGGGCAAAGAAATTTTGTAAATAAGTGTGGAAAACAACCAGATGTGCATGCCATTTACCTACTTAGCAAGAAAGTGTATAAAAGCCGGTGGCTAAGCCCCCCCAAAGTTGGAACCTCGTCATTGGACTGCTGTGTTCACCACCACAACTGCTGTGTTCACCACCACAAGTCATTGCTTCCCATGCTCTGTGCTGCAGTCGTTTAACTGGGGTTCCCATCTGCTGAAGGGGCATAAGCATTGGTGCTTTCCTATTTCTTTTTTTTCTTGTCTGTATCTTAATAAAACTGTTTGCTTTTATCTTTTATCTGGTTTCCCCGTGTTGTGCGTATCGAACCCAACGAACCTTAGGGCCTGAGCTATAGTTTGTAGCCAGTGTCCTGTAACACTAGCCTCCATGAATTAATCTAATTCTTTTTTGAACCCAGTTATACTTTTGGCCTTCATAACATCTCTTTACAAGTTCCACAGGTTGACTTCATAATGTTTGAAGAAGTATTTTTTTAAATTTTAGAACTGCTTCTTAATTTCATGGGGAGACCCCTGGTTCTTGTGGTATGTGAAAGAGTAAATAAAATTTCCTTGTTCACTTTCTCCATTCCATTCATGAGTTTCTAGATTTCTATTATGTTGTCCCTTAATTGTATCTTTTCTAAGATGAACAGTCCCAGTCTTTTAAATCTCTGTTCATATGGAAGCTGTTACCTATCCCTAATCATTTTTGTTGTCCTTCTCTGTACTTTTTCCAATTCTAATATATCTTTTTTTTTTTTAATATGGAGTAACCAGAACTTCACTCAGCATTCAAGGTATGGGCATATTGTGGATTATAGAGCGGCATTATGATATTTTCTATCTTCTTATCTATCCCTTTTCTAATAATACCTAACATTCTGTAAGCTTTTTTGATTGCTAGTGGACACAGATATTTTCAGAGAACTAGCCACGATGACTCCAAGATCTTTCTCAAGCCGTAACAGTTAATTTAGAACCCATCATTTTGTATGTATAGTTAAGATTATGTTTTCCAGTATTCATTACCTCAGGTTTATCAACATTGACTTTTTTCTGCCATTTTGTTCTCCTGTCACCCAGTTCAGTGAGATCCCTTTATAACTTTTCTGAGCCAGCTTTGGACTTAACTTTCTCAAGTAATTTTGTATCATCTACAAATTTTGCCATCTTGCTGTTTATCCCCTTTTACAGATGAGTTATGAATATACTGAACAGTACAGGTCCCAGTACAGATTCTTGGAGTACCCCACCATTTACACCTCTCCACTGTGAAAACTTACCATTCATTCTTATCCTTTGTTTCCTGTTTTGTAACCAGTTAATGATCCATCAGATACCATCTTATCTTATGCCTGGTTGCTTTGCTTAAGAGTGTTTGGTGATGGACCTTGCCAAAAAGCTTTATGAATGTCCAAGTACATAATAATCAACTGGATCACCCGTATCAACATGCTTGTGGACACCCTCAGATAATTCTAATAGGTTGGTGAGGCACGATTTCCTTTTACAAAAGCTGTGTTGACTCTTCCCCAACCTATTGTGTTAATCTGCGGCTGGTAATTCTGTTCTTTAGTACTGTGTCAACCAATTTGCCTGGTACTGAAGTTAGGTTTACTGGCCAGTTATTGCCAGGGTCAATTCTGGAGCTTTTTAAATAAGGCATTACATTAGCTATCTTCCAGTCGTCTGATACAGAGGCTGGTTTATGCAATAAGTTACAGGCCATAGTTAGTTTTGCAATTTTGTATTTGAGATCCTTCAGAAATCTTGGGTAAATACAATCTGGACCTGGTGACTTGTCACTGTTTAGATTATCAATATGTTCCACAGCTTCCTCTGCTGTCACCTCAGCATGGGACAGTTCCTAAGATCTGGCACCTAAAAAGAATGGATCAGGAGTGGGAAACTCCCTCATATCCTCTGCAGTGAAGTCTCGGTCCAAATAATTCATTTAGTTTCTTTGCAATAGCCTTGTCTTCCTGAAGTGTGTCTTTAACACCTCAGTCATTTGTGACCCCATTGATTGTTTGGCAGGCTTCCTGCTTCTGATGTCCTTAATTTTGTTGTTGGTGGTGTTAATTTTAGTGTCTTTTTCTAGTTGCTTTTCAAATTCTTCTTTGAACTGCCTAATTATACTCTTACACTTCACTTGCTCCTTTCACGCTTCTTTCTATTTTCTGCAGTAGCATTTGACCACCAATTTTTAATTTTGTTTGCTTCTAACTGCCTCTTTTACTCTATTGCTTAGCCATGGTGGCATTTTTAGTCTCATACTATTTTTTTTAAAATGAGGAGCATACATTTAGTTTGAAACCCCTACTATTGTGCTATTAAATAGTTTCCATGCAGCTTGCAGGCATTTCACTCTTATGACTGTTCCTTTTAGGTTCCTCATTTTTATGTTAAATGCTACTGGTGGGTTTCTTTGGCATTTCCCTTTCAAAAATGTTAAATTTAATTACATAATAGTCATTTTTACTGAGTAGTTTAGCTATATTCTCCTTTTGGACCAGATCCTATACTCCATTTAGAACTACATCAAGAACTGCCTCTCCTGTGGGTTCCAGGACTATCTCCTCCTTTCCCAAAAGGTTCCCCCCATTTCTAATAAAACTAAATCCCTCCTCCCAACAGTATTGTTTTACCCACACATTTAGAATCTGTTGCTTTGCCTGTCTAACTGGCTCTATGTATGGAGCTGGCAGCATTTCAGAGAATGCTACCAGGGAAGCCCTGGACTTTAAACTCTTATATAATCTAAATTTGCCCCCAGGACCTCTCTCCAACCTTTCCTTACATGATTGTTACTTACATGTACCATGACACCATTTCCACCTCAGCACTGCATATGAGTTTATATAAGTACCTCAAGGAGTCCACAACATTTGCACCTGGCAATTCACCAAATGGTTCTCTCAGTTATCACAAATTCAACTATTTATATTTCTAATAATAGAATCCTCCATTATTATTACCTGTCTCGTTCTATGAAATGGGGTCCCAGGCCCAGAGGATTTCATGACAGTATCTGTTGCATTGCTGTGTAGACTTCCTCGGCCTGGGACCTGAGCTCTGGGACCCTACAGGGAGAGTGTCAGAAGTCTAGACAGCAATGAAAACAGTTCCACTACCACTCCAGCCCTGGAGCCTGAGTCAACTGGCACAAGCCAGTCAAAGTGCTGTGTAGACACACCCTGAGGCGTGGAAAGATTAAGGGCTAGCTCCATAAAGGGATTTAAGCATTGCGGTGCTGAATGGCAGAATGCCTATTCTGAGGCTATGTACACACGATCAGATTAAAGCGCAACATGGCAATCACGCTATAAAAAACACGTGACCTTTATTGCGGGAGAGCGCGCACACATGTCGCTCCTTGCAATGCAACAGAATTCTTTGCAATATCGCGGTGTAGTGCAATGAATTCTGGGCACCTATCCCATAGTTCAATTTTCCCTGAATCGGCGCTTGGAATCCTGGGATGAAGGAAAGGAACGCAAAGCACCATGGGTAAACTCTCAGTTTCCCGTGGTGCACTGTGTTCCTGTTGCGTCTTCCTCATTGCCAATAGCAACTCGCGCCTATTTTCAACAGTGCAGTGCCGCACTACTTGCGAGCAATCACAACTGCAACAGCATGGATCCTGCTCTAATCTCCACTGTCGCCTTCAGCATTCTAAATACATCTCGGCTGGTTGCTCAGTACGCAATGAGCTCCGAATCAGACAAGGACACTGAGGAGCAAGGGCTGATCGATGCCCTGCAGAGCAACAGCACTGCATTGCTCAGCTCCTTCACCGATCATCTGCACACGGTGCAACGCCGTTTCTGGTTGTGAGAGACGAGCACCGAGTGGTGGGAACACACTGTTATGCAGCTGTGGGATGTTGAGCAGTGGGTACAGAACTTTTGAATGCGGAAAGCAACCTTTTTGGAACTGTGTTCAGAGTTGGCGCCTGCCCTGCTACGTAAAGACACCAACATGAAGTCCGCCCTAACCGTGGAGAAGCGTGTTGAGATAGCTGTCTGGAAGATGGCGACTCCTGACTGCTACTGGTCGGTTGCAAACCAGTTTGGAGTCGGGAGGCCCACCGTCAGATTAGCCCTCTCACAAGTGTGCCGAGCCATCAATTGCGTTCTGCTATGGAGGATGGTGACATTGGGCAAAGTTCGTGAGATTGTGGACGGCTTTGCTGCCATGGGATTCCCTAACTGTGGGGGAGCAATAGACGGCACACATATCCCGATTTTGGCTCCAGACCATCTCGCGACCGAGTACATTAACAGGAAGGGCTACTTCTCCATGGTGCTGCAAGCACTCGTGGATCACAAGGGGCGTTTTACAGACATCAATGCTGGGTGGTCGGGAAAGGTGCATGATGCCCGCATTTTCAGGAACACTGGTCTATACCAGAAGCTGCAAGGGAGTTCCTTCTTCCCAGATCAAAAAATTACTGTGGGGGATGTGGAGATGCCCATAGTCATCCTCGGAGACCCAACATACCCACTGATGCCATGGCTCATGAAACCGTACACCGGGAACCTAGATCGCAGGAAGGAGCGGTTCAATTACAGATTGAGCCGCTGCAGAATGACTGTAGAATGTGCCTTCGGCCGTTTAAAAGGGCGCTGGCGATGTTTGTATGGGAGGCTGGACTTGGCGGAAGACAACATCCCTGCTGTGATTGTGTTGTGCTGTGTCCTTCATAACATTTGTGAAAGTAGGGGAGAAAAGTTTTCCCTGGGGTGGGCTATGGAGGCACAGTGCCTCGAGGAAGCATACGAACAGCCAGCCACTAGGAGTATTAGGGGGGCCCAAGGAGAAGCTGCTCGCATAAGGGAGGCACTCAGGGACCATTTCAATGATGCCCTCCCATAGTTCAATTCAAGGACACATGAAGTGCACCTTATGAGATTTTAACTGTGTACAAATAAAGCCACTCTTCAAATTATTTGTCACTGTTTTTATTAAAACCTAAAGGGGGAGGGGGGAGTTACAGGTGGGTGTAGCTGCGGGTCTCTAAAAAGTAGCTCTGTGAGGGACTGGATGTTGCAGTATACCAGGGGGACGAGTGGCCTTCAAATAAATGCTTCGAAGGACTACGGGGTGTGGGAGGCAGACACAGCTGAACTGTCTGGAGTGGAGCCCGTACATTAATCATCTGGGTCTGCAGAGCAATCATGCTCTTGAGCAGTTCTGTTTGCTCCTTCATGATGCTTATCAGTTCGTCCCTGTGTTTCTGCCTCCTCTGTTGGGATTCCTCTCTCCAGGCTCGATTCTCCCTTGTGGATGCCTCTGTTGTTTTCATCAGCTCCTGAAACGTATCCTCCCTGTTTCTTTGAGCACGCCGCCGAATGTTTCTCATGCGGTCAGCTGGGGTAGACACCGGCCTTGTGAAGGTCGAATCTAATAAAAAAAAAAATAATAAAGCTATTGTTAACACATAGCCTAGATAACCAATGTAACCTTCCAGTAGCACATTCCACTGGAAGGTACAGGGCAGTCAACATCCTATGCTTCGCTGAAGCGGACAAGGTACGTCCTAATAGAAAGCTTACTGGGGGCTAACATTCTGCACAGGGCACACAGATGTAACCCGATATCTCTCTCCTAAGAGTGCCCCTGCCAGCTAGAATACATATCCTACATGCCACCGGATGCAAGCCAGGACCGTATGCTGCTGCATTGTGTGCTGCCATGGTTCCCAGTGCTGTGCTTTGCAGCTGGCGAGGCCGAGTATCCTTATACGGGAGCGTAGACACATACGCTCTCCCATCTAACCTGAGTAGTAGGCTCTGGAGGTACATCGAGGAAACCTTTACTGACCTAAATACAGATGATTTTTTGACAATCACTGCTTGTGTTGATGCACTTCTAATGAATGCATAGTAAAGAGCGTGCACAGCGGGGACTGAGACAGCAAGCACCCCCGCCCCGGACAATGATATTTTAGCAGGAGCCATAGTTGCATGAAAGAGAAACTTACCTGAACCCCCCTCTGCTGCCTCAGAGGACACGCTGCAATTCATGTCTTGGGTGGACATCTCAGCGGAGGTGCAGAAGAGCTCCTGGCTACACGCTGTTGCGCTCTCCTCCAGGTCACCCTCCATCTCCTCCTCCTCACCGATCACGTCCTCATCCTGCTCGGGTCTGGCATTCACTGGATGAGGGGGGGCCGATGTGCCCACAAGACTCTTTGCAGTGGTTGTGAGGTCCCCACTGAGGATGGCTTCTATCTCCTTGTAGTACCTGCATGTAGCAGGTGCTGATCCTGAATGGCGGTTTGCCTCCTTCGCTCAGTGATAGGTTATTCTTAGCTCCTTCACCTTCGATCTGCACTGCACAGTGTCTCTATCATAACCTCTCTCTGACATGTCCTGAGAAATTATGCCATATGTATCATAATTTTGCCTGTTGCTGCGTAGCTGCGCCTGCACAGCAGACTCTCCCCAGATGCTGATCAGGTCCAGCACCTCTGCCATGCTCCAAATGGGTGCACGTCTTCCTCGATGGGCCGCCATTGCTAGTGAAAATCGGAGCTGCACTCCACTCCACGAGAAAGAGAAAAGGAAGTGAAACAGAGGAAAATTCGAAAATCCCGGGAATCGAAACAGGGCGGGGACTGTTTCATCACGGCCACAGAGCGGGTGGGGGGAAGACCAGAGAGGACGACTTTGGAATGTTGGGACACTTCCGGAGGCCAATCATTGCGCGATAAGTGTACACACGAGTCGAAAGGCGCAACAGCTGTTCCGCGTTAACTGCTACCACCGTCGTCGAAATGGTTTTTCTATTGCGCTACCATAGGGCTGTTGACGCACAACAGCCCTATTCCACGTGTGTACGCTGTTGTTGTTATCGCGCGGTAATGACTGTTAATGCATGATAAAGTGATCATGTGTACATGGCCTGAGAATGCTGGGGGGGATTAAATGTGAGCCAGGGCTCCAAGCAGCTTGTTAGCTGTCAGGATTTAGGTGATTTTATACATGCCCACCGGCAGAAATGTAGGCATGTACAGGGTTAAGTGGCAGTCGAGTGTTGGTTGTGAGAATGTCCGTGGTGCCTATATCTGATTAGGGCCAGATCCACAAAGGGCTAAAGGTTGCATTGTGGAGCTGATCCTAACTGATTTCTCCAAACTACTGTCCAGAGCTGGGAATCAGGGGCCAATTGCAATGTTTTAAGCACAAGACTTTCGTTCCTCTCCTTGTATGTTTATATAGTCCTACTCTTTCTAAACCATGTCATTAGTGACATCTGTGTAAGCCAGCTAAAGAGACTGAGGTTGCAGAGATGCCATGAAAGTGTCCATTTGTCCTTGAGAGTAGTTATTGATGATGACGCACAGGAAGGAAAGAGTTCAGCTTGACTTTCTAATCCCAGGGTGAGTTTGCAGGGGTACAGAATGGAACCACTACAGTGTAAATATGAGGGAAGTAGTATTGTACCCATTTTCAAGTGGGTAAACTGAGGCACAGAGCTGTCCATAAGTAGTTCAAAGTCTTTGGAAATGTATGGCAGAGCTGGGAAAAGAAACTTTTGTTCTGGACTTTCAGCCTTGTGTTTTAGCTACTAGACCTGACTACATATCATGACCATGCTCTAAAACAATACTCTATTATTTACACTGCAGTAATATCACACTGTACAATGGATCACACAACCATTTTCCCTCATCATCCACAGCTCTGTTGTGCGGTTCCATGATCAGAATGATTAGTATGTAGTTTTAAAGTACTGCTGGTATATCCCTCCAAGTCTTGCAGGAGCAGTTTATACTACACTAGACATGATGCAGGCATTTGGTTTCAACATACATTTTGCAAGAAGGGAAGAAACACTGTTTTAAATGTGGAGTGTTAAGGGAAAATGAGGCTGGCAGGTACAAAAATCCCAATTTTTTTAGCCCATTTAGCTTCAGTTCTCATGACTTGTTTGAAATCCTCCCACAGAAAGACATCTGCCGAGAAACTCCAGTATCATATACAAATAAGAGCTCACTCCGCACTATTCCACATCCTTCTCTTGGATTGTAAAGTGTGTGGGTAGATAACAGCACCTAAAGATTTTCATCTTTGTAAAGGGGTGCATAAAGTACACAGGATAAAATCTTTTAAAATGTTGAATCTGAAGGTTGGTTCTTTAGTAAATTAAAAAAGAAACTTTCCTTTTACTATCACTTTGAGACTGCTCCCAAATGAAAAACAAGTAAAGAAACCGGGACTTGTCGAGTGTGTTGATCTTTACCATTCATGAGTTCAGCACTAATGAGTTATGGGTTGGCCCACGAAAACATAATGTGTAAATTAGGAATTTAATGATGTGTAAGATTAAAAGCTGTGCAGGATTGCATTTATTTAAGGCTGCCATCTTGTGTTCAAAGAGGAATTACTTTATCAGACACTGTCCCTTTCACTGGGTTTAAATTGATTCCGTTATGGAAAATACTCAAGTGCCTGAGAGTGCTGGCTGATAGCATTCCTACTATATGTCCTTTCTGCAACTTGCTTAGCTGCTTTATATTATCAGAACACACTATGAGGGTCTTAATGGCTTCACCATAACTTGCAAAGGAATAGACGAGAAGCATTTTTTTCCCCTATGCATTTGGCAAAGGAAAGTCAAGATTTTGCATAAGAGATGTATAGACATGAAATGCAAAAATTACATTTGCTTTCCACATTTACTTAGTTTCCAATCGTATAGCTGCTAACTCTTCCCCAACTCCAAAACTACCCTTCCCCCACCAAACAAAGTGTAAACCTATAGGCTAGACCCTTACACCTCTACATTAATCATTCTGATGTATTTTGAAGTTCTAGCTGTGTTCTGGGTGACATCATAGCATCACTTGGGAAACCAGAAATCCTAGTTCCTGAGCCATTTTTGCTGACTTGGGTAACTGATGTGAGTTCATGTGGAAATTTGGCATCAAGTCAAGCAGGTGTGTTGCAGCTCACTGAGATGGTGAAGGGAAAGGATACTGCGTGGGAAGAACTTGAGCTGTTTTAGAGTGTCATGTTGCATAACTCCTCCTTGATACAACAAAGGAAAAGAAGGAAGATGGGTGGTTGTCCACTTTATCTGTAAGGACATGCTGCAGGATGACTCTAATCTAATCTTCAAAGCTTCTGACGAAGTGGGATTTTCTCCCATGAAAGCTCATGCAATAAATAATTTTGTTAGTCTTTAGTTTGTTTTTCTAATCTGATCTGAAAATATATATGTAACGAAGTTTTAAATAAGGACCAAGTATAGGTGTACAGTAAAAGTCATTTTAATAGTGGTCTTGCATAGATTTTCATATAGCTTGTCTTAAATTGTAAGCTCTTTGGAGCAGGAACCATGTCTTTGTATCTATTTGTACAGAGCCTACCATAATAGAGCTGAAAGGTTTCTGGGCACTATTTCAACAGAAATCTTAAATAAGAGGTGTGTATATATATATAGGGACACAAACACAGTTTCCATATGTATATATATGGAAAGTGTGTGTGTGTCCATTTGCGTACACATACACACTTTCTATATATAATACCTTTATATATTTCATACTCCTGTTTATTTTTATAGCCTACTATTATTTTTACTTAGTCTGCAGTTTTAGATTTCAAAAGTTTCATTCTTATTTCTGTAACCTTGTGACTTGTTTTACAGGAAACCTTATGTGCGAGAGCTTTGGTCTAAAATGCCCTTGATAACATTATTATTATTTATTTGTATTATGGTGATGGCCCCAGTCAAGGGCCCCACGTGCTAGGCATTGTACAAACACGCTGATCTGTTACAGTTAATATAAAACGGTGCGCTGGTCCGGAGTTCAGTGAGGCAACGCTTTGTCTTGAATAGTTTAAACCTAGTAGAAATTTGGTAGTAAGGTGAACAAATTTAGATTCTGCCCTCTGGGAAAAGCTCCAACATTTGCTGTGTTTGGTTTTGGCTAGCAGAAGCTCACCGCAACACCTACGACGTATAAAACCAGAAACAGCCAAAACGATCCATCTGATTTTCTTTTTGCCAATTCCTAAAAGTATCCAGAGGAAATTCAGCGCAGATTAAAAACCTCCCACAGACAGAGGTCATCCAGTTTACTTGCAAGAACAGACTGAATTCCTGTCCTGAAGCTGCATGGCAGATGCTCTGTGCTGTTTAGTCATTGACTGGGGCCTGCACCCCGCAGTACCAGTGGGTGTGACTGTTTAACCATTGCGTATTTTTAACAGGATGCAACTATTCATCATGTTTCTGGCTGATATTTTTATAGCAGAGGCTCTGTCACGAGCTACAGACAATTTATGTGGAATAAGGGCTCCTCTCAGGATCACTTTGAGCTCTCCAGTCTAACAAATTGGCATATGACTCTCATCAAACCTGGGGAGAACTCAAGTGTCACAGTTGAGTCCAAGGTTTCCATCTGGTTCACGCACCAATGCAAATTACATAACCCTTCCTTGTCTTCCGATGGCTCGGATATTTGATGATCATAATGCTGTGAGAACCTTCGCTGCCGGTCTTGGCTCCCAGGCTATTGCAGTTTCATAGCTGTGCAGGGGAAGCAGCAGGCTGCACAGGGTTACCATCATGTCTGGAACTGTTGATGTTTCAGATATAACACATTATTTTAAACTTTAAAAAGGTTTGCTCCAGAGAAGAAAGAAGCAACCAAAAACTTATTAATTGATGTTTCTAACATAACATGGTGTGAGCTGGCGATCCTGGGTGAAATCCTGAATTCATTGGGTACGTCTACACTGTAATTAAAAGCCCTCAGCTGGCCTGTGTCAGCTGATTCAGACTAGCAGTGCTGAGGCTAAGATGCTATTTAATTGCGGGGTAGATATTCGAGTCAAGCTGCAGCCCAAGCTCTGGGACCCTCTCATATTGCAGGGTCCTAAGGCCTGCAATTAAACAGCCCCTTAGCCTGAGCTCATTAGCTCAAGCCAGGGGTTTTTAATTGCAATGCAGACACACCATTGACTTAGAGTTTTTTTTGCTTATTTCCGTGTGACCAGAATTTCATGCTTTGGGCTTTTTAAAGTGTCTGTGAGATGGTTATAACAAACTTTGGATTAGGTTTCTCTATTAGTTCACACTGCTTTTATTTCCTTTTTAACATCTGTAATATTGCTGCTGTTAGAAATTGAGGAAAGAAGGAAAAACAAATAGCTTTGTCCCCATTCTGGCAGTAAAATAAAAGCTTTTATCAAGCATGAAAACTAGCAGAACCTTATTGCCATTTGTTACAGGCCCAGATTCAGATACCCTTACTTATGATACTTACTCATTCCACAAGTAGATCCATTGAAACCAAGGGCCATTCATGGATTACACCAGGAACAGATGTCACAGCAACCCCCAAACACTCCTGCCCCACTTCATTTCCAAGTTACTTAGATACACACCATAGACCCTGTGATATATCCCCCCAGCATACACACCATACATCTTCCCCTTACACCCCCTGATAAATCCCAGCCATCCAGACTTTCTATGTACACTCCTGCTGGTGTGGACCACCTTATCAGCCCCTGTGGGTATCCTAGAAACATCCCCCCATTGCAGAGCCTATATGAATCAGGTCCAGCCTCCACGCCCAGCCCCCCCTTCCACCCTAGATGAAACCCCTCACTCCCAGTTCCCACAGTCCCCCACACCTCATTTACTCCCTACCCCACAGACCCCTATGTATGACATAGGGAGGCATATATTTCAGCCCTACATGTACCCCGACCCCCCAGTTTCCTCTCACAGCTCTATTTTCCAGTAACCAACACTTCCCTCCCATCAGGTTACTCTGTGAATGCCCTCTCCCCATATTCCCCCAGAGACCCCCAAATTAAACCCTCCCATTCCTCCCCCTTTTGCCTTTTACCCAGCTCTCTTCCTTCAGTTATCCCATCCCTCTGGGAAGGCCGCCCCTACATCGCTGCCCCCCGTCTGTCCATCCCTCCTCCAAAGTATCTCCATTCCTTGGTCAGTCCAACATTTCCACATTTGGAAATAGTGACCCAGGGTTGCCAACCTTGCATTTCAGTTTTTACTGATATGAAGAGCTGAAGTTGATTTTTTTAACTTACGTGGTAAACTTTTTACTGACATCACTAAAAACAACACAAACAATACAATAACATCATTATATCTTAATGTCACTCTTTGAGATGCACAGAGGGGAGAGATGGGGAAGGCTGGGGAGTGGTAGGAACCCCACCACAGGCAGGATTGGGGCCCAGGGACTCCAGGTAGAGTGGCGCTTTG
The DNA here is from genome assembly GCA_007922175.1 of Pelusios castaneus. Classification (NCBI taxonomy): domain Eukaryota; kingdom Metazoa; phylum Chordata; order Testudines; family Pelomedusidae; genus Pelusios; species Pelusios castaneus. Next base: position 16,302,688 of record ML685798.1, on the reverse strand, counting down.
GCTGTACCCCAGGGAGCACAGAGGCACTCACTGAACATTGCCCCGCTAGTGCATACTGCTCAGACACTGCTCTCTCCTGACAATGATAAAAGCTCCACCCCCACGCCCATGGAAGTTCAGACAGATTAGGTAGGAAAAGGTTAAAGTTTACTCAGTATACAGATTTCCAGATAGCAATGACTTGTAAAATAGGTCACTTTTTTTGCAGGTCATTTTTTTAAGTGCCCACCCATCCAGGTGTAAGGCTTTCTAATCCCGAGGGCAGTCTGCAGGGGATTTACAAACACCCTGCCCCCAGCTCCCAGCATGTGTGAGCACTTGACTGAACAGAGAGAGCAGTCTCCCTGCGTTCAGCTTGGCTAGTGCAGGCAGGGAGGCTGCTACAGATCAGGGCTCAGGACATGAGCCCTCTTGGCCCAATGCCAGCAACGCCCCTGGCAGTGCCACTGAGATTGCTGCTCCTGTCAATGAAAGCCACTCCAGACGACTCCTCTGGATGGCATGCCGGGGGATGGGGTCATCAGAAATGCCGCAGAAAGCAGCTGGTATGCCTGGGGAGGAACCGGTCCAAGCGGCTTCTTTCTGTGGTGTGCCTGGGGACTCACACCTTTGAGAGGAGCCTCTCTGGGGCTATGTCTACACTTGTGTATTTAAGTCGACTTTAACTAAGTCGACTTAGTGTGTCCACACTGAAAATTAAAGTCGACTTAAAGGGGAATGTACAAAGTCGATCTAGAGCGTCAACACTGGACGCTCTAGGTCGACTTTGTGGGGTTAGGGGGACCTAGGGTAGGTCCACGGGGCATGGGGGGCACCCCTTGCCCAATGCCAGGGGGCTCAGCCTTTGCCCCATTGTACCTAAGTACAATGGGGCAAAGCGGGACAGGGACCCTGGCAGGGCATAGGGGCAGGGTGGGCAGGGCTCTGCCCTGCCCTGTGGGGGGGCATGCCAGGCTCCCCCTGTACCCTCCCCGACAGGGAGGACATTGGTGTAGCCCTGGGGTAGCCCTAAGTCGACTTAGGGCTACCCCACGGCTACACTGGCTTAAGTCGACTCTAGGGAGTCGATTTAAGCCTTAGGTCTAGTGGAAAGGAGGTTTTATAAAGTCGACTTAATTAAAATTAAAAAGTCGACTTAAGAAAACTGTAGTGTAGACGCAGGGTAAGTTAAGTCGACTTAAGCAAGCTTAAGTCGACTTAATTTACCAGTGTAGCTGCAGCCTGGGTGACTGCGTTACCACTCTGGGCAGTGGCCATTTTGTTTTTTGGTGGAAGGGGCCTCTGGCACTAGCTGAGGGTTGGGGAGGAGGAGCCAGCATGGAGGTCTATGCTCATACTTAGTTTGCGAATGCATATCAGAATCTGATCCATAATTAGGGTCACATCTGCCTGAAGAACCAAACAAGAGGCTTGGCCATTTTTTGTAACAGGGCATCTCTCCCACATAACGATATGTCTGAAAAAATGATACATTTGTCAGGCACTTTAAGACATCTAAGTGTTTTGTTTTACTTCAAAGCACCTCTGAACTGCTACACGTGCACTTCAAATACAATGTAAGACAGTGTTGACAAGCATCCTTTTTGTGCGTTGTACATTGTAGTGAACTCATTTGTGAGCCAATCCCACTCCCTACGACACTATTTTCATGCCTGGATATTAATTTATGTGTTCACTTGAATACAAATGCTCTCCTGTCTCTATAAGTTATAGAAGCAATCATCCAAGGAAGATCAGAAACACCTAAAGTCAATTCTGGTGACATAATTTCATACTCAAACCTGAGATGCCAAGTTGTGGCCCTTTTAGATGGGAAGCGGTGGTGTGAAAGCACTCCCACCTCTTCAGAATTACAGACTCAAGTTCCCTATAAAATATATTTATGTTCTGAAATAAGAAGTGGCCAACCTGGCAGTGGAATGAAGGGGATTTTAATCCCTTGGGAGGGCTGCAGGAACATGCTCAGATGAAAGACAACACCTGACGCTTTCAGGCAGGGATTCCTTTCCCTCAGGAGTTGTCTGTACAGAGCCTGGCACAGTGAGGCTCCCCCCGTCAGCTGAGGCCTCTAGGCTAGTACTGGTACATCTAAATAATGAAGTTGGGTAATTCCCTTCATCTTCCCCACCTCAGTCGTATGAATCACCCTATGTGATGAATGTGAAGAAGAAACTCTTTGTAGATGTTCTGAGGCCCAGACTTCACAGTAACTGTCAACTGGGTAAACCTGACCATTGCTTGGACAGCTTAGTCCTCCCTCCTGGGCATCTTTTTTACTGCCCAATTTTGCTTCCTTGACTTAAGGTATCTTTCAGTGCTCTCCTCTGGGCAACACAGCTTTAGAAAGAGAGAGCAACAAGTGTTACGTGGGATGACATTTAGGTAGTAAGAATGCTTTTACAGACCACCTAAAGCCCTGTACAGTGCAACCGCCACCCATTTGAGTTGATTTGTATAGCAATGTGGTAGGTTTAACCTCCACAGCATCTCCCCCAACCTGCTTGTCACCCACAATAGCACCACTCACCCTACCTCAGTTTCCCTAGAGATCTTTAATGAGACAGAGATTAATCAACCTTGCTTTCAGCTACAGGCCTACCATCCCTGTAGAGAGGCAACCATCTCTCTCAGTGTTCTCAGGCAAGCCACTGATCAACTTAAACAATAGTGTCAAAGGAAACATAAAACAAAAGGGTCATTCACCCCACCACTGCTGTGCTGCGCAGTTTGGTGTCCTCAGAGTTTTAGTCTCCCATCTGGCTGGGGTTTGGCCATCTCCACAGCCTGCTTCAGGAGCCTCTTCCACTCCCAGCAGGAAGAGTCACAATGGCAACAACTTCCCACCTCCCAATCTGAGCTCTTCCAGCCTTTCAGGGAAATCACCCATCTCCTTTCCAAATGAGCCTAATGACTAACCTAAGCCATCTGATCCTCAGTCAATCAGGATGAGTTGGGGAGGAGGGAGATTTTAGCTGCTGCATCATAGGCAGAGCTGAGCCTGGCTCCACTTAAAGGGCCAGCCAACCTGTGACAAGTGGGGATTGCAACAAAAAAAAAAAAAAAAAAAGAGGTGGGAGTGGGAGTGGTAGTGGTGGAAATGGAGAAGAGGCAGGAAGTCTCTTCTAGGATTATTCACATTTCACCTTTTTTACTTTCTTTGCCTCCATACAGCTCTTAAAGGACATGAAGACCATAGTACATAAGGGCAAGATTGGCCTCTTCTGAATTTATTAGTGTCACTTCAAGCCCTGGATGGTTCCTCTTGGGAGACACACACGGGTCCTTTCTCCATGTGCTCAGGGTTGATCACACTTACTGCACACCTACATCGTGTCAGCCCAAGGCGCAAAGTCCATTGACAGAAAGATATTTAGGCTCCTCGTTTTCAGCCTAAACACTTTGATGGATCTAGACCCTTATCGCTAATGTAGATTCCGAAACTTGGATGTGTGAGCCTTGAGGACAGCTTGCTGGGCTAGTACTGTGTAGCAGTTTTTACCCACCATACCTACTGCACTATTTATTAGTTCAGAGCTCACTATAGTTAGAATGTTGCAAATCTGTGAATATCTGCTTTATATCTTCCAAAGGGGTAGCCGTGTCAGTCTAGTTCAACAAAACAAACAAGGAGTCCTGGGGCACTTTTAAAGAAAGTAAATGCAGGGAAGTGTAAGTCATAGGAGCGGGTCAGACTGTTACAGCAAATCAAAGCAGTTGTTCAGATTCAAATAGTGGAGAATGGCATACTAGGGGGAGGTGAGGTCAAATCACCTGTTATAATAAGAAAAAAACCTGCAATCTCTTTTTAACTCTTAGGTAACAGTGTCAAATCTGCATATGAATTCCAACTCTGTAGTTTCTCTTTGAAGCTTTGATTTGTTATCTATATGTTTAAGTATGGCTATTAACAAATCATCAATGGAGAGAACAGGGAGAATGAAATGTTTTTTGAGTGTTGTGCTTTCTGATGTCAGATTTGTGTCCATTTATTCTTTTGCGCAGAGACCTGTCTTATTTGTCCAATATATAAGGAAGAGGGGTATTTCTGGCACATGGTGGCATAAATCACATTGGTGGATGAGTAGGTGAATGAGGCCTTGATGGAGTACTTGGTTTGATTAAGTCCTGTGATGGTGTCTTTTATGCAGATATGTGGGCAAAGTTTGCAACAGTGTTTGTTGTAGGGATATATGCCTGCTTTAATGTTTCTGTTGTTAGGTCTGGAGTTGCTGGTGAGTATCTGCTTAAGGTTAAGGAATAAATGGACACCTCCCTCTAATATGCTGTTCTCCACTGTTTGACTCTAAACAACTGCTTTAATTTGCTGTTACAACCTGACCTGATCCTATGACTTACATTTCCCTGCATTTATTTCCTCCCATTCTGTAAGATCGCCATTTTTAAGCATCTGATGAAGTGGGATTTTCTCCCACGAAAACTCATGCAATAAATAAATTTGTTAGTCTTTAAAAGTGCCACCAGATTCCTTGTTTGTTTTGATTTATATCTGCAGACCATATTTGGATTGTGGATGGTTGTGGATTCAAATTTTATATCTAGAGCTCTGCAAACCTGCAAATATCTGTGGCTATCCAGAGACCATGGCTCTGCATATAGTACTCTGCAATAAGCAAATACTTTTGGATGATACAGTGTTACCCTACCAAAGAAACTGGTTTATTTACATAGAGCTTGTGTGGAATAAATGGGGACATGCCAGTAGATCTTTAAAGTAAGTCAAAGTCCCTAATTTCCAGTTAGTGGGGGAACATCTTGGACTTGATAGACTGGGCAACTCAATAGAATCTGCACAAGAGATGCCAAATTTAGTAATAGCCAAGGGAGTTATTTGTAGTAAAATAATGCTAAATTGTGGCTCTTCAGGTCTGTGAGATGGGTATTGGTGTAGTGCTTGTGAAGAGTTAACTGAAAAAAAGAAGGTGAAATTTCTGTGAAAAGCTGATGTACTGTATCTATGCATTTTATAGCACTGGGTAGGTAGATTAATGTCTCAGACAGTATTAAATCTGCATTTGCAAATCTGAGGCTCCCCAGTGGTCTATGTAATACAATGGAATGGTTAAATAGTATGCCCTTGCATTAGCTATTCTTTATAAATTTGAAGGGCCAGCCACTATGAAAATATTTACTATAATTAACAGATGAAGTTCTCTTATTGTCCAAACTTGCAGCGGTTTTCTGCAGTTACTATCATTCACAGGCTGTGACACACTATCTGTAAATGGTCAACTTTTCAACGACTTGGGGGAAGAGGTTGTGACGCTGTCCGGATTTAGGGAACCATTTATGGTATTATTTTGTATTAATATTTTATAATTGTTATAATCCATAGGAATTATGCCATGTTTGATGTCAATAGAAAGGTAATAATTTGTGGGGAATGATTATATAATTTATGTGTAGGATTTGTATTCATATTAGAAGTTAGGAATATGATTGTTATATTTTAACTTGTGTAAGGCTGGGGGAAACTCCCCAGACTGAATGTCTACCCAGCCATTGTCTCCTTAATGGCCCATTAAGGAAGCTCCCCAGTATAATGGGCCGAAGAAGAAAACCTGTTGAGCCACTAGGACTTGAGCATGTGACTCAACTCCAATTTGATTGGAAAGAACTGCACACAGCATGGAGAAGGCCAGAGGTGATAAAAGGCAGCAGCCCCGACTCCATCTTGCTCTCAAGTCCCCAGGCTACAGCCAACACCCATCTCTGGAACTATTCCTCTGAGACTGAACAAAGGATTGAGGCCCACCCTGATGCTGGGTGTTTACCAGAGGAACAAGCCCGCAAACTCCAGAGGAACAAGCCTGCTTTTCATGAACTTTAAATCATTTGTATTTATGTGATTCGCTTTGACCCTTTAACATCTCTCATATTTTTGCTTCTTTTCTTCTTATATTAAACCTTTAGCTGTAGTTGCTAAAGGATTGGCTACCAGTGTGGTATTTTGGGTAAGATCCAAACCTATATTGTTCTGTGTGCTGTGGCTGGCCCTTTGGGGTCAGGAGAACCTATATCTTTAAGGGACTGTGCGGCTAGGTGGGAGCCAGAGGAGCTAGAGTGCAATAAAGGGAGCTGTTTCTATTTTGGGCAGATTTCTTGGTACCCAGTGTGGGGAACCAGAAGCCTGATTGTGACTGATAGGGAGACTGGTTTAAGTACCACCAGTTTGGCTCCCGGTTTTGCAGCTTGACCTGATTTTTGCATGTCCATGAGGGTATCCCAGGAGGCCCCGGTCACAGAGGTGAACAGAAAAGATGGAGCTTTGCTTGTCCTACTGATAAGTCATAGCTATTGATGCCAATTGTCCTTGTTTTAATATTCACTTACATTTATTTGGTAAAGAAATACTAAATATAGGACCTCTAGGCAGAGGCAGGAAGGTCATGGAAAAGCCACATAGCAGCAGATGTAGTGCAACATGGCATGCGTGTTTTCACATTGCATGACATACCACAATGTTCTGGCCACCCTTCTTTTAAACTATTTTTCCTTAAAACATTGTTCAGTTTGTTTGACTTCTAAGATGCATGAACATGGATGTTACTGGAGCTCCTATCTGAGTCTATACTCAGGAGGACAAAGGATCTTTAAACATTAATGACGTGAAGTAGCTTATTGGAAGGGCAAACTGAACTGTGGCCAGGAGGACCCAGAATTGTGAAGTGGACTCAGGATCCTGGGCTCTGGGACAGCAGAGGTGATGCACTATGGCACTTGGTCAGAGGAAAACAGTCTGCCCTGTGCCAATTACATTTCTGTTTGACTTTTACTTCTGAAGTTGTAACAATAAATGCTCTGTAAATGCCCACCCAGACGCAGGCTAAAACATTCTGCCTCCCCGCCTTGTTAGAAAAATGAAGGAATCAGTCATTCAGTAAAAGAAGAAATGTGGCAAACTTGCACTTTTAAGTTTATCATCTACCCAAAAAATGAAAATAGGCCAACGAGGCTAGTTTGAATTATTTCTTCTACCAGTATCTTTAATCTTCAGGAGTCCAAACATTCCCTTGTTATCCCTCCATCTTCTTCCCAGCCTTCCCCTTATATTGTGTTTTGTTCTGTCCAAAATTTCCCTTCCCTCAACCCACAAGTCATGGAACACCAATCTGATCATTCACATTAAGCTGCAGTGGTGTGATCCTTACTATGCGAATGCTGCCCTATTTTGTCTAGTCTAGTGCCATATTTATTTTTTACAAGATGCACGTACAGCCTCTGGCTTCGTGCATGGGGTCGATGTTGAAAGAGCAGGGTTGGTTGTGAAAACAATAACATAACCTCTTTTTTTGGTCTTTTAGACTTTATTAAGATTTCAGCATTTCATCTCCAATACCTCTAGAACACCTTTAGCAGTCCTGGCATGAAGCTACAGAACAGGGACACTGAATCTTCTGTCTAAAGAATTCCGGCTGGTGTGACCCCTGCATGTCTGATGACTATGCTGCGGAGGGAGCTGCAGGTTTATGACATTAAATATTAACAGCTGGATATTAATAATGAAGGCTGACAGCTCCTTTCCCAGTTTCTGAGGTTCTCTTTCCCCCAGCCTGCAAGTCCAGCAGGACTTGTGCTTTTTGACTGCTGAAGCAATATGGTGAAGGGCCCCTGATCTTTAAGGTCACAGAAGGTAAGAAAAATAACACTGTGATGTCATCAATGTGAATGCGAGTCATCTTTGTCTGACTCGCCATGTACTGCCTCTGGCTGCCTCTCTCTTTAGCCTTCTCACGGAATGTTGATTGGAAAGCAATTTACTGTTAAGGCAGAGAAAATGTACAAAGCTAATAAAAAGCATGGCACCGAGAAACCTAAAAGCAGATCCTTGTGCATAGTTTCAAGGCAGGGAGGAATATAATATTTAATACTTCTGTGTTTTTCCCCTCTGTGTAACTGTGAAAATAATACGTATTTGAAAAATCCTACTCCTCGAATTAGATCTTTGCTTTTTCTCCCCCTAATTCTATCTCCTTCTTTTCATCAGTTATTGCTCTTCACCAGCATAAAATGGTAGCTGAAATGCTGCCTCAATCCGTAGCTATATCAGTCTTGTTCCTTAGATAATTTACAAGAGACATTAATTCACCAGGCAGACTATCTTCTCCTAAGAGCGGCTTCAACGCAGTTGAATAAGTCATGTCTGTGGCCCAGATCGGGTAGCCTGAGGACAAAGAACACAAGTCCTGTCTTGAACTCGTGACCCTCAGTCCTGCTTGGCAACATGCTAAATATCGCTGAAAAGTAATCTCAGAGGAATTAAAACACTGCTTTATTTGAGTTAAAAAAAATGCTAGAAAAATAGTAGCCCCTGATAAATCACAGTGTTTTTTTATTTTAATAGTGCAACTCTATCTTATTTTTTCCCATATTAGACTTTTTTCCAAATTACATTTTTCCCAGTTTTACATTCTAGCTCTTTTTAATGCATGACAAGCTGAGGTTCTGTTTATTATTTATATTTGAACATTAATATTGTCCAAGCTAGATCATTCAGCTTTGGACAAATAAGTCTGATCTTTGCAGAAATTACCTGTTTGGATCAAAACAAACAAGGAGTCTTGTGGCACTTTTAAAGACTAACCAATTTATTTATCACATAAGCTTTCGTGGGCCCAATCCCACTTAATCAGATGCATGAATTGGAAACAGTAGTGTGTTAGCTGTATATATAAATACAGAGAAGGCTGGGTCATAAGGTCAATTCAAATGATTCCCCGAGGGATAGTCTGCTAGCCTACCTCAGCAAACAAGTTGTTTTGATTCAGTACCTTTATCTTCTCTCCCTGTAAAAGCTGGTATCTAATCCTTACTGTACAGTGAAACCCCTTTTATAAATTCCAAAGGGGTAGCCGTGTTAGTCTATTGTAGAAAGACAACAGAGTCCTGTGGCACTTTTAAAGATTAACAGATTTATTTATCGCATGAGCTTTCGTGGGAGAAAATCCCACT
>ML685798.1:16272360-16293318 GCA_007922175.1 Pelusios castaneus | reverse complement strand
ATTCTCAATTTTCTCCACACCCATTTATGGAAATTATTTTTAATGTCCCCAACACACTGAAGATAAACAAGGTCATCCTGCTGTCAGCGGAGTTGCTCTGGCTTTACTGCAGTGTAGCTGAGAGCAGAATCTGAGAGTGGAGATGAAAGAGTGAGGAGAAGAGATGTGAGCTAAGTAGAACCCAGTGTAGATATTACTTTGTGTTGTGAAATCAGACATATGGAAGAGAGAGGAAGGAGGCTTGAAAGGGGAGTAGCCTTAGAACTTGGCAGCTTTTAAAAACTTGTGACATCAAATATTGTTTACCTCTTCCATGAGTCACTCAGGTCTGGTCTACAATAAAAGTGTTACCATGTCTGAACATACTTGCCAACACGTATGTTAACCAACATGATGCGGAGCATGATTCAGTGGAGGGAAGGACAAAACATGTTCAGCAGCATGTCTGCTACCCATGATTAAATCTTCATGGTTTCAGTATTGCTACTGCCACACACTCCAGAATCATGAGACAGGCTCCAAATAACATGAAAATGTAAACATACATTTGTTTTCTTTTATTTACCTTCTGGTTTTTGAAGCTTTGGAAGCAGGGGTGTCATACTCTCAAGCTTTTCTCCACATCCTTGAGGGCTAGAAACTTAAATGGAGGAGGAAAAAAAGAGCTGAGATTCTCCATAATAACATAACTTCAGTAGCTAGAGCTTTAGGACAAATATCAAGCAATGTGAGTCTCCTACTAAAATCATGAGAGCTGACAGAACTGATGTTAAAGCTGAACATGATATATTCTTGTCTATACTTAAAGTTAACCCATGTTCAACTTTCAATTGCTGATGACCATTATTATACCAAAGGACTGGAGAATTGCTAATATCATTCCTATTTTCAAGAAAGGGAATAAAAGTGATCCGGAGCACTACAGTCCTGTTAGTTTGACCTCAGTAGCATGCAAGGTCTTGGAAAAAATGATGAAAGAGAAAATATTTAAGGATATTGAGGTTAACAGTAACTGCGATAAAATACAACATGGCTTTACAAAAAGTAGATTGTGCCAGACCAACCTGATTTCCTTTTTTGATAGGATAACAGATTTTTTGGTTAAGGGGAATGAGGTGGACCTAATTTACTTAGATTTCAGCAAGGCATTTGATACAGTTCTACATAGGGAGTTATTAGTTAAGTTACAAAAGATGGGGATTGATATGAATATAGTAAGGTGGATAAGGAACTGGTTAAAGTGGAAGCTTCAGTGGGACATGCTGAAGGGTGAACTGTCAAGCTGGAGGGAGGTTACCAGTAGAGTTCCTCAGGGACTGGTTTTGGGACCGATCTTATTTAACCTTTATGTTACTGACCTTGGCACAAAAAATGGGAATGTGCTAATTAAGTTTAAAAAAACAAGGAGTCCTGTGGCACTTTTAAAGACTAACAAATTTATTTATCACATGAGCTTCCGTGAGAGAAAATCACGTCTCATCAGACGAAGTGGGATTTTCTCCCATGAAAGCTCATGTGATAAATAAATTTGTTAGTCTTTAAAAGTGCCACAGGACTTTGTTTTTTTGGCTGACCTAGACTAACATGGCTACTTTGGAACTAATTAAGTTTGCGGATGACACCAAGTTAAGAGGTGTTGCCAATACAGAGAAGGATCGGGATACCATACAGAAAGTTCTGGATGACCTTGTAAACTGGAGTATTAGGAACAGGATGAAATAGGTCATGCATTTAGGGACAAATAACAAGAATTTTTCATATAAGTTAGGAACACATCAGTTGGAAGTGATGTAGGAGGAGAAGGACCTGGGAGTACTGATTGATCACAGGATGACTATGAGCCACCAATGTGATGTGGCCGTGAAAAAAGCTAATGCAGCCCTAAAATGCATCAGAAGAGGTATATCAAGTAGAGATAGGGAGATGTCAGTACCGTTATATAAGGTGTGGTCACCGGTGAGACCTCATCTAGAATATTGTGTACAGCTCTGGTCCCCCATGTTTTAAAAAGATGAATTCAAACTGGAACAGCTGCAGAGAAGGGCTACAAGGATGATCTGTGGAATGGAAAACCTGCCTTATGGGAGGAGACTTAAGGAGCTTGGCTTGTTTAGCCTAACCAAAAGAAGGTTGAAGGGAGATATGATTGCTTTCTATAAATACATCAGAGGGATAAATACCAGGGAGGGAGAGGAGTAAAGTTCTGGAATAGCCTTCCAAGGGGAGCTGTGGGGGCAAAAATCCTAGCTGGCTTCAAAACTGAGCTCGATAAATTTATGGAGGGGATGGTATGAGGGGACGGTCTAGTTTGGTAATTGACTGACCTTTGACTACTGGTGGTGAATTTGCCAGTGACCTAAGAAGGGAGGTTAGATGGGGTGGGTTCTGAGTTATTACAGAGAATTCGTTCTTGGTAACTGATTGGTAAAACTTGCCCACATGCTCAGGGTTTAACTGATTGCCATATTTGGGGTTGGGAAGGAATTTTCCCCTGGGGCAGATTGGCTAGGGCTCTGGGGGTTTTTCACCTTCCTCTGTAGCACTGGGAATGGCTCACTTGCTGGTGGATTCTCTGTATCTTAAAGTCTTTAAATCATGATCTGAGGACTTTAATAACTCAATCCTATATTAGAGGTTTATTGCAGGAGTGGGTGGGTGAGGTTCTGTGGCCTGCATTGTGTAGGAGGTCAGACTAGAAGATCATACTGGTCCTTTCTGACCTATGAGTCAGTGGCTATGTCTACACTTGGAAAGTAAAGTCAACTTAGTGAGTCTACAATTAAATTTAAAGTCGACTTTGGGGGGAACTTACAAAGTCAACCTAGAGCATCCACACTGGATGCCTAGGTTGACTTCTAGGGGGTAGGGGGACCTAGGGTAGGTCCACAGGGGAGTGGGGGCACCCCTTGCCCAGTGCCAGGGGGCTCAGCCTTTGCCCCATTGTACATAGGTACAATGGGGCAAAGGGGGACAGGGACCCTGGCAGGGCATAAGGGCAGGGTGGGCATGCCAGGCTCCCCCTGTCCCCCCCTGGCAGGGAGGGCATTGGTGCAGTCCTGGGGTAGCCCTAAGTCGACTTAGGGCTACCCCAGATCTAGGGAGTCGACTTAAGCCTTAAGTCGAATTAAATCTAGGTTTAATAAAGTTGACTTAATTTTCATTAAGTTGACTTTATTTTCCTTAAGTCGACTTAAGCAAGTTGCTTAAATCGACTTAAGGAAACTGTAGTGTAGACACGGTAAATTAAGCCGACTTAAGCAAGCTTAAGTCGACTTAATTTACAAGTGTAGACCCTATGAGTCTATTATCAGACACAGTCACATTTTGTAGTTTAGACCAGTCCTATAATTTTTTTCCTTAAATTTTCCCACCAGTGCAGTTCTACTCTATCCAGAATAGATATAGACAACACAATGGTTAAACAGCAGGGCCCGTCTACACCATTGGTGTAGCTCCAGTGGTGGTAGCAACAGTGGACATTGAAAGAAAAAGTGACTATTGTAGTTGAAGATTGCTGTTTGAGCAGGTGGAGCTCCTGAGTGCAGAGTGGATGAAATACTGATTGGGGTGTTTTCCCAGCACCCCGTCAGAGGCTTGCTTTCACACCAATCGACAGAGCAAGATGTGGTTAGTGCTGGTGGCCACCTTTTGCCTACTACTGAAGGTGTTAATGGCATTCATAAACACAAGTGATAAATAATAATAGAACTGGCTTTTTCAGCTGGCTGGGCCCAACTCCGGAAGCATCACAGAAGGAAGCAGAGGAAGAGCCTAAATCAGGCATTTGAAACTCATTTGGAGGTGATGGCCAAATGACACCTTCCGTTAGAGTCTGTGGGCCAGAGGGAAAGAGTTCACTGTGGAGGGACATGTGATTTTGGGGGTCTGCAGAACTGCAGATTGTGCCTCTTTACTTAGGTCAGGGGTCTGCAACCTGTGGCTCTGGAGCCGCATTTTGTGGCTCTTTGGCTGCCTCCTTGTGGCTCTGGTCCCTTCCCCCCAGCAACAAAGGACCCTTTGGGTGTTCTACGCCTCGGCTCTGGGCCCCCTTGCCACCAGGGGACCCAGCAGGTGGCCCACTCCTGGCTCTGGGCCCCCCACAGCCACCAGGGGACCATGCGGGGTGGGGGTGTGGTCTTGGTTCTGGGTTCCCCCGCATTACCAGAGGACCCTGTGAGGATCCGCTCCTGGTTCCGGGCTTCCCCCAACCAGGGGATCCTATGACAAGTGCCCTGGCCCAGCTCCCAGCTCCCCCACCCGAAGGCTACACCCATTGTGGCTCTCAAAACACTTGATAGTTGAAGGAATTTTTTAAAATGGCTTTTCTTATCTTTTGGGTTTCAGACCCCTGACTTAGGTTAGCAAATTCCCCTATTTCCCCCCACCACACAGTTAGTGAAAGCAACATGAGTCTGTGCTCCCTGACGGATGCAGCAGAAGGCTGCTGAATCCCATTCCCTGGAGGGGAAGTATCAGAGAAACAAGATGGATGCTCCTGGAAGCTAGTGAGGTAGGGCTTGACCACAGCACCAGGAACCGCAGGGGAGTGGAGAGCAGGGAGGAGGGAGAGTTGGGGAGAAGGGGGAGAAAGACGGTCTCCGGCTTTCTCCTTCCCAGTCTGGAGCAGCAGCAAGGCCCAGGAGGAAGGAAAGCCCCCAAGACCCTCCTTCTTGCCCCTTGGTCCACGAGAAGCAGCAGCAGCTTGAAGGGGAACCTGAGGAGATTTTGCCCCGGATTGGTGAGGCAAGATTGGTCAGAAGGGAAAGTGATCCCTTCTCCTTGGTCCTGTGGGGCTCAGTAAGGGAAGGGGCTGCTGGAGCAGGAAGCACATTGAGGTGGAGGCTAGAGATGAGGAGGCAGGTGTTAAATTGCCTGTGGCTAATCAGATATAAACTCCTTCCTCATCCTCTTCATCCAGTTCTCTCCTAGCACCTGCAGAGCAAGCAGCCAGCCAGAATGCGCTGACATATACCGCGTGAGCTGCAGGATGGATGTGACCCGTGTGATGCCTCCGGCCTAACATGATAAGGAACGAAAGCTCAGAATCTTGGCCAGCTTTTGGAGCATTAGAACAGGTAACTTCCAAAGGTCACCGTTCTCTTCTGTTTTCTCTAAAGGGCAGGTCTAAAAACAACCCAGAAACGGGGAAAATTTAGCATAAAACATTAATCACAAAACCAAGACCGCTCTCTTATAGTATTGTTGCAGACATCCTTTTCAGTCTGCCAAGACACAACTGTGGGAGGGGAACTCGGACTGCAGGACACTACCGCATGCTCCTTAGTGGGACCTCAAAATGATGGACAGTTCTTTCTTTAAGCACTGATGCCATATTCTCTAACCTTGGCTCTTGCATTTTTGATGTATTTGAAGTTATAAACATGGGACAGAGAGCTAAATATGGGACAGGGATAAAATGAACCCAGTGTCTGCATGGAACAGAGGTAAATCTGGAGAAAATGAGGACTGTTCATCTGGAAGAATACAATGAGAGCAACATCCTTGGTCTTTGTAGGGACAGGGCGTGATAAAGGGTGGGCCCATGGAGAGGCTTGCAGGATGTGTTACTCATTGACTCTCTTCAGCAGTTAGTTTTAGAATAATGTTGCTTTCTTAGCAGAAAGAAACTCTCTTCTTATCCCAGTAAATTGACCACATCTGCTGCTGTGGGGTTTGTAAGTGGGAAGAGGGAATGAATCTACACTGATGGTATTGGCATGGGGAAAAATTAGTCTCCTTCTCTATCTTTGGGCTGTATGTTCTTATGAGTCACTGCACAGGGGAGATTCAGGGCCCATGGCGCAGAACAACGGTTCCCAACCTGAGGGGCAGGATCCTCTTGAGGTGTGCCAAAGATAACAGGGGGGTTCATGAGGCTTCAGTAATATTGAGATCATCTAGCCTTCTGCGCTCCATGCCAGCACAGCAGCCTTGAGCTCCGCGCTGGCTGGAGTGGAGTACGAGCCCCTCCCGAATTGCACACCAGCCAGGCACAGCTCCCACCCCCAGCTCTGTGCCAGCCGAAGCAGAGCAGCAGCCCTGAACTCTGTTCTGGCTGGAGCAGAGAAGCAGCTGCCCCCACCCCATAGCATCTGGGCACCCGACTGGGGAGGAGCTGCCCCGGCCAACCCCCCAGAGTCCGCCTCCATTACTCTTCATCCATGAAGGTTAGGAAGAAGCGGGACCACATGGGGTGTGTGGTAGTGGCTGCACCAGAGAAGGCTTAGCTTCTGACTCAGGTAAGAGTAATTGATGATGATGATGATGATGTAATTTAGTGTTATTACTGTTATATGTGTTTATGGCGGGGGGCACATGTTTTACTTAATGTTAATTCGTGGGGTTTTCACTCAAAAAGATTGGGAACCACTAGCATAAAGGATGGTCAAAGCTAAAGGTGACATGAAGGGACCAGCTACTGCCAACAGCAAACCAATCAATGCCCCCCAGAAAGTACACTTGGTTGGTATTTAATAAAATAGCTAGAGACCCCAGGTTACTCCCTATAGGCTAACCTTCAGAGGTTAATAAAATAATTTCCAGTAATTTAAGGTTGGAGAAAGTTCTCTGGGTGACAGCAAAGATTCTCTGGCACGTTAGTAAAAGTGGAGGCTTGTCTCAGTGTCCTTGGCCAAAAGGTTTCAGAGTATGTTGTCTAAATGGCTGCAGTCCTCACACCTGTGGCTGAATTTCAGTGGTCGGTGCAGCATCTCTTGTGGGGATCGTGTAGTTTGTCAAGTGTCTTGTGAGTTTTCAGGATTGAAGGGGTTATATAAAGGTAGATAATGATTGTTATTACTTTGCTTGGGTCACAGTAAGAGCAGTCTGGTGGTCTCAGATATCAGTTTCCCATATTGTACAGCTGGTACCCAGGCACTGATAAGAGCAGGGATGTTGATCATTGGGAAAATTGTATTCTCCAGTCACAGAGCTCTGGCCCCAACTCTACCATCAGCTCCGTGTCAGCAAAACCTTATGCCAGTGTGAAATCTTCCAGTGGTTGCTGCTTAAGTCGACTTAAGAAAACTGTAGTGTAGACGCAGGGTAAATTAAGTCGGCTTAAGCAAGTTTAAATCGACTTAATTTACCAGTGTAGACGCAGCTTGGGGTTGGGAGGAGCTGCTAGGCCATTCATTGCTAATCCTAGAAGATACAGAGGACTTTACATATCCTTTATGAGTATCTCTTGAATGGAACAAACATCACTCTTCCAGCCGATTCCTGCATGGTGCAGATAATCCATGTGTTTGTTTGATAAAGGTGCCTGTAAAAAATACCAACAAACAGACAATAATCCCAGTGTTAATATCAACCCTTTTGCCCCACCATCTTTTCATCTGCATACTCACCAACTTTCTGCAATGCAAAAGAACTCTGAAAGTAAAAATAATACTCAGCTTTTTTTTCTTCAGAAGATATTGCATATATTAAATAATTAATCAATCTTCACAATCTAGTTAGTATCCTTATTTTTATAGAGTGGGAAACATAGGAAGAGAGGGAAATGCCTGGTTTTCTGAGGTTCTGGGCACCTACAATTCTAATTAGTCATTGGAAGATGCTAAGTGCAGCAGGTGCAAATAGGCCCCATGAGACATTCCTAAGGCCAGGGGAGATGAGGGGATTACCATGAGAACCAGAATCAGAAGTCAGATGGGCCTAGATCCCAACCCTGTGCTCTCACCATAGTGCTTCTAGAAGATGGCATATCTGGACAGGCATTTCAGTGTCGGCAACTCAGTATTTCCGGCCAGTTCTGGGTGGGGGGAATATGTCCACCCCTGGGCTCCAGCTTCTGGCCTGGTCAGGGTGAGAGGCCTCAGGTGGATGAGGAGAAGCAGGACTCTGCAAAGCTCAGAATGCAATGGCAGCCAGGGCAGAAGTTAGGGTTTTCTTAATCAGGTCCCAACTCCTGGGGCTGAGCTGGCCCCAGCATCCCAAAAATTGCGGAGCTGCAAGCCACCTCCTCTCAATCTCTGCAGTGAGCTTAATGCCAACAGAGGGGTAAGTTCCATCCACAGGCAGGATGCAGGTCAGCTTATCAAAATACAAACCTTGAACACAATATTAAATTCTTCATTTTTACCCCTGTGCTTTGCTTCTTTGATGAGGGGAGGAAGGAAGCTGCATTTTCATTCACTGTATACGAGTTAGAATTTCTGTGGGGGGAAAAAAATGATTGCCCGGACTTTAGGAGTAAAGGTCATTGTGTTACATAACCACACCTAATCAAGGCTGTGCTGTGCAGAACCCAGAGTAAACAAGAGTCCAGTATCAGGAACAAGTCACTGCACCCTACATGACTGCAGTAATTCAATCCAACATCCTACCTGTCTAGGGAGAGTGTTGTATGGACTTCAGATTTACAGCTCTTCAAGGACATTATAAAACTCTGCTTAGTCACACGCCCTGAGGTCCCTTCCAAATTAAAATTCTGTCTCTTTTTCTTTTTGTGTGTCTCATCGGAAATCTGCGTGGTTAAAATACACTGACTGAAGCTCTCCTCCTTTACAAAAGATCAACTTTAATTTTACCTTTTTGGTCTAATGATTTAGATGAAATATTTAAGCTGTCCAGTGTAAATTCCCTTGGAGGTCCAGGCACATGGTTGTGAGGTAAGGATGTGTGTGGTATTGACTAGCATAGAACTGCAGCCCACCTAGCATTCTAGTTCTGCCTGCTTAAAATTGGCTCTCCACGACTCCTTTGCATGAGCTGATTCATGCAGGCTTCGAAGTAACCGAACTGGGGCAGCAGCTCCCATTCAGACAGAAGATACCCATAAACCAGCTTAATAGATTGCTATAGCCAGCGAAGGGTTACCCTGCTGCTACAGCAGACAATAATTGAGAGCAAAGAATCATTCTGGAGGGGAAATGGGGGAGAGAGGAAAAAAAAATCAGATGGTATTTTCTACAGGAAACTAAAGATTTAAATGGTTTCTTTCATTGTTTCCATACAGAGAAAGGAAACAAATATTCCAGAGATTTTTCTCTTCTTTTACAACAAGAATAAGTGGCAGACGCCTCTTCCTGCCATTAACTTTTCAGCTGGAAAGTCTTTTTCTCCCCAGCAGGCAATTGCCTGTTCCCTACTTGTCCCTGCTCCTCATAGCAGCTTTTTTCCTGGCTCCAGGATCCTAATAGGTTGATTGCTGAGCCTCTTCTGTTTAATTTACTTCTGATTGATTCTCTAGTCTGTGTAAGCCATTCAGTGCAGTCACCATCCCAGAACAAAGCTGTTGCAACTGAAGATGAAAATAGCTTCCAGGACCACTTAGGCTGGGAGTTTGAGCCATTTTTCTGAACATGAGGTTGCTGCAAACCTTTCTTGCAAACACTTCTATATCATGTCTGCTCTGTGCTGCTCCTGTGCATGGTCATTCTCAAGTCCAGCCTCAGACGTGAGTGGGGTAGGCTATAATGGCTTCATGGTTTCCTATTTCAGGGCTGTGAAGAGCCAATTTGCTCCCCACACACAACACAAGCCACAGTAACTTCAGAGGACTGGTTAGCTGGAGAATCTGACCTACTGGGTCTGCAATCAGATTTATTTGTAATTTCCCACCATTGCTATCGCTGGTTCAGCTCTACTGGTGGAAACATCTGAACCTGCTCAAAGTCGATCTGCACAGTGTGGTGCTATAAACAATGGAAGGCACCTTGTGCAGGAACTTCTGCCATTGTTACCACAGGGGAGCTGCACTAACGACCGCAAAGGTTCAGGGAAAAAAAAGCCTGGTGTATTCAAGACTAGAGCTAGCTCAATACTTGCAGGGCGACCCCTACATTCCGATGATACATTCTCTGCAGTTTTCCTTGAGCAGAAAAAAATCATTCCAAACACTTATGTGTTTCCCTAGTGAATAAGGTTAGACAGGTTTGCCGGCAAGGCACAGATTCACTTATAGGTTATGTATCTTCTAGAGATACCCCTATACATATGCTATGAAGAAAGCCCACATTACAGCAGAGCAGCATCAGAGGGCAAAGAGTTCTGGCCGGGGAGACATACTGCCCCAGGAAAGAGGACAGGCAGTGTAAGAGAGGGTTCTGAGTGTACTCCCATTGACCATGTGGGCCTGAAGTCTTCTGGGAAGGGACCCATAAAAGGCTCTGCTCTTCCTAGAGAGAACA
This sequence comes from Pelusios castaneus, assembly GCA_007922175.1. NCBI lineage: Eukaryota > Metazoa > Chordata > Testudines > Pelomedusidae > Pelusios > Pelusios castaneus. The sequence goes on along the minus strand of ML685798.1, from coordinate 16,283,182 downwards.
GGGAGTGGAACTGAAGATGGAGTAACCAGAGACATGGATGTCCCCCCTCTTGTCACCTACATCAGCCATGGGGACTGGCTCTATGTGAGGGGAGTGTCACAGATCTGGTCATATGCCTCCTTCTGGCCACCCACCAAACTGCTTTAGGTCACTGGGTCCCCCACATGGTTTTAGTTCCCCTAGGTTTCAACAGGCTGCAGCACTGGTTCCTCCAATGACTTCTCTGGCATATGCCCCTCGATCTGCTACCCCCTCATGGAAATGGGATTTTTTTGGCTGACCTGCTGTGATGTTCCCTTCCCAGAATCTAGTCTGGGGTGCTGCTGTGACCCCCTTGGTCTCCGCTCCTGAAGCCTGAATATTCCTGTTTAGGTGGATGACTACCCACTCCTGGGTCAGTCCACACCAGTCTCCTGCATATCCCAGGCTGTGAGCATGCCCTCTCCAGTCACTTAGGGGATGGTTCCTCAGATACCACACCGGGAACTTCCGTTCTACAGGAATCAGGACCCTTCCCCAATCACTGTAGTTTCATAGACACCGGGTCACCCATTTATCAAAGAAATGGGTATGCCCAGCCTCACTCATTCACACTCTCTAAAGTTCACACAGATTCAGATAAAACAAACACTAATTTATTGATTAGAACATGATTTTAAGTGAGTATATGGCAAATTAATGTACAATCATTTAATAAATCAGTCAGGAGTTACCACAAGCAAATAAAAGATATAAAATGCGTGCTAACGTAACAACACTGTCCAGGATTACTCTTGCTAGCTTATTCTAATCTCTTACCCACAAGACTGGCTGCTGGTGGTGTTCAGCCAGTCTTAGCTCTCCTGGCCATGGGGATAGGCCCAGTCTCTTGGAGTTGTTTTCAAGATGGAGAATCTCTGGCAAAAAAGACTTTTCCAGTTCAAAGTGTCTGTATTTGTCTTCGAAACCCTCCACCAACCTTCTTCCTGGGTTGAGGTGATTTATTTTCCCCCAAAAGAACAGGAGGTCTCCCCCTCTCCAGCAAACGTGCTACATGCATTTAGCTAGCTCATTGTCATTGTTATCTTCTCTGGATGTGGGCTTGCTATGCTGACTGTTTACATGCTTCTGGGTGGCCACTCTGATTGTCCCCCCTGAGCCATGTGAGATACCTGGGAACAGGCTTCACATCTGTACACATACATGATGCTGCAGGAAACATGATACCCTAGTAATAACTCAGAACATATTATGAGCATCTATAAAGGATCCCTTGCATGATATATTTAACATCAAACCAGTCAATTACATTACAAAAGTGAACAGGATAGTTACACAGATCAGATCCTAGGGGTGCACAGATGTGAATCCCATGACACCTGGCCTCGATCCCCAGGACCTATTCTCATACCCAAGACATTCGGCCAGTTACTTAAACACACCCTTTCTCTGAACTCCACCCCAAAAGTATGAAGCTTCTGGTCACAGTTGATCTCTGAAGCCATGCATTAGTTATGAAGCAGTTAACACAGAGTGACTTTTTGTCCAGAGTCTAGCACAATTGCTCCTGTAGAAATCAACATACCCCATAGGCATTTTCCTATCTTCATTTTCTCACCACTTCAGGCCAGTCTTTGAGCTAGTGTCAGCATCTCTTTTGGGTTGTCCAGAGACCTGCTGCTTCGTTGTACGGCTTGGTAGCTTATCTCTCCTGTTGGCCTGGAGACAAAACAGCCAAGACCCCAGAAAGATGAGCTCTTGTCTCTCTGTAACCTTTAGCTTTCTTTGACAGGTGACATTCTTGCCAGCTTTTTCAATGGGCACAAGCCCTGCCATGTGATTTCATGGTCCCGGTGACCTCTCCCCAGCTAAACCACTTCCGCTAGTTGGGAGACAGCCTTTTGTTCAAAGCTCTTCCATTGCAATGGCTGAGCATTTTAAGTCAACAACTCTCTTTGCTGTTCTTTTGCCACCAGTCATTGGGTTCTCAGCCCAACATGGAGGCAAAGAGACCACAGAGAAGGTAAATGACTGAATTCAGAATGGAGTTTTCATCTTGCTAATGAGAAATAGAATTCATAATCTCACACAGAATTCATATATAGTACAGAGAGACCCCCAAATCATCACAGGGAGTTAATCAGAATGAATGTTTTATGAAAAATTGATATTAAAATATTCCTCAGTCCATTAAGTTTTTTCTATTCAGCCCACACCCTCAGGAAAACCTGGGAGAATTGACAGGTCTCACAACTTGCCCAAAAGTTCAACAAAACCTAGCTCTGTCAGATCAGAGAGGAAGCAAATGGCAGAGTGTAGTACCCTTTTATGAGAGGGCCCTTGCCCCATCACATCCAAATCTGAAAACAGACTGATCACTGGGAATTGGACACTACTTGTGGTGCTGATTTCCACAACAGAGCTTTGATCTTGTAAAGATTTACTCCTATGAGTAACTTTATGCATGCAACTAATCTTTTTGGGAGGAATTCTCTCCTCCCCTACAGCCTCCATACATGGCTGCATTGTCTGACAGTGGCCATAAAAGCTTTGCAGCCCATCAATGTGGAGGCAGGTGGGGGGAAATTCCTCCATTTTGGCAGTATATAAGACAGCTGTAGGGTGCTATATGCAGTTCCTCTCATGTGTGTGCCAAGCAGGAGGGTGGCAGATGCACATGTCACCTGTGGCACTCAGGATTTCAGCATTGTCCCCAAAAGGGCTGCTGTAACTTGAAGCACACCTCTGCATAAATTACATGTGGGAACTAGTTCAGCTCCCATTGGCCCAGACTCTCCAGGGCGCAAAGGTGCCTGTGACTGTTTGCACTGCACTGTTTGCACTCCACTTCCTGGTGGTATTAGCACATGATCTAGCCCCTTGAGTTCATGGGGGCCTCGTCCAGTGAAGTCCAGAGCAGTTTTTCCATTACTTTTACTGGGAACTAGGCCAGTCCCAGTCACACATGCAAAGTTACTTACGTGTGCACATATTTGCAGGATTGGGACCCTGGAGTGGCCTGTAAGTCTGCTTGCTCATTGGTATGTTCGTATTTATTTCATTTTACACACAAATATAAATAATCCTGTTCATGGCACTAGGAGCCCTTGGCAATATTTAATGCCACAAATATTCACATTTAAAACCCTTTTAGTCACTGGCCTAACCAACAATGGCTAGACTAAAACAAGCCCCAGAAAATTAATCTCTTCCAACTCTTCCCTCCCTCCTCCCCCTGCCAGCTTCCTCTTCCGTTCATTGTTCTCACTCCTCACCAAAAGCCAAGGATGAGAGATAGATTTTGTGGCATGCCTTGAAGGCCGGATGGTTCTGCCCATTTTGGATGAAGGTGTGGGACAGAGTCCCAAAACTGAGCCCTCAGTACCCATGACCACACCTGCTGTGCAAATCCCTGGCCTGTTCTAATTTACACTAAGCCTCTGTTGGAATGAACAACGGGTAATCAAAACAAACAAAGAGTCCTGTGGTCATGGGCAGATTTTGGGGCTTCCTCTGGGGAAGGCAGGTCCACGGCTGACCCGGGTCCCCCACCAGATTTTGCAGCATAGGCCTCAATGATCTGATCGGGGTTAATGCCTTCAGTAAGGTTACTTTCAATGGCTATGTCCACACTTACAAAGCTAAGTCGACTCTATTAAGTTGACTTCACAAGGTCGACTTTAGTTGACTTAAAGTTGACCTTGTTAAGTCGACTTAGAGGCTGCGTCTACACTGGTAAATTAAGTCGACTTAAGGAGGCTTAAGTCGACTTAATTTACCCTGCGTCTACACTACAGTTTTCTTAAGTCAACTTAAGCAGCTTGCTTAAGTCGACGTAAGGAAAATAAAGTCGACTTAATTAAAATTAAGTCGACTTTATAACACCACCTTTCTATTAGACCTAAGGCTTAAGTCGACTCCCTAGAGTCGACTTAAGCCAGTGTAGATGTGGGGTAGCCCTAAGTCGACCTAGGGCTACCCCAGGGCCACACCAATGCCCTCCCAGCCGGGGTGGGGGAAAGGGGAGCCTGGGATGCCCCCCCACAGAGCAGGGCAGACCCCTGCCCACCCTACCCCTATGCCCTGCCAGGGTCCCTGTCCCCCTTTGCCCCATTGTACCTATGTACAATGGGGCAAAGGCTGAGCCCCCTGGCATTGGGCAAGGGGTGCCCCCCCTGCCACCATGGACCTCCCCTAGGTCCCCCTAAGCCCCTAGAAGTCGACCTAGGTGTCCAGTGTGGATGCTCTAGGTCGACTTTCTAAGTTCCCCTTTAAGTCGACTTTAATTTTAAGTGTAGACACACTGTCAACCTAATTAAGTCGACTTAGTTAAAGTCGACTTAAATTAACAAGTGTAGACATAGCCAGAGAGTCTACACTAGACTCTTAAGTCAACTGGCTAGGTCGATGGAGAGCCATGGCTCCCCAGGCTAGGGGAGCTGCGGCTCCCGGGGTCAAGGGGAGCCGTGGCTCCTAGGGACAAAGGGAGCCTGGATCCCCCTCAAGCAGGGATCCATGGCTCCCCAACAAGTAGGGAGCTGCGGCTTGTTCTGGGGAGCCTCCCTTTGTCCTGGGGAGCCGCCGCTCCCTTCTTGCTTGGCTCCCTGACAGGAAGGAAGCTGTGGGCGGCTTCCCGGCGAGAAGGGAGATGCGGGCGGCAGCTTCCTTGTCCCCGGGGGGAGCCGTGGCTCCCTTCTGCCAGGGAGCTGCGGCTTCCTTGTTCCCAGCCCTAGGTTGACTTAGGAAATTAAGTTGACTTAGGGCGTCCACACCGGTTTTAGTTCGACTTAACAAATCAACTTAGACATTAAGTCGACCTAAAGAGTGGTAGTTTTTAAGTTGACTTAAGGAAGCGCTTAAGTCGACTTAATGAAAGCCAGGTGTGGACGTGGATTTGTTTAGGTCGACTTAAGCGTCCTTAAATCGACCTAAGTTGCCAGTGTAGATGCACCCAATATGTAGCAAACAAAACAAATCTGACAGTCTCTTTTAACCCATTGTGGATCACATCCAGTTTTGTATACGTTGCATGGCAAAAAATAAAAGTTGTAAAAAAAAGTAGTAAAAAAAAGCGTATAGGAATTATGATTAACAAATAGGGGAGGGGTAAAGTTAAAGATGGCTCAAATCTAGTGTGTAGCTGTTGGAATTTAAAAAAGTAAACACCAAACTTCAATAAAATTCATAAAGTTTGAGTCTCTGCCCCCTCAAAAATATTAAAAAGCAAAAGGAGCTAAAAAATAAAATTACTTACTAGAAGTAGTTGGGAGTACACCATGTACATTACACACAGATACAACTGCTTGATAAGTGGAGGAAGCATTATATTAAAGGGCCAGCAACTCCCCAGAAGGGAAAAATCAGGTCCTGAAAAAGTGTGACCCTAAATTTGGTAAACAAACAAACAAACAAACAAACAAACAAACAAACAAACAAACAAACAAACAAACCCTTGACAATATTTGTAACAGTCTATGTAGACCTAACTGGTAACCTGAAACTTCCAAAGCTGGGCTGGGCTGTCTGTGAGGATATTTATCACCTAATTTAGACCAATCGGCTGCTATTGTTCTGTGTCTGTTGGTGTCACGGATAGCTTGCTCCTGCCTCTTGCTATCGAGAGATCAAGGAGAAATGCTTTTGCAGGCCGTGCCTAATGCTTTCCCAGCAGGAAGGGAGGCAAAGAACGATTTTTGGGGAAAGATTTATGGGAAAGATTTTGCGCCCCCTCCTATAATAAAATCTGCCCATGCCTGTGGAACTTTTAAAGACTAACAGATTTCTTTATTGCATGAGCCTTTGTAAGATTTTCTCCTTTGAAAGCTCATGTGATAAATAAATTTGTTAGTCTTCAAAAGTGCCACAGGACTCCTGGTTTATTTTCCTGAACTAGACTAACACTGGTGCCCCTTTGGAACTTGTCAACAGGTGATTCGTGTGAGCAAAGGCTTTCAGAAATGTTCCTAAGTGACTACCCCATGCTCACATAGGCTATGTCTACACTTACCAAAGTTAATTTCCAAAGGGGTAGCCGTGTTAGTCTATTGTAGAAAAACAACAGAGTCCTGTGGCACTTTTAAAGACTAACAGATTTATTTATCACATGAGCTTTCGTGGGACAAAATCCCACTTCGTCAGACGCTTTGAAGATGGGAAATTTACAGAATGGGAGGAAATTAAATGCAGGGGAGTGTATGACATAGGATCAGGTCAGGCTGTAACAGCAAATCAAAATAGGTATTAGGATTCAAACACTGGGGAACAGCATAAAGAGGAAGGTGAGATCAAATCACCTGTTGTAATGAGAATAAAATCCATAGTCCCTGTTTAACCCCAAGACAACTGAGTCAAATTTGCATATAAATTTGAGTTCTGCAGTTTCTCTTTGAAGCTGTGATTTGTTATTCATCTGTTTCAACACAGCTATTAACAAGTCGTCAAGGGAGTGAGCAGAGAGATTGAAGTGTTCCCCTATTGGTTTTTAGTGTTGCAATTTCTGATGTCAGATTTGTGTCCATTGATTCTTTGGCGCAGAGACTGTCCTGTTTGTCCAATATATAAGGCAGAGGGGCATTTCCGGCACATGATGGCATAAATCACATTGGTGGATGAACAGGTGAATATTTTGATATGCTGTTACAGCCTGACCTGATCCTATGTCGTACACTCCCCTGCATTTAATTTCCTCCCATTCTGTAAGTTTCCCATCTTCAAAGTGCCTGACAAAGTGGGATTTTCTCCCACGAAAGCTCACGTGATAAATAAATCTGTTAGTTTTTAAAAGTGCCACAGGACTCTGTTGTTTTTCTTACCAAAGTTAGTTTGAATTAGTTAATTCGAACTAATTGGAACTAATTTTATTTAGTTCAGATTAACTTAATTTGAACTAGCATGGCCCCACTAGAATGCTAATTCGAACTAAGTAAGTGCCATGCATGGTGCTTGCTTAGTTCGAATTAGTCAGTTGCATTAAACTCAATGTGCCAGTTAGTTTGAACTAAGCAGTTAGTTCAAACTAACCTGGGCACATTGACTTAATTTGAACTAGTAAGGGTTAGTTCGAAGTAAAAGGTTTTACTAATTCGAACTAACTTTTCCTTAATTCGACTTAAAGAACTGCTTAAGTCGAATTAACGAAACTCAAGTGTAGACACAGAATAAATTAAGTCGACATAAGCCTGCTTAAGTTGACTTACTTTACAGGTGTAGATACACCCATAGTGAATCTGGAGCGACGCTAGGGCTAGGACCCAGGTGGTTTGACCCCTAACCAATAGGACACAATCTCTATCCAGCAGTGACAGCACAATCTAGTTTAGTCACGGCCCTCTCATTTAAAAAAGGAACTGGTCCCTGAAATGGCAGTTTCAGTCACAGATGTTATATATTTTAACTCACGGCTAAGCTAATTTTTCAGAACTGCTTTTGCCACATTATTTTTTCTTAGAATATTGTCCTAGTTGAAAATATGACTTCTATTAACTCTGCTGAAGAGGCAAGAAAAGAAGTGCCCTGTAGTATGTCTTAAAAAGAAAAAGGAACTATGGAAAAATAACGTGTACCTCTTGTGAGTAGCGCTTGGGTTTAATTTCATTTTAGGAATCCTAGACTCAAAGCTTGAGACCCAGTGCTGTTATCAAATAGCCCTTGTGAGGACATTGCAACTTTGAGACTATTGCTTTGTGTTATATAGTTCCCCCTACTGTTTTCAAAAGACACTTTAAATTCAGTCAAACAAACAAGGAGTCATGTGGCACTTTTAAAGACTAACAAATTTATTTATCGCATGAGTTTTCTTGGTAGAAAATCCCACTTTGTCAGACACTTTGAAGATGGGAAACTTACAGAATGGGAGGAAATTAAATGCAGGGAAATGTATGACACAGGATCAGGTCAGGCTGTAACAGCAAATCAGAATAGGTTTTGGGATTCAAACCCTGGGGAACAGCATAAAGAGGAAGGTGAGATCAAATCACCTGTTGTAATGAGAATAAAATCCATAGTCCCTGTTTAACCCTGAGGCAATGGAGTCGAATTTACATATAAATTCCAATTCTGCAGTTTCTCTTTGAAGCTGTGATTTGTTATTCATTTGTTTGAGCACCACAATCAACAAGTCATCAATGGAGTGAGCAGGGAGATTGAAGTGTTCCCCTATTGGTTTTTGAATGTTGTGATTTCTGATGTCAGATTTGTGTCCATTTACTCTTTTGTGTAGAGACTGTCCTGTTTGTCCAATATATACGACAGCGCCTCCTTTGTCAGCCTCCTTAATAATAATGTCAGAGTTGTTTCTGAGGCTCTGGATGGCATTGCGTTCTTCATGGTTGAGGTTATGGTGTAAGGGATGTTGTTTGTTCACGATTTCAGCCTTTGCACAGTGGCAGAAACAATCTATATAGAAGTCTAGTCTGTTGTTCCGATCATCAGGAGGAGTCTACATCGAATATTTTTTTCTTGCAGTGTTGGGAGGAAAGTATCTGTAGGTCATTGCATTCTACATTGGTGGTGGCATAATATTCCTTGAGTCTGAGCTAGCAAAAGTAGTTTTCCAGGTCACTGCAGAATTGTATCTTATGTGTGAGGGTGGTGGGGCAGAAAGAAAGTCCCCGAGATTCAGTGCCTCACTAAACTTAGAAAGGAATGCCAGCTGGCCAGAATGTCAGAACACTGGCAAAATTATTAGTTGCCTGCAAAATGAACAAAAGTTTAGGAGGTAACTAATGATCTTTCTTTTCTTTTTGTTGCAAACTATGAATGGCACCATATTCTACAGTAAAACAGTAAATAAATTTGAAGACAATATTCTGTAGTAAAAAATCTATAAAGTTAAATTCCAAAGGGGTAGCCGTGTTAGTCTATTGTAGAAAGACAACAGAGTCCTGTGGCACTTTTAAAGACTAACAGTTTTATTTATCGCATGAGCTTTTGTGGGAGAAAATCCCACTTCGAAAGCTCATGCGATAAATAAATCTGTTAGTCTTTAAAAGTGCCACAGGACTCTGTTATCTTTCTATAAAGTTAAGAGTCCAGTTTTACTGAAAGTGCTAAAGGTGTCAATTGGAACAAGAGAGTCAACATGGCTACATGCTGCAGTGTGATGGGAATTTGACACCGTCTAAATTCAAACCAATGCATTACAGACCTGTGGCCAACATCTCTATATATCATCTGGCGATCCCTAAAACAGGGTAGAAGAGTGTAATGATGTATCTTTGCAACATTGTAGGAGCAAAACAAACAAGGAGTCCTGTGGCACTTTAAAAGACTAGTACATTTATTTTTTCTATGAGACGTTAGTCTTTAAAAGTGTAGGAACACTTCCACTGGCTGCAAGTAATGTAAAGTATGAAATGAAGAGCTAGAGCAAGGATGGCTCTTGTCATGTAATTATGTGGACAAAATTCACTCACTATGGCTGCGTCTACACTTGAAAATTAAGTCGACTTAATTTACCCTGCGTCTACACTACAGTTTCCTTAAGTCGACTTAAGCAGCTGGCTTAAGTCGATTTAAGGAAAATAAAGTCGACTTAATGAAAATTAAGTCAACTTTATTAAACCTCGAATTAACTCAACTGAAGCCAGTGTAGACGTGGGATAGCCCTAAGTCGACTTAAATTTCCAAGTGTAGACATAGCCTATCATCCTCCTTTTGGTTTCAGAGGCTCATAAAGTTCAGCTGAAATTGACCAGTTTCAGCTTTAAGATCCAATATCTTAACACACGAGTAATGCAGCCACTCCAGACTTATGAAGGCTTTGTACTACCCTCCATTCTCTCTGTATCCGTATTATATAGAAAATGAGGAGATGGAGTTCGTTGGGCAGTTGCAACATAGACAGGAAACAGTGGCGTGCCCTGAGTCTCTGCAGCCTGGGGGCCAATACGTTCATTTGTGCCCTCCCTCAGCTAGTGGCAACAGCAGTGCTCTGTGGAGGGGTGTCTGGGCCTGTTTCTTGCTCTTTCCCCATTCCCCTCCCACTGTAGGGCCAGTGGGGATGGCTGGCAGCAGGAGTGACAGGGACTGATGCCCCTGGGCCACCTGGTGGTAGGAGGGGTGAGTGGGTGTCATGATGGGCTCTGGTTTCCATGGCTCACTCGCAGTGTCCAGTGCTGGGGCCGAAAGACTAGAAGGATGATTGCTCCTCCCACGCACAAAAGGAGCCTTCAGCTGTCAGCCAGCTTGAACTGGGGTCAGCGTGGCGCACTGGGCGCACAGCATGGCCACATGGGTCACTGCAACAGCGGGGCGCAGCTCCTGGCCAGCACCCTTCCAAGGCCAGTGCCTCCCAAGTCTGGTGCCCAGGGCTGTGGCTCCCCCTATTCGGTGCACCCTTGACAGGAAATTGGGCCCTGATTCTGCAAAGCACTTAAGCATGTGCTTAAATGCCATTAGAGCTTATAGCTTTGCTGAATCACGGGATTTGCTTGCAACCTACTGCACTAGAATTTAGGAGTAGATTTAGAATGAGCTCTACATTGAATACAGTTCTTTATAAATAGGTGTGGAGGCCAGGGGAATTGGGGGCAGCAGGAGCAGGGAACTATGGAATCAAAAGGAGATCATGGAGCAGACATGCATGAGAGAGCTCTGGGCAGTGGTGGAGAGGTGAGGTGGTGGTGGGAGGAGTCCAGGAGCAGGTACACAGGGGAGTTGTAGCCTGCATATTTGTGTGCCTATATTGTGTGCATTTGCAGCTGACTTTTCACCCTGTAATTGTCACATTCATTTTTGGGATAGTCAGGGGAGCTCAAAAACCAGGAGCCAGAGACCAAGACACTTTCTTTCTTTCTTTCTTTCTTTCTTTCTTTCTTTCTTTCTTTCTTTCTTTCTTTCTTTC
>ML685798.1:16260425-16272350 GCA_007922175.1 Pelusios castaneus | reverse complement strand
TTCTTTCTTTCTTTCTTTCTTTCTTTCTTTCTTTCTTTCTTTCTTTCAAATGCTTTATTTTTTAGGACAATCTCGTGATTTTTTAGGTTCTGTCATGATTTTTTAACTTTTGGGGTTAACAATATTGTGAATGTTTCCAATGGCTCGGTAGTTTATTAAATGTATACTGTCCATCTCTACATATACACCTATACACATATACACACCACTCCACAAATACACCTATGTGTTTATCTATCTATCTATCTATCTATCTATCTATCTATCTATCTATCTATCTATCTATCTATCTATCTATCTAGTAATGTATTGTTATTTATACAATGGCAAAAGTTTATTTATTTGACGCTACAGACAAGAAGGAAAACAAGGTCCCGCACTGAGAAGTTCACAAACTAGCTATATAAGGGTGGGGTACACAGAGTGACTGAGTGGCTATGTTTGGCACATGTCAAAGCCTTTTGTCCATTGTCATCCTTCCAGTGTGTTGCCTGACTTTGATCACTCCTTCTTTCTATGTGCTTTAGAGACTGTGCTCTCCTGGTTTCCCTCCTCTCTGTCTATTCCTGCATGATCCTCTTTGGGAACATTTCCACTCCCTCCTGTCATGTCAGCATCTCTCAGAACACCATCCTTATCCCTCTTCTCTCCTCCCTATACACTTTGTTCTGGGATCACTTTATCTGATTACTCTGTTTCAATTACCATTTACACTGCTGACTTTGAGATCTATTTCTCCACTTCCATTCAGTCTCCTTGGTCTCTGACAGTCTCCGAGACATCTCCTTCTGCACATTGTGCTGCCAACTCAGGCTCAGCCTGGTAAGAACTAAATTCCTCATTTTAACCTTCACAGCCCTATTCTCTGGCTTCCTGTCTTATCCCATTAGAAACGTACTATCTTTCCTGTTCCACAGGCTTGCAACCTCTGGGTAATGTTTGTCTCCCATCTCTTCTCCCCATACATTAATACAAGGTGAGATTTTCAAAAGTGCTAAGGCCCAGATCTTCAAAAGTATTTAGGCACCTAAATCCCATTGAAATCAATGGGAGCTATGTGCCTAAATACCTTTGGTATGCACCTACCAGGGTGAGTCTACACTGCAGTTAGACACCTGCAGCTGGCTCATGCCAGCCGACTCAGGCTCACAGGGCTGTTTAATGGCTTCATAGATGTTTGGGCTCTGGCTGGAGCCTGGACTGTAGGATCCTGAGAGATGGGAGGGTCCCAAAACTGAGGCTGTAGTCTGAGCCCAAACATCTACACATTCATTAAACAGGCCCCTAATCTGAGCTCCGTGAGCCCAAGTCAAATGGCATGGGCCAGCCCCAGGTGTCTCACTGCAGTATAGAGTAGTGGTTTTCAAACCATGGGTTAGGACCCAGTACTGGGTCGCGGCGCCCCCTGCTGCTGCCGCCAGAAGACTGGAATGCACTGCTGAAAAATGTAATTGTTGAGTCGTGGGCATAAGTGATTTTTTTCAGCTGGGTCCTGAGAAAAGAAGTTTGAAAACCACTGGTGCAGAGGCACCCTTATAGCCCCAGATCATCATACAGATACGGTAAGTGACTTAGAAGAACAAGTCTAATTGAAAGTCAATGGGATGCATGGTCCTAAATTACTTGGAAAATTCCACCCTTTGTCAATAAATCCTACCAGTTTTCATTGGTAGTCTATCTAGCTAACAGAAAACTCACAAAGGCTGCTTTTGAACTTAGCATTTTGTGCAGCTCTGGAAGTAGGGCCTCTATTTAATAATTCCAGCAGAATCTGAAAAGCTAATTCCTTCAACATAGCTACAAACAACGCTGACTGTTTGCAGAAAAGCTTTGAGTGAATTTATTACTTGTGAAAGGTGCCAGATTGGCAGCCAGAGAGACTTATCCTCTATTTATCCTCAGAGTTGGCAGTGGTAGTGCAGCTTCTCAGCTCATATCTGAAAATGCACTCCAGTAGCGTATCAACCCAAAAGGATTTCGGTGCTCCCAGTACCAATGCAAGCAATTCGGTGTCAATTCAGTGCCTGGAGTGCTTGTAAAATACATCACACATTTCCCACATGGGAAATGTGGTATAATATTATAGGGTATTATTTGTGAAAAAGTTTGTGATTGTGTAAATAAAATCTGTGTTGAAATCTATACACGCAATGGCCAGAGTTAAGGTTACGCCTGCAACCTGGTCTTTGGCATTTCCTGATTTCTGAGAGCTGCACTGTGCATCTTTCGAGCTAAACTATGCCACAGTCAGATCCCATAGTAAGGGACAGTAGGGAGTTGTGGGGAGTGGTTGGGGAAGCACTCTCTTTTCCAGAGCTCCTTGTGGCACAGAGAGGATCCCAGGATGCACCAGCCTTCCCAATGATGCAGCCTGCTCTGCTCAGTGTTTTAGGGTTGTGGTGCTGGGCCATGGCTACCCCTTTTCTCCCTTCTCCAACCCCTTGGCAAAATGAGCCCAATCCAAACCCAACCGCAATCAATTGAAAGACTCTTCAAGAAGTGGTTGGATCAAGCCCCAGGTGTGCCCTGAGGGTGCATAGAGGCAGCAGACTTTGTGTATCATTAAATCAATAGTTGCAGCAGGAGCTCTGAAACTAAGCCACATTCATTTAGCTTCCTACACAAGGTTTCAGGAAACTAACTTTAGGCACACACCAGTTTACAAATGTGGACCCTTATTATACACTCAGCGAGAAATGCCATCACACAGAACATGTCTATCAGTATACAGATGAAGAGAATTATTGCCGCCTGTCTGAGGCCCTCACTGCTGCATGCCGTTGCAGATTGTGTATTGCAGTGGAACCATGAGACTTCCTTGGGAAGCACCAGTGTTCCGTTACCCCGTCAGCATTTCAGCACCTGATGTTTGTTTTGCACGAGGTACCAGGAGTGTTACTCAGCAGAATGATAAACAGAATGTGCTCAGCTTTCAGGACCAAAAAGAAAAAAAATGTAGCAACAAGACAAACACACAGATGTGCACTGACATTTTAAAAACGTTCATTGATTTGTTAGGAATATGCAAAGAGAATATCAAGCTCCTGCTCAGGCCGAATATTTTCTTTTCTTTATGTGCACTGACTTGAAAAAAACCCAGCTTTTAGGCACTACCAATTTGAATACAGTTGGGTTTTTCCTTCGGCAAATGAAAAGCAGGATTTTTGAGGGGTTTGTTCCTTTTTCAGTAATTCAACAGCTTAAAAGCACGCTTGCCCGGTCTACAAAATACACATTTTGGCCAAAGCTTCCCAGTATTGCTAACACCAGTTAGCTCCACCAGCAGTAGCAATATTGGGAGGCCAACTGTGAATGGCTGGCTGCTGCTTGCATTTTAAGCTTTGTTTAGATTAGAAACATTCTGAACAGGGTTCTCTGGCATCATACTTTAAAAATACCAGCAGCAGCTGGTCTGTACTCGGGCTATCAATATTGGGGTAGAACTGAACTGCTGTTAGCCATTGGGAAATGTTTGCAAAATTTCTTTAGTGAAGACAAGGCCTCAGGGTGTCAAAATCTCTGATTTGTATTCCCCCAGAATAATATGATTTCTGGAGCATAACGATTAATGCAATAAAATAATATTTTTTTATTTACGAAGCACCTTTCTTCCCTACATGCATTAAAAATGTGACTTACAGGCATTATGTAGCTGTCTGTCTCAGACAGCAGTTAGATGGACAGCCATTACAAGAGCGAACTGTGGTTGCGTGGGACACGGGGAAAGGAGACATTTTGGTCAAGCAGTACTGCAGCAAGCCTCCTGCTATTACAAGAAGAAACAAAGGACCTTTAGTTTCTATAAAGAGCAGGCAGGTCTTCTCAGTGGGTCAGGTCTCGTCTAACCCCATGCTGTAATCTGCATGAGCCTCATTTATTTTCCTCTGAGGGCCAATCAACTACTAGCCAGAATGAATGATATTTGAATTTGTTTGTTCAAACCAGCAGGAAAGGTCCCTCTCGATCTGTGAGTGGGTCAGGAGCCTTTGCTGATCTTATATTTTCCTGTTGTGGGACACAGAGAGGACCCTCCTCCAATCTGTGTGCAGAAGGGGCAGAAGAAATGTGAGCCCTGGGGCCAGAGGGAAATATATTGTCTCCTTTAGCCAAGAGTAGTAAATTGGTTAAAAAAGTTAATGCAGAGGGGAAATCCTATTTTTAAGAGAATACCCAAGAGCAGCAGCAGCAGAGGAAAGCTTTAGCTGAACTGGAACCATTCTGCTAGAAAGCTGGAGTAGCCACAGGAAGAGAGCAGATGCAGGGCCTGTCTGCTGATGGTAATGGTCTCTTGTGCCTCCTGAGATTTTGAGGGGAAAGCTCTGTCTCTTCAGTGGCGGGGTGTTGCCAGTCGGCTTGCCAAGTTTTATTTCCTTCTGTGCCCTGTCCTATGGGTTTTCTGTTGGTTGATATGATCTCTGATACTTTGGCTCAAAGGGTAGGTCCACACTGGAGCCTTAGGTCAACTTAAGGACGGATAAGTCGACCTGCAGGCCGCTTTGTCCACACTGGGCGCTTATTAAGTCGACTTAATAACACCACTCTGAAGGTCGACTTAACGCTTAAGTTGACCTTATTAAGTCGACTTAAGACAGTGTGGACAGGGAGTGCCCTTAAGTCAACCTAATTGGCCTCCAGGCCCCGGTGCAATATGGGACAGCTACCCACAATGCACCACTCCTCCGTCGACCTAGCACCTGCCAGTGTGGATGCAAGCAGTCGACTGGAGTTTTCAGTGTGGACTCTCTAAGTCGACTTAACAGAGCCGCTAGCATAGACGTACCCTAATATATTCTCTCTATTGCAGGGCTCGGCAACCTTTGCTGACCCCTGTGCCGGCCCCTCCTTCTCAACCTTCAGCTGGTGCCGACGGCCCACTCGTGGAAAGAAGGCATGTAGAGGGGCTCCTCTCGGCAGTGTGCCTGGGGACCCCTATCCCCAGGCACGCATGGAAAGAAGTTGCCTGGAGTGACTCCTTTTGGCGGTGACATACCACAGAGAGGAACCGCTCTGGGTGGCTTCTTTACACGGTATGCCTGGGCATGGACGTGGCAGGGACCTCGGCACTGCAGCCGCCCCTGAAAGAAGCCACTTGGAGTGTCTTTTGGTGGCAGGAGTGGCAATTTCTGTGGCGCCACAGGGAATGCCGAGTGCCGCTCCAAATGGGCTCGTATGCCACTGTTGGCACATGTGCTGGGAATTGCCTACCCCTGGCTCTGCTGCCTTCTTGTTTGTTCAGACTGGATCTCTTTATCACGTTGATTCTTGGTATTTGACAATGGCACCACAGGGAACACTGCGCGAGTCCCAGCAGGGACAAGGGAGTTGCTTTCAGCTCCTTGAAGCAGACAGATATGCTGTAATGTCTGACTCCAGCTCAGAGTCACCTTTAAGTGTCTGACGAAATGGGATTTTTCTCCCACAAATGCTCATGCGATACAAAATTTGTTAGTCTTTAAAAATGCCACCAGACTCCCTGTTCGTTCTGTAGAATGATGAGTCAGAGCCACTTCTGACTGAGGCAGACGGAAGGCATCCACTCTGCTTTTGACTGAATTCTTCTCCTTTTTTTTCCATTTTGCCCTTCACCTTTAGTTATATTAATATATTTCCTGTGTGAGAAGCACAATTTAAATGGATATATAGATCTGCGAGACTGATGTTTCCAGGCCTTAACTCTGAGACTTTTCACATGGAAAGATTCCTACGTCTGGGATATATTTCTACCAGGGGTTTTTGTTGGTGTTGGCCTAACCTACACTAGAAAGACGCAGTGGAGATGCATTTTATACAGACAAGAGTGTTTGTCCTGGTATAGCTTATACCAGTTCTATGTACAAAATAAGCTATATATGCCATAATATTTGTTATCTGAACCTATACTAGGGCTTTTGCCTGGCCTTATTCTTGGGCTAAGTTGTAGCAGCCATATGAGAGACAGCAGCCATAAACTAAGTAGCAGGCGGTCACATCTTCACATTTCTGAAACTACTTCAAGACACTGTAATAGGCTGTTAAGAAGGTGATGCTATCTTAATGGTATCTACCACCACCAAATAAAGAAACAAATCTTTAGATGCGTAAAGAAAACGTTGTTTAACAGCATTCTGTCTGAAAAGGCATGGCTTATCAACAGTTATGCTTATAAAATCTACACTTTCTGAATGATTTCTGTCTGGTTCTTTGATTGTTTCTGTCTATTATATAAGTAAGTGTGTATTATTTAAATCAATTAAGGTAGTGGGGTGTGATTGGTTAAAGGACTGTTTCATAGTGGTCTAGGATTGGTGTTCTGTAGTACTTAAATCTAAAATGATTGGTTAAGGTACAGCTATGCAGGGCCCAAGTTTTAACTAAATAAACTGAGGTTCAAGAGGAAGTTCTTTGGAACCTAATTCCAGGACACAGCTCAAGAAGATCATAGCTCCCACACCGCAACACCCTGCCAATCATACTGTGCCGAAGCTGGAGTCTCCAGATGATCTAATCCTGATTGGCCACCAGGAGAAATTTGCCTGCCTTATTGGGAGTGGTGAGCATTGTATGCTTAGTGTGTGTATTCTGTTTTGGTAATTGGTAATAAATAGAAACCAAGAATATTACGGTGTACGGCTCCTTCATTGGTAAAAGATCCTGCAAACTCACAGAGAATTACATCCAGTCAGAGCCCTATGGACTGGGAAAGGGTGGGTACTTCAATGAACCAGGTTACACACAAGGCTCTATGGTTTGGGAATGGGTGACCCTGAGCCCTTAGAGTGTTAACTGGGTAAGGGTAGGAGCCTTTCACCCAGAGCCCTATGGATTGGGAAAAGGTGGGGGGTGCCTTAACTGGGTTATGCCTTGAGCCCTGTGGATTGGGTAAAATTGGGGTACCCTCATGTGTGGGTAACACTGGGGATGTGATTTTTTTTGTGTTCTAAACTACAAAAAAGTGTAGATCACGTTAGTATTTTTCTTTATGCTTTTGTTTCTAGCTTTGCTTCTATATTAATTGTTTACCCCAGCGGTTCCCTACCTTTTCCTTTATGGGGACCACTGCATCGTCATTGAAAGCTTTTGTGGATCACCATGTAAGCAAGCCATTTTAAACATAGCCTATGTCTCATGGGAGTCAAAGGTATATATTAAGGGATATTAAAAATGCAGCTATTTCTAATAATTTATTATGGTCACTCACAAACATATTGCACTAATCACAGTACATTTACTTGCAGTACATTTACCTGCAATAATTATCTTTTTTCCCCCACGGACCACCTGCAGTACCCTCTTGGACCACCAATGGTCCACAGACCACAGGTTGGGAACCATTTGATTTACACAGTCACCTCTCTGTCAATATAATTTTCTCAATTGTTAAAGAGGAATGAGGGCTGTGATGATTCCACCTTTTTGGAATCATCAGCCACCAAAGAGGGCCTCCCAGTAACGGCCATATGCCAAATGTGGATCCTGATAGTCAGTTTTGAGGGGAATGCAAAAAAGTGAATGGAGGAAGCCAGACTGGAAGGAACAGGACTTGGGCCCTGGGGATAGAGCTGAAGGAGGAAGTTGAGCCAGCTGGATACAGGGGAAATCTTGAGCTGGGGACAAATTGGGTGGAGGCAACTTCCCATGACAGACAGATTTGGGCAATGAGAGGAAATGGTAGAGGAAGCTGGGTAGTAGAAGTGAGACAGGACATATTCGTTTTCATGTGCATCAGCCATTTCATTATCCAATATTTCGATCCGATTTGGAATCAGGTTTGTCTGAGTGCAGCAAAATGAGTAAACTTGTCTACAACTGAGTTCTAATTCAGGGATTTTATACCGAAGTACACTTCATGGAAAGGGAAACTGAGGTGCAGAGAACTCAAGTGATCTGCCTAAGTCCATGCAGCAATTTTTTTGTTTGAGTCAGTCGTACGTTTCAGTAGCCCTAACTCCCAGGCCTTGGTCTCTCTGTTGGAGATAACTCCCCATGTTTTAGCTCTAAGTAGGTCAGTGGTTCTCAGTCCATGGGCCACTTGCAGCCTAATGAGCACACAGTTGCAGCCCATGTGACATCCTCAGGGCCATACAGGTAGTATATATATTGTATAGTTATGGCCCACATAACACAGACAGAGTTGCATATGCAGTCCACAGCGGTAAATAGGTTAAGAACCACTGAGCTAGTCTATAAATAGAGGCAAAAGGCCAGAAAGGTTCAAGAGAATTACTGCAGATTTTCTACTGTGCTATTTAAAAAAAAACCCCAAATGATTTGAATTGCTTTTATTCTACTGATCATCATGCTGGGCAGAAAGAATGGAAGTAGCACTAGGACTGTAAATCAAAGATCTTGAGTCAGAGCTACCAGACACCACGTGTTAATTGCTGTCCTTGGCAGCAGTCACCCTGTCTGGGAAGGCTGAAAGCCCTGCTGCTTAGACCTCTTCTCACTTTTGATGTGACCAGCTCAGTCTCAGACAGGCAATACAGCTATTGGCAGAAGAGTACATGCTGTAGCCGCAGGTCACATTTCAAACCCACATCAGAAATGCTCTGAAGTTGGCATATTCACACAGGAAGCTAGGAGCTGGATTCTTTGGTCCTTCAAAGCGGCAGTGTGTCATTCTGGTGCACGAAGTGACCTTAAATCTGTCTTCATTGGCAGTGGAGAATTCCCTTTCCATAGAGGAATTCTCCTGTAGGATAGGGTTGCCTTAATGGCTTCTATGACTTTACCTGGTCTCTAGTGTATGTAGCCTTGCTACAGAAACACGGATGAGGCCAGGGCCCCCTCTGTGCCTGACTGATTCCTAACTGGTGGGACATCCATGAAAGGCTGCTGAGCACTGGCCTAGTCCAGAGATGCCTTTAGACTATTTTGTTTTCTGCTGGGAACTGAACTGGTGTCCCTGGAATTGGGAGAACATAAAGGTGGTGTTGCTCCTTTGACCAAGCAGAAGGCTGAAATTTGGGGCTTTGTGAGGAGGTTCTGTTTGGTGGAGAAGTTACTGCCATGGAGACGGGGTAATCCTTTGCATAGCCACTCCCAATGGAAAACTTCATTATGGTTTCCCTGTACGACTAGATGAGTGTGGCAATTGCATCAATGTCCCCCATTATTAATATATAGTCTATTACAATGGCTTTAAGCCACCTTGATACCTTCGACTGCATGTGTAGTCTTGCCACACAAAGCTTGGTTGGTCCAGGACATTTGTGCCAGAAGGTTTGGCGTCTGCACAGCTAAATTAAACAGAATGGATTAAGACAGCGGTTCCCAACCTTTTCCTTTATGCCGACACTACATTGTCATTGAAAGCTTTTGTGGCCCACGACGTAAGCAAGCCGTTTTAAACATTTTTAACATAGCCTATGGCTGACGGGAGTCAAACATATATAACAAGGGGTATTAAAAATGCAGCTATTTCTAGTTATTTATTATGGGCACTGACAAACATTGTGCTCATCACAGTACATTTGCCTGCAGTAATTATCTTCCCCAGCCCCACGGTCCACCAGTGGGCCATGGGCCACAGGTTGGGAACCACTGGTCTAAGATTACTGTCTTATAATTACCAGTTTTCAACATGCCTACAGGGTCACTTACTTATAAGTCAGTCCTGGAGTACAGAAATGATTCAGGGTGATCGAGAATGCATTGCAATGCACGTATCTACCCTGGAGCATGAGTTGCATCTAGGTTAGCCAAAGTTGCTAAAGACTGCAAAAAGAATAACAATTCCTTCATTTGATTTGATGGTTTTTATGTTATTGGTTTTTACTGTGTTCTACATAAAGTACTTACGGATAGAACTATAAGAAGTAAAATTGTTTAGATTATTCCTTATAGTAAGACTCACTTTTTTCTGCATTGGCCACAAGAAGTGAGTAAGTAATTTAAAACACAAACATAAACCACAGAATTCCAAATAATGTATCTCTTTCGGGCTTCTCAGAGCATCCTGTCTTCTCTATGTCTGTACACATACTATCAGCTGTGATGCTCATTAATATTGTGATTTCACCAAAGTCTTAGGTGCTGTACAGATAATATTTACTATTTCCCTCGGGTTTGAGGACTACAGTGATTAGTTCCATTAAAACACATGGAACTACTCCTCATAGTAAGAACTAGGACTACAAACTACTATTTGTAGTATTAGGGTCTTTTCATTGTAAAATCTTTGGCGCAAGGGTGATCTGTGTCTTGAGTCTTTTGCACACTGTTGGATCTTCAATAATAAGGAATGATAATTTAATGCCCAGATTCAAAGCTTTCATCAGCAAAGTAGGGAGCAGGACTCATTGGTGAGTTTAAAGCCAGTTTTCAAGAATCTCTACAGTCTTTTAAGGATGGATTGTCTATGTAGGGGAAAAAGGATAATCAAAGGTCACATCAATGACTGATGATGCCCTGGGCTATGGGAACTTCCCAGTATGATCAGATGAAAAATGACCCTCTCCTCCTAGATCCCCCAGCTGCTGTTAAAATTAGAGAAAGGCCTGAACTAAACCCCCTTCAGCTTTGGGGAGTTCATAGCCAGATCCAAATTTTGGGGTTAACTTCAGGCCCATCAGTAGCCAAAATTACTTCAGCAGAAAATAATACATAAAACTTGTTAAAAAATGAAACCTAGATAAATCATCCATGAAGGTTAGCTTCGTGAGAGCTTTAGGCCGAAATGTTACTTTTAAAGAGTTTCAAGAGGAGCCAAAACATGAAAAAGTCCAATTCCTTCAGCCTGTTCCTTGTTGTTCACGAGCGGCCCCCAAACACACCTTGGATTTAAAATGAAATTAAGATTTGCGTTTAGAAGAAGTTGGGCTTTTTTTAGGACTGCTTTGTTTTGTGCCTACAGGCTTTGCAGAACCCGATTGCTAGCTGTGAGGTGAGCAAGGCAGTGTCATATAACTACAGAGGAACTGAAAGAACTGAAACCCGTTCTGTAATTTATAGCACTAATAAGGCTCAACTGCCATTTCTTGCGGTTTCCTCCCAAGTTGTCTTTGAAAATTTCTACTTGTACTGTGCTGTCGCTGCTGCAGCTGCCAAGATTCAGTTGTTAGGTAACTGCTGCACTATTTTGCTGGAGCTGTTCTCTTTGGCTCTGTCTGCAGAGCGGACAGAGTGGTGCCTAAAGACCATCCAGCATCTGGTGCCCCATTGTGCTAGGTACTGAGCAAAGAGTAAATGACACTCCCTGCCCCAAAGAGTTTATGACCTAAAAAAGTTAATCTTAGATCTTTTCTTCAGATTTCTCTCTGTTACACGAATGCTGATGCAGCTCCTCTATCTGTTGTGAGCGCTAGTGTGGACCAGCCACTCGTAGTTTGACCAGAGAGACTTCTAATCAGTGTAGGTCTGTACGATGGGTACTGTTTCTGTCTGCTGGGGGGTAGTGTAAAGGGCCAAGGCAGAAAAAAGATTGGGCCCGTTGATTCTGAGAAGATGGAAACTTTCAAACCTCAAACTGACATTGCAAATAGTTTAATTTACATAATAGCATTGGTACAGGGAGGGGAACGTTTTTGGCGAATGTAAAGAGAGAAATTGTGTTGCCTTAGGTCCTGTCCATCAGCTGCAACCAAGTGGAGGGATCACAAGTCTTTCTACTGATCTCTGCTAAATTTTGAACTGCTCCTTCACTGCTCTAAATGGGTGCGTCTATACTTACAACTTAGGTCGACTTAAGAAGGCTTAAGTCGACCTAACTTACTCCCCATCCATACTGGGCGTTCCTTAGTCCACTTAATTACACCTAGTTTTAGGTCGACTTTAAGGCTTAAGATGACTTGTTAAGTCGACTTAAGCCAGTGTGGATGCCCTAAGTCGACTTATTGCATAAGTCGACCTAGGGCAGGGGGATAAGGGAGCCCCGCATGGCTCCCTTGTCCCCAGGGAAGCTCCTGCTCCCTTCTCCCTAGACCTGCAGCTTCCCAGCCAGGAAGC
>ML685798.1:16200900-16251633 GCA_007922175.1 Pelusios castaneus | reverse complement strand
TGTGTGTGTGTGTGTGTGTGTGTGTGTGTGTGTGTGTGTGTGTGTGTACAGGGAGTAGAGAAGCTGAACATAGAGATATAAGTTATTTTTGGTCACTTGCGTATCTACGTTCGACTGCCTCTGAGAAGGGCAGGCAATGTAGACCTGCCCTGAGTCCAGACAATGTGACACGCCGGCTTTCTGTGGACCACTGACCTGTGGATCACAGTTTGAAAACCCCGATCTAGAAGACAGGTCCATTGGATAGGCACACACTCATGTCCCATGCCCTTTAAAATGCACTGCAGTCCTACTAGATAATGAACATGTTTCTGCAAGAGCCGTGGCCCATGGTGCCCCTTAGTCAAGTCACTCTATTATTCATCAGCACTCCACATGGTGGTGCTCCTGTCTTTATCTGCTTACCTGCATGGATAGGGCCTTAACACACCATTATGGTCATACCCTCTTGCCAGTATACTAATGGCCGTTCATAAATATACAGATGTAGATTACCTTTGGCTCATTTTAAATTCTGATGACATACTTTATTCTGTAATTCCTTTATTTAGGTGAGGGAAAGTCTTCTTTGCTCTTATTCATATACAAGAGGAGGAAAAAGAGAATGCAGCCAGCCACTTTTGTGATGCCGTGACATTATACGCATGTTCTCCTGGGGAAGGGAGGTAGCCCATTGAAAATGGTCATGTATCACAAATGTGATGATGGAAGCTTTATATGAGTTCTGATACCCCAGCCCACGCTCAAACCTGGCCCCTCTGCCTATCAAATAGAACTGCCATGGTACTGATGAGCACTTCCAGGGGTAAGGGGCCTTTTTTATAGCATCTGTGTGCTGGTTTACTAAACATCTGAGCTGGTAAGGGAAAAGAGATTTTCAGAGATTGCCTGCTTGATCAACCTGACATCAAATCCGTGCATGTGCAGTAATGATATCTTGGATTCCCAGGCTTTTACCTTTCCTCTGAGCTGTGTGCACTGAATAGCACTGTCACTGGTCTTGTTCTTCCTGCGTGGGTTTGACACAGGAAAGAAAATGAAGTATGTTGGGCTCAGACTGTAAATCAACACCGTAAACCTCTCTTTGAGTCCAAAAGAAGGTCAATAAAGGACGAGAAGAGTACTGATGCCCTCAGACAAGCAGCAAACAGCAGCTCTACGGGAAGCAATACACAGAGTGCTGGCAAAGTATTATGGACAACAAACTCGACCTGCAGTGTGTAGTATAATCCCTTTGATCAGCAAGACTGGGGTTACTGTAGGGTCAACGCTGACATAAAACCAACCAATCAAGCAAGACCACCTAGGTATTTAAATTAATCTTTTTCTTTGGGGAGAGAAGACAATTTTCTTCAAGCGTTTTTTTTTTTTTTTTCTCTCTCTCTCTCCCCTGCACAGAGATCCATGTGCTCTCTGTTTTCTTCCTTTCTTACTGCTGATATAGAAACAGGCATTAGCATTCCAGGTACTTAGCCCTGTAATACCGTACAAAAAAGATCAAGCTGGCCATTGTTTAAAAATAAAAATCTCAACCAGGAGAACTTTCCAGAGGCTGATGTACTTTGAGCTTGTGTAAACCTCCCTACGAATGCCCTTTAATCTTATGTGTGGTTTAAAAAAAAATACACAAATATTCTTTTTTCATTTCCTTTTGCAGAGGGGTAGTAGAATCAATTTGCCATGGTTCTGCAT
This sequence comes from Pelusios castaneus, assembly GCA_007922175.1. NCBI lineage: Eukaryota > Metazoa > Chordata > Testudines > Pelomedusidae > Pelusios > Pelusios castaneus. The sequence goes on along the minus strand of ML685798.1, from coordinate 16,249,941 downwards.
CCTGCCAATTGTTTAGAATTTCCAGGATTTAATCTTTCATCCTTGTGTGTATCCATTATTTACCTTTGAATGAGATAATGCATTATGCATTGGACTTTCTGGAAATGAGCCATGAAAACCTACTTTTTGAAGACCTGAAAGGTACAATTTTCCTTTGTGGGCTTGCCTATGCTGGAAAATGTAGTGCTCATGGTGCAGTAACTGCTACCAATGGTGAAGCCGCTCTAAGTTCGAGCGTGGTTTAGAGAAGGCTGGGATGTTTTCAGCACAATGTGCAGAGCAGCTCTGTGTGATACAATGACCCTCGCCCTGCACAGCCTCACTAGTAGCATCTGGGAGGGTCCACCATTGCTGCAATATGCGTACTCATTTTCAACCATTTTTTTTTAATTGCAGGGAATAAAGGTGAAATGCACCAGCTGTCAGAAATATCAGTGCTGTAAGTAAATGATGACTGAGAGTCGTGATGGTGAAAATTGTCATGCTGGTGCCATTAACAAAACTGCCCACATGAGCGTTAATATGTCCCACTTGGCTCCCACTGTCCAGTAGTGTTAACAGCAGTGGGATGGATGTCACCCTAGACAAGGTTCCAGGCAGCAACCAGCATTATAAATGGGGGGTTCACCTAATCCTACTCAAGGCTGGTCTATCTAGCCCAGCAGCTGATGTTGCCTTCTCTACACAAGTGCGCTCACTGTTGGGAAAGTTGAGTTCCAAAGGGGTAGCCGTGTTAGTCTATTGTAGAAAAACAACACAGTCCTGTGGCACTTTTAAAGACTAACAGATTTATTTATTGCATGAGCTTTCATGGGAGAAAATCCCATTTCGTCAGTTTCCCATCTTCAAAGCGTCTGACGAGGTGGGATTTTCTCCCACAAAAGCTCATGCGATAAATAAATCTGTTAGTCTTTAAAAGTGCCACAGGACTCTGTTGTTGGGAAAGTGTAAGGGATAAAATCATCACCTAGATAAGGCCTTTAAGGGCCTTGGGATTGAAAAAAATCCACCACATTTCAGGAGATGTGATAAGATGGCTTGGAAAATTGGGAAAGCAGACACAAAAAGAAGCCAGAATCATCCTGAAGTTGGTAGATTCTCTTCTGCCTTTTAAGCCATTTAATAAATATTCCTCTTGTGTTAAGTACTCATAGGCTTTGGTGGCAGTGAAAATCAAGGTCATTACCCTTCCCTTGCATGCTAAACAGTGATAATAAAAATGACATTAGCCAGCATTTTTTTTCTCTTTAATGGAATATTCAGCATGTGCCAGTTCTGAATTGGACCAGACATTTACTACTGTTTAAGGGTCTAGAGGAGGTTTAACAACTCCAGAGTAACATGATAAACATGTACAGGGAGGGAGGAGAAGGCCGCAGATAAATAGCACCTGGGGTCAGCAATAGGGCATAGGCCTTGTGGGTTAGCACGAAGTCGTCAACTGTGACAGGACTGGTTTGAAGTATATGGAGCCAGATGTGTTTTCTGGACATGGTTATCTCTGGGCTGAATGCAATTTTTGGCTGTGTGCAGCAGTCAGTCAGGGAAACGTTAGCAGTGAAGAGGTAGCAAATCCTGCACAATGTGATTTCTTGTTCTAAGTGACGGGTTTCCCTGCAACCGTCAGTGGAGACACAGCAACACTTCTACCTGCTTCCCCCTGTTTCAGAGCCTCAAAGAGCCAGATTCAGCGGAAGCCTTTTAAGAGGTTTCCTGGTGAGAGGGTGGTGGGTGCAAGTGACAGTAGACCCATTCTGGGGAGTTCTCGTTGTGCTTTTCTTTTTCCCCTTGTGCTAAGATTTCTTCTCCCGCAGACTCTGGGTATCTTTCTAAACCTTGCACTGGTCAGTGCCCCGTTCTGGCCCTTAGCAAAATGCATGTGTACAAGAACTGCATGATAATGCTTGGCTAATTGTGATAGATACAAAACGGAAAAGCAAAAAAGATCAAGGATGGGAAATTCAGTGCACAGAATGAACACAACTTTCATACATTTCAGTGAATTAAGAGAGGGGGTAAAAATCAGTGGTGTGCTGCTGGCATTTTATCATGGGGCTCCCAACTAGCTGTCCTCTTTGTCAGGGAGAAACCGCACATCCCATTTATTCATAGAAAGGTGACAGTAGCACTCAGGAACCCAATCATTGGTTTGCTCATTTTAACAAAATAATTTCCCCACAGTCACAATCCAGGAAGAAGACAAAAGCCGCCCCAGGAACCACTGGGATTTGGCTACCATATGAATGCAGGATGTGCCCTCACTGTTCTCATTGTAGGGCCAGAGCCACCTTTTGCTTCACTTTGGTGGAAATGTTTATTCTTCATTTTTTTAAAAACATAGGCCTCCTTTGCCTCTCCCTCAGGAGTAACTACTAGTCAGTGGAGGCGTGTGAGTGTATGCCTGGTGCAGGGCAGAGGAGACTCAGGCCACAGAGTGGATTAGTACAACGTTGCTCAGCTTCAATAAAATAATAGTACCACCTGGCTCTTATATAGTATTTTTATCCAGAGAGCTCAAAGTACTATACAAAGGAAGTCACTATCCTAATTTGATGTGAGGACGGGGCTGAAGATCTTGTAGTGGGGCCCAGGAGTATCTTCCACTGATAAATCATTTAAAAATATAGTATGCACTATTCAATCCCCTCTGATCCATTCAAAAGGCCAAATGTGAACCCTTCAGAATGGTTTGTATGAGCCCTTCCTCCATTTTATGTCTGTTGGGGGCAGAGGGCAATGAGTGAGGGAATGGCAGCTGGGGAATGCTTGCCCTGGATAGGGGATGATGGCGAGGAAGTGTGTGGCAACTAGAAGGACGATCTAGGGAGGCTCTTCTAATCAGTCCTCTCCCCCTCCTGTATGCTGGGAATGAAGTTCACATGAAGCACAAGCCTAGGCCTCACCCAGAGAAGGCAATGGAGGGCTGTCTCTAAAGGTCCAGTTACCAGCCCAGCCCAGATAAACAGACTTCCCAGATAGACAGACTTGTGTTGGTGGCGCTCAGTCTAGTGCACTAAAAATGGCTGTGTGGACATTCTTGCTTGGATGGAAGCCAATCTCCTAGGCTTCAGAACCCAACCTGCAATGTCCACACTGCTATTTTCAGCATGTTAGCTTGAACCTATCTAGTGCAAGTCTGTCTACCTGGGCTGGGAGGCTTGCTTCATTGTAGACATACCCTAAAAGAGCAAAGGATAATTGGCTACCTGAGGCAAGTCATGGTCTGGTCTGGGCCTTCACCTCTTACACAGTCACATTAAATGTTCAGTTCAGTTCCATGGCGGATATTTTTCCTTATCTGAAACACAGAAAACCCCTCTATCCTCACTATCAGTGGTTCTAAACCTTTTATCGGTTGCAACATGCTTAGTGGCATGTTACAATCCTATAGGACACACTAGCCCACCCCTCCAAGCCAAATCCAGTCATCTCCCTGGCTCTCCACAACACACATACCACTGTGTGGCGACACAGTGATGTGTCCTGACGCAGTGGTTGAGAACCACTGCTCTGTGTAAAGACTTTGTAGTATCTGCTGGGCCATTTGGCAAGTGACTTTCTGAAGACAGAGGCAAGAGCTCAGAGTGTGCTGGCAGAATGTGTTGTGAGTGTAGGACTTTATGATCAAAGACGACCCTGTGAGACATATACAGCTGACCTGGTATTTCCTTAAGAAGGCCTAGGGGGATGGCTATATTACTACCACAAGCCCCTAAATAATTATCACAGGTTTTCTCTGCTTTCCTTCTAATTTGCCAACATCTTCCTGGTAATAAATCCTTCTCTGTGGAGCCTCCCCACACAGAATGCATGTGTGGATTTACCTCTTTGGCAGGGTGAGGTGGGAGCTGCCTGAAGCACTCATATTCCTGAACTCTGAAAAAGAGAAAATTGGAAACAAAGACATTGCTGAAATGGCAAACAGCAAACCCATGGCCCCCTAGATAAATCTCAGCTCTCTATTTAAACTACCTGCGGTGCACCCCTCCCCGCAGGTCATCCACCAACCTCTGTGGACCAGGTCATTCCACAGGGGTCACACTGCATCAGGTGAAGGCAAGGAAGCAGGCTGGGCTGAATGGATGGGACTGCAGGGATGCCTCATAGCGAAGCTTAAGCCATTCTGACTCTGGATATTAAAAAGAAATAGGAAAGAGAAGGAAAGGCCTGATCCAAAGCCCACTGAAGCTGATGGAAGCTTTCTGATATACATCAGTGAGCTTTGGATCAGGTCTTAATTCATCAATAAAAAATAAAACAAACACAGCTCCCCACCTCCAAAGAAAGCAAATCCCCAAGCAAGAAGAAATCAATGACCTAATATAATATAAAATAATAAAAACAGAACAATGAAATCCCCACAGAACAATGAAAACCCCATCACCTTTTCCAGTACCTCCAATCCAACGGCAGCGATTCTCAGCAGAGTAGATTTCAGGCCCTCAGACACAATCCGTTGCTCAGAGGCTGGTTGCCGTCTGCTCTGCCATCTGCATGGATTTTCTGAGGATCTAGGTGGTCCTCACAATTAGCGTGTGGATCTATGTACAGAACTATTTAAGGCAGTCATTGAAACAAACCGAACCAACCAACCAATCAACCAAACAAAACTGTGAATGGGGTAAATATATTATATTATATTATGACAGGAAATTAAAGTTTATATATATGTGTGTGTGTAAGAACCCATACATCAAGCTTATACATTACATATCCATTCAATATGTATTAGAACATACACATCTGCTAACATGCTAGAAAGTTTTGTGCATCTGCAATACACTGTAGCTGGGAAGTTTTTCTTGGCAAATACCAGACTGCACAACAGCAACAACTTGAGGCACTGTTGTGTAGACTCACTGAGGCAGCTTGCAAAAGACAAGCTGGTTAGTGGTTTGTCTTCTTGACTAGGTGGGATAAAGCCATTTTCGGCACTGCTGAATCCTGTCTACACGAGAAAATTTTTCAAACATTCATTTTTACTGCGAACACTGGCTCTGCTCCACTGATGTTAGTAAACTGGGGAGCCAAGGGTAGACAGGCTGCCAACTGCAGATATGGTTCTAAACACTGTACCACCTTGCCCTGCTCAGCTATATCTGACTGACACAGTGTTTAATGTGGTGGCAGGTGCCAGCAGCTTATCTACACTGGGGCTGTCATTGTTGGAACCGAACCAGCATTAGCAATAGCAGGGAATTTCCCCACATAATTTCCCTAGTGTAGAGCGCCTTAACAGAAAATGTGATGGTAACTGTGTTCCACAAGGTGTCTACCCAGCTTCCTGTTAACAGGGCTGAAAATATTTTTATGTAGCACAGTGGTGCCCAAATTTCTCCTGTCATGCTCCCCCCAGTAACAGAATCTGACTGCATACCTTCTCCATTAGACTGGGGATGCGGGAGGAGCTAGAAGTCAAGCTGGCCTGGGGGTGGAGAGAGAATGAGAGGAGGGCTTGGCCAGGTCTTGGAGGTGTGGTCGGGGGCTGGGGGCCAGAAGTGGAGCCATGGCGTGGGGTGGGGCTGGTGGCAGTGCCAGATTGGAGCTGCAGGCAGAGCAGTGTGGCGCTCTCTTCCCCTCAGGTCCCCACTCCATCCCCCTGAACATACCTCCCCACTCCCATAGTTTGGGGACCACTGATCTAGCGTGTCCTATCCACCAAATGAGTTTTCAACACCAGCACCAATAAGTCATTTTCCTCTGACAGACAGAGAGACTCCGCATACAGCCGTGGAAAGGGGAAGCCAACTCCCTCAATATTGGCCTTTTGGATGACATCTGTGGGGTGTGTCTCAGGCCTGGCCTTCAGTGGCCAGGGAAAACATGCTATCACTTCTTTAGTGAGCAGGGGCTTCAACACAGTCCTTGCTAGAAAGATGTCAGTACCTCACTGCTCTTTGAAAAGGTTTATAAAACTATCATGCAGAGGAGCTTGAAGTAGACACGGGCCCTTTCTGCAGTGGCCAAGGGCAACTGTTATACCCACCCTGGAAAGAAGAGTGTTTATGGGCATAGTTCCCTTAAAAGGTGTTGAATTTGCCTCTAAGTTTTCAAAATGATAGCATTATCCTGGATGCTGATATAGATACATTGAAATATATTTAGATTCTTGAACTATATAAAACAAACAAACAATCAAGCATGTTATTGGTGGAAGGTTGCTGCCCACGTAAGAGACATGTATACTGTACAGATGTAGTGTTAATTTATTACTCTACAATTATTACAAGAGGAGTCTCACACCAGCGCTAAATCACTTGATAGCATCCTTTAGTTAAAGGGCAATTCTTAAATAAAAAATATTTTTTTTGAAAAAGGAAAGAAGAAGAAAAGAAAACCAGCTCTCATTCTGATTCTTGGTCAGTGGGCATGTAATGATTCAAATTCAGCACCTTCCTTCAAGCTACGTAGCACACAAGGGACAATATCTTACTCTGCTCCTTCCTATCAATCTGTGCACTTGTAGGGGCTTATGGTATTACTGCAAAATGCCCTGGACATGCACAGCATGAAGAAACACGTTGAAAGGTACATTTGAATGCATCACACTCAAATCAGACAAACTCACAGGATTCACAGGGCCTCTGACACCAGGTGATTGCAAATGGGACTAAATACAATCCAAATTTGGTTGGCACACGTTGTCCCATTTTAGCAGTTGAAGACCACTAATCCTTCCCCTCCCTAGAAAAGCTTTCAGCAGGAATAGCAGTGTTTTGCTCCAAGCCAGCTTGAAAGCCAATCTCCGTTCACAAGAGAGATGCCTGTAATCTAAACTTTATTAGACTGATAATTATAAAATGGTTTTAGAACTCTGGGCAAAATGAAGCATTGGGTTTAGCTGATCGAGATGTCAAACCCACACCAATAATTCTCATCAGACACAAATGCATGCCTCTTTTCCCCTTAAGTTGTAAATATTTAATGTCACCCTAGATTGTTAGTAAGGGTTATTGTCCTATTCAGAGAGCTGATATCATGTGTCCTTCATCTTTCTGACGCACAACAAAACCAGAGGCATTGCAGTGATGACTGAGAAATTCACTGCCTGTCATGTCTTGTTGTTTAATGATAATACATAGGTTAGTTGCTTTTCTTCCCCAGACCATTTTATCTGTTCCCTTCTGACAGCCTCTCTTTCTCTGAAGTTGTCATCAAACCAAGTAAGAAAGCCAAATGGCTACCGAACTATTCCCTAGACAGGAGTGTTAATAGTCCCAGCCTGAAGAAACAAGTAAAAGTAAACTTTGTGAGGGACATGAAAAAATGATTAATATTCACCTTCTGTGGAAGAAAATTAGCCTCATTCCTGTGTGTGAGAGAGGGCTGGAACCCAAACTGAGTTCGGAACTGCCACTTGTGCTATAATGGATTGACCCACAACCTTAGGCCTTGTCTGCACTACAAAATTAAGTTGACATAAGTTATGTTGACATTCAGCTGCTGCAGGAATTAAACTGCTGTTGCATGTCCACACCATGCTCCTTATGTCACTTGGGTGCATCCAGATTAACAGTGCAAGCCTCGACACAGAGATGAGTGCACCGTGGCCACCATCTAACACAGGGAAAGGCTTTAAAATACCTCAAGGGTGCAAACGAGTCATGCATGAGATGCTGGGAATGTGGGCTCAGCATCCCGGGATGTAATTTTCTCCATCCCATCATTCCATGGGCATCCTATTAAGTTTTGCGCTGCTTTTCAAGAGCCTCATTAGCATGCGTGTCCACCATCGCTGTGAGAAGCACTGCTTTTCAGCATTGCACTGAGCATTATGAACATAATGTGCAACTGATCCTGAAGTATTTCATGAGCTGTGAGTCCGATGATGCCTTGGTGGGTAATGGAAAGAAACAATTCAAGATTGTTGTTGGCATTCACAGAGCAGCTGCAGATTCTGGCACACTAGCTCTGGGCCTGAGAAATAAGCACTGAGTGGTGAGATCACATTGTTATGCAGGTTTGGGATGACAAGCAGTGGTTGCAGAAATTTCAGATGTGCAAAGTCACCTTTCTGGAACTATGTGCTGAGCTTGCCCCAGCCCCCTGGTGCAGCGACAGCAAAATCAGAGTGGCACTGATGGGAGAAACAAGTGACAATTGCCTGGTGGAAGCTGGCAATGCTAGATTGCTACCATTTAGCTGGGAATCAGTTTGGAGGTGGATGTATTAACAGGAGTATTTTAAATAAGACGCGAGAAGTAATTCTTCCACTCTACTCCTCACTCTTTAGGCCTCAGCTGGAGTATTGTGGCCAGTTCTGGGTTGCTTCATTTCAGGAACGATGTGGACAAATCGGAGAAAGTCCAGAGAAGAGCAACAAAAATGATTAAAGGTCTGGAATACTTAATTTATGAGGGAAGATTGAAAGAGCATTTAGGCTGGAAAAGAGGAGGCTGAGAGGGGACATGGTAACAGTTATCACATATCTAAAAGATTGTTACAAGGAGGAGGGAAAAAAACTATTCTCCTTAACCGCTGATGATAGGACAAGAAGCAATGGGCTTAAATTACAGCAAGGGAGGTTTAACTGTCAGGGTGATTAGCCCCTGGAATAAATTGCCGAGAGAGGTGGTGAAATCTCCATCATTGGAAGTTTTTAAGAGCAGGTTAGACAAACACCTGTCCAGGATGGTTTAAGACAGTACTTGGTCCTGCCATGAGTGCAGGGGACTGGACTTGATGACTTCTTGTGGTCCCTTCCAGTTCTATGATTCTATGAAACCCACCATGGGGGTTGCTGTGATGCAAGTGTGCAGGGCCATTCATTCCATTCTGCTACACAGGACTATGACTCTGGATAATGTGTGGGAAATAGAGGATGTGTTTGTAGCAGTGAGGTTCCCAAACTGCAGTGGGGCAGTAGATGGCACAGACACCACTGTTTTGGCATCAGATCACCTTGTAACAGAGTACAACAGAAAGGACTACTTTTTTATGGTATTGCAAGTGCTGGTGGATCAATGGGGTCGTTTTACTGGTTTCAGCACAGCAGACGCGGCCTTTGGCTGTTGGGGGCCCACAGCGAAGGCCCCTTGCAGGCCCTCCTATAGGCCCATGGGGGCCCCCCACTGCGGCTCTACCATCTCCAGTGTGCTCCAGGCAGGAGTGTATTTGCTGCATGGAGATGGCTCGGCCAGCTGAGTAGTTGCTATGTTATTTTACTTTATATTTGTGTTTTTATTTTCCACAGGTTTTCTAACTCTGCCTTTTCTGGGGTCAAAATAACAAATGAGGGAATCCTCTTATGGTTTCACAGTTCCTTAATAGTACAAAAAGATAACGATACGTTGTATGTCTCTCATAGCACTTTAAAAACATACATATAAAATGCCTCTGACAACACAATTGTGAATTAGATATTATTATGTCCATTTAAGTAAGTTAAAAACGAGGGTCTCCATAGACTTATGTACTGGTATAACTATTTTGATTAGGGGTGTGATTTTTACTAGGTGTGATTAATATTAGGAAGAACACTATGACTGATGTGGAAAAAGTGGACAAGGAAAAGTTGTTTACTTACTCCCATAATACAAGAACTAGGGGTCACCAAATGAAACTGATAGGCAGCAGGTTCAAACCAAATAAAAGGAAGTTCTTCTTCACACAACGCACAGTCAGCTTGTGGAACTCCTTACCTGAGGAGGTTGTGAAGGCTGGGACTATAACAATATTTAAAAGGGAACTGGATAAGTTCATGGTGGCTAAGTCCATAAATGGCTATTAGCCAGAAAGGGGTTAAGAATGGTGTCCCTAGCCTCTGTTTATCAGAGGATGGAGACGGATGGCAGGAGAGTGATCACTTGATCATTGCCTGTTAGGTTCACTGCTTCTGGGGCACCTGGCACTGGCCACTGTCGGTAGACAGATACTGGGCTAGATGGACCTCTGGTCTGACCCAGTACGGCCTTTCTTATGTTCTTATGTTCTTAAGAACTTTCTCACTAGCAGGGTGGTGAAGCATTGGAATGGGCTACGTAGGGAGGTGGTAGAATCTCCGTCTTTGGAGATTTTTAAGGCCCGGTTAGACAAAACCCTGGCTGGGGTGATTTAGTGGGAGTGGTCCTGCTTTTTAGCAGGGTGTTGGACTAGATGACCTCATGAGGTCCCTTCCAGCCCTATTAGTCTATGATTCTATGATTTACCATTATAGTTAAACCGATAAAACCCCTGATATTGTGATGCAGCTACACCGTAAGAAAGGTGCTTTACATGTGTGGAGCTATACTGGCATAAGCACCTTTATAGCCATATGAAGTGGGATAATTTTGTGAATAGAAACACCCTAAAAGAGTGGGTGAAATCTTGACTCCACTGAAGTCAGTGACAAAATTGTCATTGCTTTAAACAGGGTCAAGATTTCACTCAGAGAGATCTAGCTCCATAATATCCAAAATCTGGAGCCCCAGTGACAACATGGTTATTTCCTGAGCCAGTAACAACGCGGACAAAGTTCTAGAGTAGTCAGTGCCTAATGATGCCCCTGGCGCCAGGTTAAAACCCTAAAGTAGGGGTTCTCAAATTTTCTCATAGGATAGACATCCTAATAGGGAAATTATTTCATGGGTAGCTGTGCTCTCATTCCTGATCACATGAGCCATCTCTCCTCCCTCTTGTAATACCATAAGCTATGTCTACACTTGTAATTTTAAGTCCACTTTAACTAAATCGACTTAGTTAAGTCGACTTAGTGAGTCCACACTTAAAATTAAAGTCGACTTTTGGGGGAACTTACAAAGTCGACCTAGAGTGTCCACACTGGATGCCTAGGTTGACTTCTAGGGGCTAGGGGGACCTAGGGTAGGTCCATGGTGGCAGGGGGGGCACCCCTAAGTCGATTAGGGCTACCCCACATCTACACTGGCTTAAGTTGACTCTAGGGAGTTGACGTAAGCCCTAAGTCGACTTATTTCAAGGTTTAAAAAAGTCGACTTAATTTTCATTAAGTCGACTTTATTTTCCTTAAGTCGACTTAAGCAAGCTGCTTAAGTCGACTTAAGGAAACTGTAATGTAGATGCAGGGTAAATTAAGTTGACTTAAGCAAGCTTAAGTTGACTTAATTTACAAGTATAGACACAGCCATAATGCTCCTATGGCATCTACAGCAAGTCTGTCAAAGGGGAAGTAACTATATAATGTATATTAGCATCTTTAAATGCAGTTTAGCTGCTAAAGAAAATGAGGATCCAGCATCTCTTTAATATCCAGCTCTCTATGGGCAGTCAAGCAAATTCTGTGGAGCCCACAGCCTGGGAACCCTGGGTTTTATCCTGGTTCCCAGAACAGAGCTAGGTATGCTGTCTATTCTGTATTTTATATTTACGTTATAACTGGATCATGAAACAACCATGTCATATCTGCTTCCCCTGACTCAGATATAATTATAACATCCATGGGGACTAAATGACCTGACTGAGATCACAAAGGAAGCCTGAGCAAAGCTGAAAGCAGAAGGCAGATTTCCTGACTCCCTCTTCTTGCATTAATCACAAAACTAGTCCATTCATTCCCCATTCATTCCCTGCACAGTTAAAACCAACCAACCAGCTCTGTGTAACACAAAGATTAACCCCTAGCTACCTGGCTTGAGTTTCAGCAGAATCTGAAGGCACAGGCCTAGGAACGGATTCTCCCACTAGTATGCTAAGTAGCACCATATTCTTCTGTCCATCCCATACATTTCAGTGGAACTGTTTATATGAGTAAACATCTATCCCTGTAAGTACAGATTGCACAATCCAGCCTTCATGTTTATCAAAAGTGCTCACTGACAATGATGTTTTTTGGTAAATAATGGAGTGGACAGATCACTGACACAGAAAGAGCTGGATCACTTGGTGAGCTGGATGCAAGCCCACAATATGTCATAGAAACACAAGGTTAGGAGGGAGCGCAAGTCTTGTATAGTCTAATCCTCTGCCAAGATGCAGGATTTGTTGGGTCCAAACTGGTGGTTTTCTACTTTTTTCATTTAAGACCCCTAAAAGATTTCAAATAGAGGTGTGAACTGCTTTGGAAATCTGACTAATACAGAGTCTGCAGATCCCCAGGCACCCATAGATCACAGGTTGAAAACCACTGTTCTGTGGTAATGACAACCCTTCACAGACCCCTTTGACAGTCTGTGGACCTCCTGGATTCCATGGACCACAGGCTGAAGACCATTTGTCTAAACCATCCTAGAGAGATGGCTATCCAGTCTTCTTTTGAAAACCTCCATTGAAGGATCTTCCACAACCTCCCTAGGCAGTCTGCTCCACTGTCCAACTGTTAGGAAGCTTTTCCTGAGATTTAATCTAATCTGCTATGATGTAATTTAAATCCAGTGTCTCTTGTCTTGCCCTCTATGGCAAAAGAGAACTGTTCTCCATCCTTTTTATGGAAACCTGTCAAGGATTTGAAGACAGCTGTTAGGTCTCCCCTTAATCTCCTCTTTTCCATATTAAGCATACCCAGTTCCTTCAGTTTTTGCTCATATGGCTTGCATTCCATTCCTTTGATCATCTTTGTTCCTTGCATTTGATTCTTTTCCAGTTTCTCAACATCCTTTCTGTACCTTGTTGACCGAAATTGGACACAGTACTCTAGCTGACTGTTTCAATACAAAAAAATGTAAAGTCATACATCCAGGATCAAAGAATGCAAGATATACTTACAAGATATACTTATTCTATGCTGAGAAGCAGTGACTCTGAAAAAGACTGGAGGGGGGAGGGTGTCAAAATAAATAATCAGCTGAATAAGAACTCTCAGTGCAACGCTGTGGCCAAAAGAGCTAATGCAATTTTTGAATGTATAAATGGGAATATCTGGTAGGAGTACATCAGGCTTTGGCACTTGTATGACTACTACTGGCATATTGTTTCCAATCTGGTATCCACAATTCAAGAAGGATGTTGATAAATTGGAGAGGGTTCAGAAAAGAGTCAGAAAAATGATTAAAGGACTGGAAAACATGCCTTATAGTGAAAGACTCAGGGAACTCAAAGAAAAGGTTAAGGGGTGACATTTTTATATTGTACAAGTACCTAAATATAGAACAGAATGTGATAATAAAGGGCTTTTCAGTGTAGCAGCAACAAAATAAGATTCAATGGCTGGAAGTTGAAGCTGGATAAATTTATACTACAAATAAGGTGTATATTTTTAACCAGGAGAGCAATTAATCACTGGAACAATTTAACAAGGGTTATGGAAGATTCTCCATTACTGGCAATTTTAAAACCAAGACATGATGTTTTTCCAAAAGACATACTCTAATTCAAAGAGGAATTATTTCAGGGAAACCCTATGGTCTGGATTATGCAGGTCAGATTAGATGATCACAATGACCTCTTTTGGCCTTAGAATCTATGGCTATGTCCGCTTTTTGGAGCAGCTTGTCCTGGCATTCACAAGGGGCGAGGTAATTCTTGATTGAATCCAAAGTGGAGTACAGGATCTGGTCCAAGGAGTGAACATAGCTGAATCACTCTAGAACAGCAGTCATAATATAATTCAATTTAACATCCTTGTGGAGGAAAATGTCAAAACAAAACAAAAAAACTGACCAAGATAGCATTTAATTTTAAGAAGGTAATGCATTTAGGGACAAATAACAAAAAGTTTTCCTATACTTTGGGGGTGCATCAGTTAGAAGGGACAGAGGAGGAGAAGGATCTGGGAGTACTGGTTGATCACAGGATGACTATGAGCCGCCAATGCAATGTGGCCGTGAAAAAAGTGAATGCAGTCCTAGGATGCATCAGAAGAGGTATATCGAGTAGAGATAGGGAGGTGTTAGTGCCGTTATGGTGAGATCTCAGGCACTGGTGAGATCTCATCTAGAATATTGTGTGCAGTTCTGGTCCCCCATGTTTAAAAAGGATGAATTCAAACTGGAACAGGTGCAGAGAAGGGCTACAAGGATGATCTGCGGAATGGAAAACCTGCCTTATGAGAGGAGACTTAAGGAACTTGGCTTATTTAGCATAACCAAAAGAAGGTTGAGGGGAGATACGATTGCTCTCTATAAATACCTCAGAGGGATAAATATCAGGGAGGGAGAGGAATTATTTGAATACAGTGCCAATGTGGACACCAGAACAAATGGTTACGAACCGTCCATCAGGAAATTTAGGCTTGAAATTAGATGCAGGTTTCTAACCATCAGAGGAGTAAAGTTCTGGAATAACCTTCCAAGGGGAGCTGTGGGGGCAAAAAACTGAGCTTGATAAATTTATGGAGGGGATGGTTTGAGGGAACAGCCTAGTTTGGTAATTGACTGATCTTTGTCTACTGGGGGTGGATATGCCAGTGGCCTAAGAAGCTCTTGCGAGGAATGCTCTGCCAGCTGTGCCATCTCTTTTTTAGGGAGGTGGAACCAGCTTAGTCACCCCTGCTGTCTGCAGCTGTGGCAATATGGCATGGTGAGAGAGGCAATTGCTCAGGGATCTACTGAAATAAAAATCTAAAGGTAATTGCACTGCACCTTCTGTGAGTAAGAAGCCACTTAATATAACACCTAAATAAATACAATATGCTCGGGAAGAGTCAACCACCGCTTTTGTAAAGGGAAATCATGCCTGATTAATTTATTAGAATTATTTGAAGGTGTCAGGAAGCATGAGGATCCAGTGGACTTTCAGAACTCCTTTGAAAAGGTTTTCACCAAAGGGTCTTGAGCAAACTAAGTTGCCTTAGGATGAGAGGGAAGATCTTCCCATGGGTTCTGTAACTGACTGAAAGATAGGAAATGAAGTGTAAGAATAAATGGACAGTTTTCACAATGGAGAGAGATAAAAAGCAGGGTTCCCTTAGGATCTTCACTGGGACCTGTGTTGTTCAACATTTTCATAAATGATCTGGAAAGGGGTAAACACTGAGGTGGCAAAATTGATGAATGATACAAAATTTCTCATGGTAATGAAGTTCAAAGCTGACAGAGAAGAGTTACGAAACTGTGTGATTAGGCAAAAATGGCAGATGAAATTTAATTTTGATAAATGCAAAGTAATGCACATTGGAAAAAACAATCAATACATACAAAATGAGGAGGTCTAATTTAGCCGTTACCACTCAAGAAAGATTTTGGAGTCATCATGGATAGCTCTCAGAAAACATTCACTCTATGTGCAGCAGCAGTCAAAAAAGCTTACAAAATGTAAGGAACCATTAGGAAAGGGATGGATAATAAAACAGAAAATGTCATAATGCCACCATATAAATCCATGGTACACCCACATCTTGAACACTGAATGCAGTTCTGGTGACCCCATCTCAAAAAAGCTGTATTAGAATTGGAACAGGTACAGAGAAGGTCAAAAAGAATGATCAGGGATATGGAATAGCTTCCATACAAGAAGAGATTAAAAAGACTGGAAATGTTCAGTTAAAAAAAAAAGACAACTATGGAGAAGTATGACAGAAGTCTATAAACCTACTGATGGTATGAAGGAAGTAAATAAGGAAGTGTTATTTAGCCCTTAACATAACAGAAGAACCACGGGTCACCCAAAGATATTAATAGGCAGCAGGTTTAAAGCAATCAAAATGAAGTACTTCTTCACATAACGCTCTGTTAACCTGTGGAATTCATTGCCACTGGATGTTGTGAAGGCCAAAAGTATAAGTGCATTCAAAAAAGAATTAGAAAGTTCATGAAGGATATGTCCATTAATGGTTATTAGCCAAGATGGTCTGAGACACAACTCCATGCTCTGGGTTTCCCTAAACCTCTGACTGCCAGGAGCTGGGACTGGCTGACAGGGGATGGCCTGCTTGAGAATTGCCCTGTTCTTTTCATATTATCTGAAGCATCTGGCACCATCTTCTTATTGAGGTAGTTGGATATTGGCCCAGTATGACTGTTCTTATGTTCCACAATGCTCTCCATAGAAGGACACTGATCTCAGCTGGAGCCTCTAGACATTACTGTATTAATTATTAATTAATTATTATTATTATAAATTAATTGTGGCCTCTGAAGAGCAGAGTGATTTGAAGATGAATATGAAATTCTCAAATGATTGTGGAAAGCCCTTATAGGAATCCTGGCTCATTCAGGCCACATAACAGCTGCCTCCTATGAATAGAAGCTATGTTCTGCTCTCAACTTAAAGTGCATTCCTTTTATGTTTTGTTTATTTATTAACAATACTCTCCTCTTGTGCAGCACTTTTCATCAGTAGGTCTCAAAGTGCTTTACAAGGAAGGTCAGTATAACTGTCCATTTTATAGATGAGGAAACTGAGGCACAGAGCAGTGAAGTGACTTGCCCAAGGCACCCCATGGACCAGTGATGCAGCCAGGACTACGTCCCAGGTCCTCTGAGACCCTAGGTCCTCTGAGACCCTGTGCTGTAGCCATTACAATTAAAAAAAAAAAAGATGCCTAACCATGACTTTAGTTGCCCTAACACAGCATTAATACTACAGTAAAATTCCATCAGCAATAAACTAATCATTTCAACAGGAAATATATTACACTGCAGAAAACATATTCTCAGCCTTCTCTAAAAAGCTAATGACATAGATGATGTTTTCACTGTGCCCAGAAGGTCACTGAATTCAGGCTATTTCAGAGGACCATGTTCCTGCATCCTGGAACTCTTACAAGGAATGCTCTGCCAGCCGTCCCCTCTCTCTTTTAGTCACCCCTGCTGACTGCAGCAGTGGCAATATGGCGTGGTGAGAGAGGCAATCACTCAGGGATCTACTGAAATAAAAATCCAAAGGTAATTGCACTTCACTGCCTCTTAATATAACACTAATGTGTGTAACAGGCCAGTCACTGATACTATCCTAACTAATTTCCATCACTTAATCTTGAATTAGAAACCACTAGTTGACAAAGTGATTTGGAGATGGAAACCCTTTTGATTCCCAGATTTCTTTGCTTCTTAAGGAACAAATAAAAGAGCAATCTATGGAAATTCTTTTTCAGAATTTTCTAGGAGAGAAGAATAAATTTCTTGAGTGTTGTCTGGCAGCGTCTCCCTAATAGCGGGTAGTTTGGAAAACTTGATGCATGACCCACTGTTATCGCCCCCAATATTTTTCCACTGCATAAATGAGAAAAATCTAATCAAGCATTAAATAGTAGTGTGTATAAAAGGCTGCAGAAGACACTAGCCATCAGTTTGATAACTTCCCTGCCTCACTCTCCACTTTGTGTTTTTCTTCTGTAGTAGAGGGGGCAATTGGATTTTATACAACATGAGATGATTCATAATAAGGGCTTTTTGTTTATTTAATTCTAGATGCATCAAACCTGTCTGAAACTTTCATATATGGTCAGTGTAGTGTAAAATTATTCTCCCCAAGAAATAATTACCAAGTGGCTAATCTTCTCATAATAAACTATGTGCACATGATCAGACGTTTTCCTTCATTTTATTCAGCCCTGAAAAGACACTGCAAAACCAATGTGGCTTCTTTTCTTTATCTCCTCCTTTATTTTATGAATCAGGACATCCACGAAAGCTCATGAGATAAATAAATTTGTTAGTCTTTAAAAGTGCCACAGGACTCCTTATTTGTTTCAACAAAAGAAAGGGATGCAAAAGAAATAGGGGGAGTAGGAGACCAAGAAGGATGAAGGAGAATAACTGCAGGTAAAAAAAGGAGAAATGGGTAAGACAAGACAGACACGATAAGAAGACACAACTAAGGAGGAAATGGACCCTTTCCTCCATGTTTCAGGTTTCCCCTTTGCCTTTAGAGAAGCAGATGCCTTTGAGAACTCAGCCTGGAGCCATGAAGGAAGCTGCCTTTCTTCTGTAGCTGTTTGCTTAGCTGGGCAGAAGCTGTTGTGTGTCTGGCTGATGCCAAAGCAGTTCAAATCCCAGAAAGGACATACGCATCTGGCTGTTGGGCAGGACAGGAGAGGTCTGTGTTGGCAAGTGGGGTATATATTGACCCCTTGGTGGCAAGAGGAATGCTTACTCACTACACTTCTGGACAGTAAACTAATGATTTTTATGGAGTAGTCAGAATAATAAAATATTATACATAACTTTAAAACCCTGCATGCTAGGTTCCTGCAGTTAGGCCCAGCGGCTATGTCTACACTTGTTAAGTTAAGCTGACTCTATTAAGTTGACTCAACAAGGTCGACTTTAAAGTCGACCTTGTTAAGTTGACTTAACGGAGCGTTTACACTTAAAGTCAACCTTGTAAAGTCTCTGACTCTTTCTAAGGAAAGAAATTCCATTCTTGGACAAAAAGAGTACAGTACAGCCAACTGACCAGGATGGTGACCATGATTGTGAAATGCTCAGGGAGCTTAGAGAGGCTATGAAAAGGAAGAGTATGGCAAAGGTAGCTCCATATGTATAATGGGGGATTTCAACTATTTCCAGACTGATTGGGTATATGTCACTGCAGGAGGGGATGAAAAGACAAAATTTCTAGCCATAAGTGACTGCTTTATACGTATGGAGCTGCCCTCGAGTGACCTAACCACAAAACCATCCTTCTACTCTTCACTTACTACACCTCACCAGTCTCATTCCCAGCAGGCTGTGGGAAATGGAGACAAACTCCCTCAAGATGAATGGCATACAGCAGATGCTGACTGGACTGCCCTCATTTGTCCTGATTTCACTTATTTCACTTGATTTATAGCCCATATTTCAAAAGGGCCTGGCCCAGGCTCTAGGGGTCTTTTCACAATCAAAAGTCTAGTGGTATAAAAGACAAATTTGACAGCTTCTTAAAACCAGAAAGAAAGAAAACAACCAACCAGAGATTAATTCAACCTGCCTCACCCACAGATATCAGTCCATATCATGGTCTTCTCTTCCCAAAAGGCTGAAAATTAATAGATGGGCCTAAAGAGGGGAAAGATCAGTCTTCAATTCTTCAATCTATGTGCATCCTGGGGATTATTTCTACACAACCCTACCCTCGTTCTCAACTCCAGAGATCTGACTGATGTCCAATGTATACCTAGATGCTTAGATTGCAAATTGTTTGGGGCAGGGTTTTTTTTGTACATCGCCTAGCATGATGGGGCCTTGATCCATGACTGGGACTGCTAGGCACTGTCATAATACAAATAATAATACTATAGTGAGAGAAACATTTTAAATCAGTTTTGTTTGTGAAGGAACATTGCTGATGGATGAGACATGAAACGCCATCCTTAATAGACATTGAATCCAGGCAAACTCTCTTTGTCTATTTTTGAAGCAACTACTCCAAGAACGACTGATGCTTGAACTTTGGAAATTCTCGGGATGAAAGATGATATCATGATATCTAGTTCTGATCTAATGTGATTTATTGCTAAGTCAGGAATCAGGCTTGTAGATCAAGCCTCCAAGTGATTTCAATGACAGTTTCTTTCTGCTAACCATAAAACTGTCACTCACTAGGAAGTACCAGCCTTCTTATATGCTGTGCAATCACCCCTTCTGGAGGCGCACCTATTGCACTGAATAAATAATAGTAATTTATAATTAGCAATGAATGCAAGGCGTCTGTCTGACTCGCTCTCTCTCACAGAGAAAACTTCTCAAATTAGGGTTATTTGCACAGATACTAAAATTTGGATTCTCTAGTTGTCTTCTGATGTTGGAAATTACTAATGCCTTGAAGGTAGAAGCCCTGAGACATCATATTTGGTTAATAGTTTTGATGCAAGATTTATTAGAAACTGAAATAAGTCTAAAAATATAAATAAAATATCAGCTTTGATCCAATACAAAAGCCCTTTGTATCTATTCTGTGGTTTATAATGGATTTGAAGCACATTCATGGTTCTTTGGCTTATTCCGCAGTTACAGAATCACAGAAAACTTAGTACTTTGTGCTTTCTGTATACATCACCACTTCAAGGAAATTACACATTAATCTTCTAAGAGCAGGTCACTGCAGATGACTCCGATGCATGTGGGACAAGATGGAGGCATTCAAACCTGGAGTTGGTTTAGTTTAGGGTTCAGGTTTGAGGATGAATCCATGATAGAGTTTGAGTTCATATTTCATTACATCAAAACTCTTACAAGCCATTCTCAAGCGAGTTCTGCTCCTATTGGCGGGATTATCAGAAACTATAGAACAGGGGCATAGCCATGGGTGGGCCCAGGTGGGCTGGGGCCCATCCACTTTGCCATCAGGTCCGCCCTTAGCAGTGCTAGGCAATGGCGTGAATTTCTCCACTGCGGCCACAGGGCTGCCCAGCAGCAAGCAATTGCTGTCACAAGCTGAGCAAGGGGACCAGCACCAACACCTCTGTCCACTTGCGGCTGAGGGGTGTGGCAGCCACAAGTGGGGCAGAGGTGACACATGTGACACATTTAAAAGTCTAAACCTTAATCTACCAAGGCTTTGCTCAGGATGGTTTTTCCCATTCTACAGTCTGCCAGCAAGATGGTAGCTGACCCTTCCTCCCCTCTCAGCCAGGATCTCTTCCAGAGGCCCAACGATACTGGTTACTTTGTCTTGTTGGTAAAAGAGATAACTTGGGTTCTCTGCTCTGCTTGCAGCCATGACCACAGTCACTGAGCCCTGCAGCCATGGCTGTGAGTGGAGTTGAGGTGCTGCTGCTGGCACAATGCCTCTCCCCTGCCCTCAGAGGGGGGGCAGCTTCTGGTTATGCTGGGCCCACCCTCCCTTTTCAGTGGCCCAGCCAGAAATCAGGGGCTGGCTATGCCCCTGCCATAGAACCATAGGGTTGGAAGGGTCATCTAGCCCAACCCCTGCCATGGGATGCAGGATTTGTTGTGTCTAAATATTTAACTTGAACAGTAGAAATGTCATTTGATCAGTTATTCTCATGAGCATTCTACCTCTTGAGTCATCTCCCAACCAGAACTGGAAGAGAATCATAGCTGCACTGATGGGTTTGGAGCTGGGGATTCAGACCCAAGTTCCCCACTGCTGCAATTCACAGGGGTTCAGAGCTGAGCTTCAGGGTTTGGGCTGTATTATATATTTTCCACATGTATAGATACACTGATGCAAATGAAAGCAGATTGTTTTTGGATGTCTGGACCGACCGCCCTCTGCTCTCATTTACATCCATGCAACTCTCCTGAAGTCAATGGAGTTACTGTGAACTTACACTTCTGTAACAGAGAAAAGCCAGTCCTGGAAAGTTGGCAGATGACAAAAATTGGGGCAGTAGCAAATAATGACAAGGACAGATATGTTCCCTAGAACAATCCAGACCTCTTGGTAAACTGGTTTCATTTGAACAACATGCGACGGAGCGGGTAGCCCTCTTTGCTGCTGCAGCAACATTGTTTTTTGCATGCTACTCTTTCAGAGCTAGTGTGGGTCGGTGTCCTCACACTGGGATTTACACCCCCAGCTCCAAGTGTAGTCATATCTGGTGACTACATTTACACTTGGAACGGGGTATGTGATTCCTTGCTCATGCAGATGTGCATGCACTGGCTCTCATCTAACTAGAACGCTAAAAATAAGAGCATAGACGTGGTCGCATGGGGATTGGTGGCACCGGCTAGCCATCCTAAGTGCATTCTCATAAGGTCCAGGCTAAAGGTTTCCACTTGCTGGCTAACCCATACTGCTATTCGCTGCTATGGCCACACTACTATTTTTTTGCACACTTATTTGGCGAAAGCTAGCAAGGTATGTCTACATGAGCTGGCAATCCCAGCCCAGCTTTCAGTACAGGTATGGTCTAACAGAGCAAGTGTGACCCCTGGATGTAAAAGCAGGGGAATATGCAGTAGAAATAGGAAGGCATTAGTACCACTGTATATGGCATTTGTGAGACCATTACTGGAATTCTAGGTCCTGTTCTGGTTTCCGGAGAGCAGAGTAGGGCTCCATGTCCATGCTTTAAAAAGCACCTGAACAAACTGAATGGGTGCAGAAAAGAACTAAAGAACGATTTGTGTTCTGAAAATCTGTCGTATAGCGAGACTAAAGCAGCATAATCAATTTAGCTTAACAAAGAGAAATTTATGATATGACTTGATTGGAGTCTCTAAGGTGCAAGCCAGTGTCTAAATGAGCTCTCCCCTGCTGTCTATTGATGAAGTGGGAGAAGAAACTGCATTTGCATAGACACATCTACTTTACCTAAGCGATCAGCAGACAAACCTGCTTTGCCAAAGTGAGCAGCTGTAGCTATTTTGGGTTAATTTTCATTTCAGTCTTCAATGCAGGGGTAATGAAATCTTATTCTCCTGATTGCTTGACTACCGAGCACCAGAAGTGTGCTTACCATGCCTGGCCTAACCTCACTTGCTAACCATGGGGTAGTGAGGCCAAAGCCAAGTGAAAGTCAGAGGTAGCGTGGGCTGTGTTTAAAAGGTCCTAGATGCTATCTGACCTTTCCCCTCCGGTACTGAGAGACAGAGCTGGTTTAGAGTCCTTGTTTAATTTAGATCCCGTCTCCGCTCAGTGATTGGTAGGGCTGAAATCACTTCTAAGAAGGCCTAAGGGACTGAACTTTAGACCTGGTGTGTGGTATAGGGTTAACTTCCCGGAATCCCGCATCTCACAGCCCCATCCCCATTCCACAACCCCTCCCCAGCAACTGCCACAGAGATAACACATCTAGATCAGATTGATAACAGCATTGATAACAAACGGCATTTGTTTTATCAGCACATTTTGCCAGCCAGTCTTTTTGTCAGTCTCATTTAGCCGGTTGTCACTGAACGTGCAGTTTCTGAGGCGATGTTTTTTCCCCCAAGGGTGTAGTAGGATCATTTGCACCATCGCTCTGATCATCATTATTTAATACGCCTCATGTCTCCTCATTCTCGCGTGACTCAAACTTTTGCTCTCACACTCACACCCCCATGCGCAGTGCGCCTGCCTGTTAGGGGGCAGGCAGCTGCTGTATTGTCAACCGTTCTGATCTGTTGTGGCTTAAACTGCAGAAGTGGGAACACTGCAGCACTGTTAGCCGGACACAGAAACTTTTAACATTAAGTATCCCAGGCTATGTCTACACTTACCAAAGTTAGTTCGAATTAGTTAATTTTAGTTAGTTCGAATTAACTTAATTCAACCTAGCATGGCCCCGCCCCCACCAGATTAAATTATTTTTCTGGCAACCGGCAAATCCATAAAAAATCCGGCCAGGTGGTAAACCCATGTGGGAACAGCGTTGCAGTGAAGGACAACCCAGAGAACTCAGGAGCAGTGATGTTTCCCACTACCCAGTGAAATCACAAAGAACTGGACTAACCTGCGGAATCTCAGAATGCAAGAGTCTGGGAAAGGAAGAAGCAGGAAGCACCAGCAAAGACAGAGGGAACAGGGGCAGAGACAATTGTGACAGCAGAAACAGCGAGTACTGGCAGACAGTGATGTTGCTCAACTCCCCCTTCAGGGGGGAGATGAGGAGATGAACCCATATGAATCCACCCCGATCTCTAGGACTCTGCTGAATTCAGACAAACAACTGGGGGCAGTAGAAGGAAAGGGGGAGTGGCATGTTAAAGGAACATTTGTCCATTAGATTTTCACACCAGGGTTGGGGAAACTGAGGCAAAGGACTACTGTCCAAACAACAGCGAGGCTGATGTTTACCTATGGGCTGTAGGCTTTTGAATCACTGTTGCAGTATTTTCACTAATTAATGCTGAGTTCCCACTCCCTTGTAATAAAAGTTCTCTTTTGTTCCGCACAGACGCAGGGACTGTGAGTTGGGCAGTTTTGCCTCTCAGAGGCTATGTCTACACTAGGCTTTAGTTAGTTCGAATAGGGCTTCAGAAGTAAGGCTTTAATTTGAACTAACTAGTTCGAATTAGCCAATGTGGCCATGTTAATTCGAACTAATTTTTTAGTTTGAACTAACCGGCCATTGAAATGAATGGGGATCGCTAATTCGAACTAAGCAAGTGCCATGAATGGCACTTGCTTAGTTCGAACTAACCTTTTCTAGTTTGAATTAAGCTAATTCGAACTAACTAAAATTAGTTTGAACTAACTAATTCGAACTAATTTTAGCAAGTGTAGACATGGCCAGAGAGTCCTCGCTACTGTTTAGGTTTCTCAGATTTCTAGGCTGAGGCTTGGGCCAGCTTTGTTGCGCCATGTTAGGAGGAAGCCCTAGATATTGAACATGGCCCCCCCTTGATACCAACACCACTTGCCAGAAGGCTTATATCTATATTTCTGATAATATGGGACCCTGTGTCTTTAATCTAGCAGACACAGCCATAAGGAAATCAAATAGTAGATAGTTACCTGCCACCCGTAAAAAAAAGATGTGGGCCCTTTGAGTTCCAACTTTAATATTGCCATAATGTTTTAACTGAAGAGACTGGCCTGTGGTCAGTTTATTTATGGATACAGGACCCATGTTTAACATGCAGATTTTTAATCTTTTAGTACCTCAGCTTATTTTTAACATGGTAAAAGTGGAATGAGAATTTCACTAGAGCTTAAAGCATTTTCAAACTGGTAGACCCGTAACATTAGTATCACAAGAACATATTAATGCTTGTATGTGTCTAACGGTAGAAGAAATGCTATATATTCGCAGCAGTATGTGAGAGATCACTTTCCCTGTTATAAACTTTACTCGTGTTCATATCAGCATGTGAGTGAGCATACTTTAGCATAACAGACAATGACTCACATATAAATATATCATCTTTTATTTAGTAGCATGTAATGCTGAAACCAATGCAATTTTTGTGATCACCTACCAGCTAAATATATTCACCCCAGCCCCTCCCCCCTTTTTCCTTTAAAATTTGATAAATGGAGTAAAACTCAGATAACCTTAATTTCTCCAGACTGGAACATTCATATTCAACAGATCAGCTGACAGGAATCAGTATATTTTTTGGACCTTTGTATTCCTACTATGCCCATGCATGTCAGGGCTCTTGAATGGTTGAATTCTAATAAAAACTGATCTTTTGTGAACATCTCATGGAAATGTCCCGTTTCAAAACTGGGATCTGTTCTAGAGTGAGCAGAGAATAATAGAAGGACACAGGAGATTCTAGTTAAATGAAAGCTCTAGGGATTAATTGGATTGGTCAGGGAATGACCTGGCACAAGCTTCAGTATTATATAAAAACTACCCCCTCCCCGCCCACGCACACACACAGCCTATATAATGCCTTTACACTCCACAGAGGAATGATCTATTACATTAAAAAAATTACAGTCAGGTTAGTGTTCCTGAAAGGTGTCAGGACTGACAGAAATGGAAGCTAAAGTCTTTTATCTATGGAACAAGTACAGCAAAGGTACCAGCAGCATGAGTTTCCCTACACTGATGGCTGAATTGTGTTATAGCATTTATCTCCATAAGTCGGAGAGGTGGCATAACTCACCATTGGGGTAGCCAAGAGTGAATGATCTGAGGTTCTTCTAATGAGTGAAGATTAATGCCATCATCACCATGTTATATCCCCCCATCTAAAAAGATTTAAGTTGCAGATAAATTTAAAGTTATATTATTTAAAACAAAACAAAACAGAGTCCTATGGCACCTGATAAGCTTTTATGGGCTGCGACCCACTTCATCAGATGCAACCTGACAAAGTGAGTTGCTACCCACAAAAGCTTCTTTGGGCATAAATTCGTTAGTCTTTACGGTGCCACAGGACTCTTTTGTTTTTGCTGTATACTGACTTACATGGCTCCCCCTCTGGAACTTCTATTACTAAGTTTTGTTTAGAGTGTTGTAGTAGTAGAAATAAAAATGCTTGAAATCCTGGGAAGTCCAAGTTAATATTAAAATTCATTGTGCGTTAAAAAACCCAAACCAAAGACAACAAAAAAAAAGACTCAAGTCAATAACTTCACTGCTAGTGTTCCAAAAAGTAGCAGTAACTAAGACTTGTTCCCATATCCCCCCTCACAAATGGAAAATTTCAGTTCACAAGGGAATGTTCTCATAAACTGAGGGGCTTTGATGAACTGTGTAATGGAAGGTGAGTCGCAAACTCTATAGTATTTGCTGCCATATATATTATAATATATAGCCCTGAACAGGATCTGCAAACATGGACATTCTCTCTCTCTCTCGGTAGAGTCCCATAGACTTCATGGACACGTCTCAGGATCAGGGCTTCTATTTGAGCATGTTTATGTTTGTGCAGGACTTAACACAATGGAGTCTTTGCATGCCACCATTATACGTATTGCTAATAATGTCACTAAACAGTCATTCAAACAGGTAGACAACACAAGGGTAGGCTTGACACCTCTAGAGCTACAGTTAAGTTTACAGAGAGAGTTCCAATACACATCTCAGTTTTTTGCAAGCTAAATATATTTTGAATTTATGGAAGTTGCAGTTTTCAGGTGAGATTTTCCGCACCTCGTCTCAGCCCAAAAGCGGATCATTTTTGTAATGCTTTCTAGAGCAAAACTGTTCAGCCTTTTTTGAGTTAGGCAAGGCTGAAAAAGAACATATTGATAACATTTGTATTACAGTTGAATCACAACTCTTTGACAGCACATATGATAATATTTATTTATTGAGCACGGATCAAGTATTGGGGGAGGAACGGGGAAGGGAAACTATGGCAGGTTTATTTTTGCCATTAAGAACACCCAAAATAAGAACCAGCTATGGTGATCTGCAACGCATGGAAAGTGCACTTGAACTAATGCCTAAAACCTGACAGATACATACTTCATAGTTAATCTGGTTACTCAGGCTTTATTTCACAGTCAGATTTTCTTATGGTGGAAGGGACTCCTGCTGGGTTTTTCCAAGCACATGACTGAATTAATGAATGAATTCAACTTACCAGAGCAGATTTAAACTGCTTACTAAACCAAAATCTGCTCATTTGCTCTTTGCTTTCTTTCATTTATTTAATAAAACAGATAAGGCAGACAAAAACCCTTCTGGATGTTATAAAGGTAATTAATCCAGATAACTGATACTTTTTAATGTCTATTTGAATCAAAAATTAAGACTCGGAGAAAGAACAAGATCGCTGATACAAGGATATTGAATAGAGTTTTGTGAAGGGCCAAGTCATGGGAGGCGCTATCTATCATGCACTCCTTTGGGAAGCTCCACATGGTCCTGACTTTCAAGTGCTGAGCACTCAAATCCAATGGGAGTCAGTGGGAGCTCCAGGCACTCAACAAGATATCTCAGGATAAGACCTGGAAAAACCAAATGAAATGCACAATAGGGGAATGAACAACTGAATTAATCAGCTAGAAAAAATATATTAACAATGGCAAATTCCTGGTATTAAATATAAGGAAATAAATGTAAGGAAGATGGTACTCGGTCGTATCATAAGTGCAGGGGACTTGCCCCTTCCAGTGTCTATGATTCTATGAAATCTGTATCGTACTGCTGAAAGAACTGCAATGTTTGTCACTTTTTAAAATCTTTGCTGCCTTTAATGCTAGCACAGTTGTCATATTTTAATGGGAGCTTGTTAACAGGAACACTGAAATATTGTGATTTATTTGACTTGATTTCTGGCCTCCTGCTGTGACTGCGGGTTTTGTATTTAACAGGCGTTCTAACAATGCATGGTAAGGGATACTTAAGGTAATCCATTAATTTTTTCCATATACTATCAGACCCCCATTTAAACAGCAGAACTAAAGAAATGCAGAAGCACATTTTAAAAAGAAAAAGAAAAAAAAATCAGGTATAAGTACAACCATAAATGTCCTTAGAGATAATTGAGTTACTTTAATATCGGTCACATCTCCTTTCATTTTCCAGTGTCTGGATTCCTAAACAATGCAGTCCAACATCTGCTGGGAATGGCTAGGATTTAAACAATCTATTCTTTGAGATTTGGAGCTGTCTGATTGAGCACTAGGCTTCACCTTCCTTAAAGAACAGAGGCAGGGCATCACAAAAAAGCTTAATTTGCCTCTCCTTCCCCCCAACTCCATCCTGCCTCCAACTATAGAGGAACCAATATTTTTCTTGGAGCCCTGCTGGAATTCAGATTCATTGCAGTGGGTTAGTATATCAAGTCCTTAAGTTTTGAGGTAACAAGACAACTCAGTTTTTAGAGTGCATATTGAGAAATCTAAGCAAGACACAAATTTCACAGCCTCAGTGAAGCTAGGAACCACTTTTAAAAGCTATAGTGGGAGTAAGAAAATACTGACTGAGCAAGAAGTATGAGAAGGAATAAGAAGACCTCCGTGAAGATTCACTGCTGTCTAATTTTATTTTTTAAACCATATCTTATATGAATATTAGAGCTCATGAAAGCAAGAAACTAGCAACTTTTTTGGGTTAGTGATGATATAATACAAGTAAGTGCATCTCTCATGTAGTTCAGCCAGCGCATCTGGTCTTCCTGACCTGCAATATCCCTGCTAGTCTAATCCTGTCCTCTGCAATTCTAGTCCTAGGGCTGTCCTGAGTGGAGATTAGTAGGTTAGACTGCATTATATAGCAGTGCCCCAAAAAGGTCAAAGATTTATTAGTTGAGAGTCAGATTTGCATCTTGAGACTCAGTCCAGGCTTTGAATCCAGATCTCCAGAGGTGAAACTCTAGTAAATGAAGACATTGCACTGCTTCTTGGTTTAACTCCTGCTGGTTTTTACCTTATCCTTCCCAGGGGATAAAGTCGAGTCAACATCATCTTACATTTACACACACACAAGGCCCAAAACATTTTAGAAATGAAAATCTGACTTGATCGGCAAGGCTCAATGCTAATAAAATGAGAAAGTGAAAAAGCCATCTGGTTGAACTCGGAAAGGTAATTATTTAACATTCTTTAGCCATGTATTCTACCACAAAGGGGGTACTAAAGACTAACAGAACAGGCTTCTCACGTTACATGGCCAGAATCAGCTAACGAAGATCTACAGTGGATGATTTTAACTGGTAACTTCGGGCCTAGGAGGTTTAGTAAACAAAACGATTACTTGATTCCAGGTTTTATGGAGTCTTCTCTGTCTGCAAGAGGACTTTTGAAGACACTTGCCCTCATTCCTCACTTGCTTCCTGGTGTAAATGGAAGTTTCCCTCACAGATTAAGGGCAGTGCATGGCCCTAGAGTGGGCTTTAGCTGGGAGCCAAACCAGCTCTGGAGAACTCTACCACAATCCCACCAGCTGGGATCTCTTGCTCAGAATGCCAGCAGCTACATTCTGCACTAACAGCAGCCTGCCACTTGTCCACAGAGGCAGCTTAGTCACAGTGTATTCATTATGCTAATCCAAAATAGAAGGGAGAGCAGGCACAAGAATCATGCCACAGTGAAATGAGAGGTAACGACCAGCTCAGGAAATGGTTTGGAAGTGGCAAATTTGGAAGGAACCACAGAAGCAAAAGAAGTCTCAGAACAGGGACAACATTCCATCGTAATCCCCCAGTTTCTCTAGCTGGCCTCACAAGGTGTGCATCAAAATGCTAATGAAATGAGGTGAAGGAGAGTGGTCCAGCAATAGGAGTGCAGTTTATCCTTGCCGGGGTAATAGGCATTTATGTTTCAAGTTCCAAAGGCGTCGCTGTGTTAGCTAGTGCAATAAATAAATTTGTTAGTGTTTAAAAGTGCCATAGGACTCCTTGTTTATTTATGTTTCAGTGCATGAGTATTTTTCAGTTCAAGTTGCTTGAAAACAAAACACTGTCCTTATAGGAAAACTGCACGCAGTGTGATGTGAACTTAAACTGAGGCAAGAACCAGGGCCTAGTCATAGACCTGAAAAAGAAAAAACACAACAGACTGGCATATATAAATAAATAAAGGCATAAAACGAAAGCTAATTAACTTGCAATAAACCAACTTAACCACTTAGGGGCAGCGTTAACGCAGAGTTAACATGCAAAACAAACCTGTATTTTATCACCTGGTTAATTTAATATGCACTGTGACTATTTATAGTGTATCAAATACTGATACATCAACACACTGAATGATGCAATCTGTCAAATCTGGGAATGCATGATAATGGGAAAAACTCAGCTGCTGCCCCTGCAATGTTGACTTTGATCATTCATCATTGCTAAACACATTTGTAGATGCAGTACCTTGCTTCTTTTCCTGGGGCAGGGTCATAGCGTATGTTCCACAGCAAGATTAAAACCTAAAAGGGGAGATTAAAAAAGGCTTTTCTTAAAATAAGCAGGAAAAAGATGAAACATCACATAGCTGGTCTTTGAGAGCTGTGGTTCCCCCCATCAGCAGCTGAAAAACAGGTTTTCTTTCTATGGCCCCATTCAGAGTTGCTCAGCACAATATGTTTGCCCCTCTGCCCCTCGCAAACACTTTTTTTTTTTTGGCTACTTCTAAAATATTCCCCAACCCCCTTACAAATGTGTCCAATGCCACTTAAAGCCTACATGCAATTATATGCTGAGTGTGAATGGATAGATAGTTTGTCCCAGCCTGGTTTTTACAGCGAAAAAATTGACCTGATTCCTATTGCAGGGTGGATTGGTGGAATCTGGAAGAATTGCTGTTGTGGCACAATGAACAGGGAGTCTCGTGGCACTTTTAGGCTATGTCTACACTTGAAAAGTTAAGTCGACTCTGTTAAGATGACTTAACAAGTCAACTTAGCTTTTCAAGTGTAGACGCAGGGGAGAGCCATGGCTCTCCGCTGAGAAGGGAGCTGCGGAACCGAGCAGAAAGGACCCGCGGCTCCCTTCTTGCCGGGACCTGTGCAGGTCCAGGGAGAAGAGAGCGGGGCTCCCTTGTCCCCAGCCCTAAGTCAACTTAGGGAACTAAGTCGAGCTAGGGCATCCACACCAGTTTTAGGTCAACTTAACAAATCAACTTAGCCGTTAAGTTGACCTAAACAACAGCAGTTATTAAGTCGACTTAAGGAAGCCCTTAAGTCGACTTAATGAAAGCCTGGTGTGGATGCGGGGTTCTTTAGGTCGACTTAAGCATCCTTAAGTCAACCTAACTTTCAAGTGTAGACATACCCTTAAAGACTAACAAATGTATTTATCACATGAACATTCATGGGAGAAAAATCCCACTTCGTCAGACGCTTTGTGGCACAGTCAGTCTGCAGCACATGTTTCAAATGAGCACACAGAGGAAGAGCCTCTTAGAAGCTGTAGGAATGTGCTGAGGGAAGACAGAAGCCAAAGGGAAGAGGACAGGATTAAAATAAAGGACAGTGTACCACCTCCACCATCATCCAAATTGACTTTCCAGTCTCAGCAGAGAGGCTAAAGATTAAATGTATATGGAAACTGAGGGTCTGGGACTTTCCTGTTCAGTGTGTGAGGGCTACCTAGCACATGGGGGCCTCATCTCTGATGGGGGCCTGTAGGTGTTACTACAATACAAATAATAGTACAAATTAATGAGTTACCTGCACAAACTTAGAGCTGAACCATCCAGGTTAGGGTTGATGCTCCGGGGTAGGATGAGGTAAAGAAGGAGAGGGAACTTCCACGGCTACTGCCGATCCTGCACCTATCCTTTTGAAGAGGGGAAATTCAGTATTCACAGTAGTCGCCCTGCACAAAATCCATTTACGTAAACACAGATGGGTTATTCATGCCTAGGGAAAGCAAAAGAATGGCCAGCAAGGAAAGAACAAACACAAGGAGCCTCATATATTCACCCCATAGTCCCTCCTTTGGGGGAAGAAGGGAAAGAGACCCCCTCCCTTTTCAGCTGGGTGAGGATGTCTATGCAAAATGTCAGCTTCTCCCTTGACTCCAGTTGGAATTTGTACAAAATATTCATTTTATTTATTTATTTATTTATTGCATTGGCAGAACATTCAGCACGACAAAGGGAGGTTTAGCCCACCCCCCAGTAACAGTCACAAGAGTCATGGGGCTAAGTCACTGTGCGCTGTGCTGAATATTTACCCCCGTGCATACTATTCTACTTTAAATCTAGCGTGTAATATGCTTTGCATCTAGCATGTTGCTATTATGTAGTTTCCTCTTGCCCTGGCTGTATCTCGCTGGCAGCTGCTGTTGTGGAACAATAGGCAGCTGCCAGTTTCAGTGAACATCTCTCTTGCTGGAGCTGATGCAATAGCATTTCACAGACTGGGTGGCAGGGTCAGAGAGGTGTGCAGTCCCCAGGAAGCGTGAGCCTGTCCCATCTGAAAGACTCAGTGCCAAAGGTGGAACTTTGGAGTATTTAAACCCTGGAACCTGGCTCCGTGCTAGCTGGGAGAGAATCCGCTGTCACCCTGCCAAGACACCAGCTCTGGCAGGGCTGTGCCTTCAGCAAGATTTAATATTGCTGCTCTTGGCAAAAGTGATAGTTTATTAAACGCAACCTTGGTCTCCTGCCTCGAGACACGTAATCAGATCTTGCTTAGTCAAGGTTTATGTTCTAAATCAAATTAAAAAAACCTAAAAGGGAGGGATGGAAGCGAGGCAGCACTGGGGAGACTCTACTTTCCCTTTTTAAAATGGAGCTACTCATGGTGGGGAAGGCAGAAGATGGGCTAGGAGGGGAGGCCCTGGTATTTCGCAGAGTGGGGCAGCAGTGGAGAGGGCCCTTCAGGCTGGATGCTGGAGCACAGGGCTTGCACAGTACTTCCTCCTGCACACTCCAGATTATAGCCAACCCTGGCAATGGCAACCCAGGCCTGGCACATCCCAGCACTTCCTTTCCTGCCAGCAGCTGACTTTGCCGTCTATGAGCCATGCCCAAATGATATTCGGAGGCTCAGCCCCAACATGTTCTCCACCCCAGGACAGGTGCCCTACTGAAAAGTGGTCTTGTCTCTGGGCCCCATTTTTAGGAAAATTCTGGTTATTCCCCTGGATGGGTGGTGGCTTTCTATCACACAAGGTGGCAGGCTTGAAGACAATTCACATGGCATGCTGCATGTGTGCCTTTCACATAGCCCATCTCCTTCATGGGTTTGGCATTGGAGCTGAGCATCAGAGCTCCAGGAGCGGAGTGTTTTTGGCAATGGATGGGCATTGCTGAAGATGCAAGCAGTTACTTGGGGTAGGAGCTGCACTTTGAAAAAGCAAAAACTGATTTTTTTCCCCCAGACTTTTTAGTTCCCTGCTTTAAACACCTACTTGTGAGACCCGGACTCACCCAGTAGTTGCTGGGTATTACTCTGACCAGACCAGCTCCTCACCCTAGATACTTCAGAATCCAGAGCATTATTCCTACCCTCATTCCTTTCCATGCCGCTAATTTCAGCCGGCACCATTTTCTTCAGTACAATAGTATCTCCACTTCACTTTCAATTCTTTTGGAGAAACCTAACATGAGCTGGTTCCCAAAGACACCGTGGGGAGAGCTTGATTTGACTCCTACTTGATAGTCATTCAGTTGCTTTTCTCAGGAGAGAGTCAAGCAGGGAAATGCCAGTTGCAGAGGCCAGTGCAGGAGTCAGGACTGTTGGGACAAGAGAGGAAGTCACAAAGGGGGTGAGAAGGCTGTGCTTTTATAGGCAAACAGCAAAACATGCCCTTTCAGGCTGGATCGTTTATCTTAAGGAGACCAAATAAAAGTCTCTGCATGCAAAAGAGAGAGCAGTGTGCTGTACCAGCCATCTTGCATTGATTTGCAGCGCTGACTCAAGGAGACAGGCAGGGAGATCCCTTACATTTAAAAGGGCAGTGCAGAGAGAATGGAATCAAACATCTCCCTCTAAACTGACATAGCTCCACACACCTCAGGATCCGGAGGATGTTTACAGACTTTCTATGGCTTAAACAATGAAATTAATTCTACAGAAAGGTACTTGTGGAAATGGCATTTGTTTTTATCTAAGCTATCCATTAGCTTTATTAAAATGGAGATGGCTGTAAAGTGGTAGCAACTGAAGTTAAATAGGTGTGTTTCATATCAGGCATGCCAATAGCTACCTCAAACCAGTTCCTTGTCCTCCAGGATGGTAGCAGCTCCCATTGTAAGGATTTTAATTGCTGTAATTGGACATAGGGCAAATGTTACTTTATCAAGCAGGCTAATTGTGCAACACAAAGTGCAATTCTGCTCTGAAAAGTTATTATGACAAAGTCCATCTTACTCCACAGAACTGTTTTGTCCCAAATCTCGCTTGCTTTATTGACAAAGCATGTGCACTACTTTTTACTCCTCTTAGCACTGATGAGCCAATACAGAGGAGGGAGTGGGTTTATTTCCTTGGATCTATCAGTAGACTTCCCTGCTAAGTTTGTTACAGAGTCTAATTCTGACCTCACTTATACCTGTGGGCTCATCAGCTGTCTCAGTTTCTCCTTCTTGCCTAGTTAAGGGGATGTCACATTGTGGGAGTTCTCAGTGATCTTCCCTTTTGGGAGTCTTGCCTGTTAATGTGATCCCACAGAGGAAACATCACAGGGACTCTCTCTAATATCTAGGCAATCCCTGTGTGGTCCAACCCCCCCACCCCTTTATGAATGCTCAGCTTTGCACCCCCTGTCTCTTTGATCCAGAGTCCCTGCCTCAGCACAGCAGTAGAGTACTGCAGGACATACCCTGGGAAAGGCCAATTCCCCTCCCCGCAACAGCACTGGGCTGCCTGTAATTGGTGGTCCACAACCTGCCTTTCCTGGTGCTGCTGGCAATTCTGTAGGACAGCCTGAGCCTGCTGCTCCAGTTCCTATGGCTGTCATAGTGTTGCTGCCCTGCTGTGTCACAAGCAGGCACAAAATAGAGTCTACTGCCCCTTCAGTTTCATTGAAGGAGTGTTGGAAGGAGCCTCAGGCAGTCATCTAGTCTAATCCCCTAGAGCAGCACAAAACCTACTAAACTACCCCAGCCAGCACTTTGACAAGCCACATCTTAGAAACCTCCACCAGACAAATCCTGCCAACTCCATAAACTCTAGCAGCAGCTTGCCCGGCAAGGCCACCTGCTGCCTCAGTTCTCTCTCCTCCCACCACAATCATCCCCCAGGATAATCAGCCCTGTGCTTAAGAGATAAGTCTCCATCCCTTCTACAGTTAAATCAAAGCCCCAAAGGAAAGGAAACCAACTTTTCTACTTCAGACTCTTGCTGGGACCAGCCCTTCTTCTCCAGGTGAGTGCACCTCCATGACCATCTTTGGAGTCTCAGAGAAGGGCCAACCAGTCCCTTCTTCCCCCGGATGCCAAAGATGGTTGTACTCCCTTCCAAGACAACAACACCAGGAAACACATACCTGTCACACCCTACTATCAGTCCCCAGAACAACTGAGTTCTCTACCCCATAATTGACACTACCCTCTCTTTCCTTCTCAGTGCTACCTCCTAGCCCTGACTGACTACTTACAGAATCACCCTTTCCAGATCTGCACTCCTGAAAGCAACTCTGCCAAACAACCATAGCCCCACAGGCTGCCTTTTTACTTCCCAGCAAGCCTGTGTCCCAGGCATATACTCCTGTCACATGACCTTGCAGGCTTATTCTTCCTCCATGGGGAGGGAGATCTAACTAAACCCAGCACAGGTGTGGCAGAGCCCCTATCTCTCCCCACACCCCCACAAAAGGGCCAGCTCACCCTGTGACATTGCAAACTCAGGGAAGGTTTGACAGGAGAGTTAAATCCAATGGGAAGCTATCTCACTACTGGATTTCAAGTCATGATGGAGAAGGAAAGCAGGAATTGAGCTTAAGCCCCCCTCCACTTTGCCTGGACTCCATGGGACAGACACTGCCAAACAAGGAGAATATAAGACTCATGTCCTTCCCCACCAACGTTTCTTGCTTAGCGAGAGACATGAGCTCAAATACGACTGATTCTGTCAGTGAAGGAGATAGAAAATGACTCACAGCATTCAGGGATTGAGACAGTCTGGACAAATCAGACTTTCACCTTCCTTTAAAGGTCTGCTGGGTGATTCTTCACTGTGTCTGTTGTTGAGACACAGCATTTCTTCTACAGACCTCTAGCCTGCCAGAGACTCAGTTAAAGCCAAGGACTGAGCAGCACAGCTTTAGAGGGGACAAAAAAGATCTTTAGCCTTCCCTGATCATGGGGAATTGTCTATGTTACACTGGCTGCCAATGGCCCCAAGGGGTGATGTGGCAGCTGGGGATCATGTGACACAGGAGCATCCCACTCAGGCCTCCTTCCCCAGGCAACGTCCTGTATGCTGGGAACAGAGGGGCGAGAATGGAATAGGAACAGCAACACACCAGCTGTTTGCCACCCCTCTACACTGGGATGGTTTTTCTAGGGTCAGTTATGCCAGCCCTGCACACAGCAGCCACCTGCCACAACCTGGGCCTCAGGCTATGTACACACGATCAGATTAAAGCGCAACATGGCAATTGCGCTATAAAAAACATGTGACCTTTATTGCGGGAGAGCGCGTACACACGTCGTTCCTTACAACGCAACAGAATTCTTTGCAATATCGCGGTGTAGCGCAATGAATTCTGGGCACCTATCCCACAGTTCAATTTTCCCTCAATCTGCGCTTGGAATCATGGGATGAAGGAAAGGAACGCAAAGCGCCATGGGTAAACTCTCAGTTTCCCGTGGTGCACTGTGTTCCCCTTCCGTCTTCCTCGTTGCCAATAGCAACTCGCACCTATTTTCAACAGTGCAGTGACGCACTACTTGCGAGCAATCACAACAGCGACAGCCTGGATCCTGCTCTGATCTCCACTGTCGCCTTCAGCATTCTAAATACATCTCGGCTGCTTGCTCAGTACGCAATGAGCTCCGAGTCAGACGAGGACGCTGAGGAGCAGGGGCTGATCGATGCTATGCAGAGCAACAGCACCGCGTTGCTCAGCTCCTTCGCCGATCATCTGCACACGGTGCAACGCCGTTTCTGGTCGCGAGAGACGAGCACAGAGTGGTGGGATCACATTGTTATGCAGCTGTGGGATGACGAGCAGTGGGTACAGAACTTTCGAATGCGGAAAGCAACCTTTCTGGAATTGTGTTCAGAGTTGGCCCCTGCCCTGCGACATAAAGACACCAACATGAGGTCAGCCCTAACCGTGGAGAAGCGTGTTGCAATTGCTGTCTGGAAGATGGCGACTCCTGACTGCTACCAGTCAGTTGCAAACCAGTTTGGAGTCGGGAGGTCAACCGTCGGATTAGTCCTCTCACAAGTCTGCCGAGCCATCAATGGCATTCTGCTACGGAGGACGGTGACGTTGGGCAATGTTCGTGAGATTGTGGATGGCTTTGCTGCCATGGGATTCCCTAACTGCGGGGGAGCCACAGACGGCACACACATCCCTATTTTGGCTCCAGACCATCTCACGACCGAGTATATCAACAGGAAGGGCTACTTCTCCCTGGTGCTGCAAGCACTCATGGATCACAAGGGGCGTTTTACAGACATCAATGCTGGGTGGTCGGGAAAGGTGCATGATGCCCACATTTTCAGGAATACTGGTCTGTACCGGAAGCTGCAAGAGGGTACCTTCTTCCCTGATCAAAAAATTACAGTGGGGGATGTGGAGATGCCCATAGTCATCCTTGGAGACCCAGCATACCCACTGATGCCATGGCTCATGAAGCCGTACACCAGTAACCTAGATCGCAGCAAGGAGCGGTTCAATTACAGATTGAGCCGCTGCAGAATGACTGTGGAGTGTGCCTTCGGCCATTTAAAAGGGCGCTGGCGATGTTTGTATGGGAGGCTGGACTTGGCGGAAGACAACATCCCTGCTGTGATTGTGTTGTGCTGTGTCCTTCATAACATTTGTGAAAGTAGGGGAGAAAAGTTTTCCCCGGAATGGGCTATGGAGGCACAGCGCCTCGAGGAAGCATACGAACAGCCAGCCACTAGGAGTATTAGGGGGGCCCAAGGAGAAGCT
Source organism: Pelusios castaneus (assembly GCA_007922175.1). Taxonomy (NCBI): domain Eukaryota; kingdom Metazoa; phylum Chordata; order Testudines; family Pelomedusidae; genus Pelusios; species Pelusios castaneus. The sequence goes on along the minus strand of ML685798.1, from coordinate 16,212,331 downwards.
GCTCACATAAGGGAGGCACTCAGGGACCATTTCAATGATGCCCTCCCCTAGTTAACTTCCAGGACGCATCAGGTGCACCTTATGAGATTTTCAATATATACAAATAAAGCCAGTCTTCAAATTATTTGTCACTGTTTTTATTAAAACCTAAAGGGGGGGGGGCTACAGGTTGGTGTAGCTGCGGGTCTCTAAAAAATAGCACTGGGGGGGACTGGATGTTGCAGTGTACCAGGGGGAGGGATGGCCTTCAAAGAAATTCTTTGAAGAACTACGGGGTGTGGGAGGCAGACACGGCTGAACTGTATGGAGTGGAGCCCGTACAGTAATCGCCTGGGTCTGCAAAGCAATCATGCTCTTGAGCAGTTCTGTTTGCTCCTTCATCACGCTTATCAGTTCGTCCCTGTGTTTCTGCCTCCGCTGTTGGGATTCCTCTCTCCAGGCTTGATTCTCCCTCACGGATTCCTGTGCTGTTTTCAGCAGGTCCTGAAACTTATCCTCCCTGTTTCTTCGAGCACACCGCCGAATGTTTCTCATGCGGTCAGCTGGGGTAGACACCGGCCTTGTGAAGGTCGAATCTAAAAAAAATAAAATAAAATAAAGCTGTTGTTAACACAGAGCCTAGATAACCAATGTAACCTTCCAGTAGCACATTCCACTGGAAGGTGCAGGGCAGTCAACATCATATGCTTCGCTGAAGCGGACAAGGTACGTCCTAATAGAAAGCTTACTGGGGGCTAACATTCTGCACAGGGCACACAGATGGAACCCGATATCTCTCTCCTCAGAGTGCCCCTGCCAGCTAGAATACATATCCTACATGCCACTAGATGCAAGCCAGGACCATATGGTGCTGCACTGTGTGCTGCCATGGTTCCCAGGGCTGTGCTTTGCAGCTGGCGAGGCAGAGTATCCGTCTTTGGGAGCGTAGACACAAACGCTCTCCCATCTAACCTGAGTAGTAGGCTCTGGAGGTACATCGAGGAAACCTTTACTGACCTAAATACAGATGATTTTTTGATAATCACTACTTGTGTTGATGCACTTCTAATGAATGCAGAGTAAAGAGCGTGCACAGCGGGGACTGAGACAGCAAGCACCCCCGCCCCGGACAATGATATTTTAGCAGGAGCCATAGCTGCACGAAAGAGAAACTTACCAGAACCCCCCTCTGCCGCCTCAGAGGACACGCTGCAATTCATGTCTTGGGTGGACGTCTCAGCGGGGGTGCAGAAGAGCTCCTGGGTACACGCTGTTGTGCTTTCCTCCAGGTCATCCTCCATCTCCTCCTCTGCATTGATCACGTCCTCATCCTGCTCGGGTCTGGCATTCACTGGATGAGGGGGGCCGATGTGTCCACGGGACTCTTTTCAGTGGTTGTGAGGTCCCCACTGAGGATGGCTTCTATCTCCTTATAGTACCTGCATGTAGCAGGCGCTGATCCCGAACAGCGGTTTGCCTCCTTCGCTCGGTGATAGGTTATTCTTAGCTCCTTCACCTTAGATCTGCACTGCACAGTGTCTCTATCATAACCTCTCTCTGACATGGCCCGAGAAATTATGCCAAATGTATCATAATTTCACGTGCTGCCGCGTAGCTGCGCCTGCACAGCGGACTCTCCCCAGATGCTGATCAGGTCTAGCACCTCTGCCGTGCTCCAAAGGGGTGTGCGTCTTCCACAACGGGCCGCCATTGCTACTGATGATCAGAGCTGCACTCCACTCCACGATGAAGAGAACAGGAAGTGAAACAGATGAGAAATTCGAAAATCCCGGGAATCTGATCAGGGCGGGGACTGTTTCGTCACGGCCACAGAGCGGGTGGGGGGAAGACCAGAGAGGACGACTTTGGAATGCTGGGACACTTCCGGAGGCCAATCATTGCGCGGTAAGCATACACACGAGTGGAAAGTCGCAACAGCTGTTCCGCGTTAACTGCTACCACCCTCATCAAGGTGGTTTTTGTATTGGGCTACAACAAGACAGTTAACGCGCAACAGCCCCATTGCACGTGTGTACACTATTGTTGGTATCGCGCAGCAATGATTGTTAATGAGCAATAAAGTGATCGTGTGTACAAGGCCTCAGACCCAATCTGAATGTTCAAGTCCCATCTCTCCCTGCCTGGGGCACAGGGCTGGATTAAGGCACAAGCAAACAAGGAATGTGCTCAGGGGCCAGATTTGTGGGGAGGGCCAACCCCCCCACAGATCTGATAGGGTAACATCCTTTTCCTCCTCACCTATGGAGGGAGCACCAGCCATTTGCAGCAGCACTATCTGCCCTGACACCGCAAGGTCAATCCCAGACCAGCGTGGCGAGGAGAGAAAGTTCATTCCGCACTCACCTCACAGTGGCGGTGCTGGCCCTGGATCCCCACTTCAGGTGTTGTGACCTGTCCCAAGGTTTGCAAGGCCAATCAGGTTTGGCCTTCATCATGATGGGGGCAGAGGGACAGCTAGGCCAAGTTTGTGCGAGTGGCATTTTGACCTGGTGCAAGGGATCACAGTGCCATTTGCTGAAATTTGGCCCTCTGAGGTAGCTGGGCTAAACTTTGGGGTTGCTGCGACTTGTTGAGACAAGTCACAATACCTGGAGCAGGCCGCGATGCCCAGCCCAATGGGACAGGAGCTGCCATCGAGGGGTGAGGTTGCTCTTCAAAGCCATCTCCCCACTTACTGCCTGGGGCCTTCGCTCTGCAGTGGGCAAAGAGACTGATGTATTTACCTAGGGCCCAGTGATGGGTTCATCCAGCCCTGCCTGTGCAGAAAACCTCCTTTTGTGTCATATAGTTTTCCTGAATTCAACTTTACACCATAGCAAGTGCTGGGAATGGCTAAGAGTAAAGAACCTGGGAAAAAACTCAAGGGCAAGGAACAATATTGAACAGTAGAGAGCTCCTTCTAAAACCCTCAAGGGCAATAAGAAACCAGGAGATGCAGGAGGTGCACCTCAATCATCATCACGAGCGACACTGTGCCAGTCGATACTCAAAGAGCCTCAACTTAAACCTGGATCAGCTGATGCTCCAGTCACGTCATTGGAATGATTCTAAGCCCATCTCTGCCTTCTGACTTGAGATCCATTCTGAAGACTAGCCAACAAGTGACCTGAGTTATGTGGATTCTCTGCAATTGTCTGGACAAAATCTAGGCACAGCATTAAATCGAAAAACTCTCTGGCAACAAACAAAAGGCGGCATCATAAATTGGCAACAGGAATCCAGCAATTCTGGGATTCCAGCAAGATGTGACCTGCCCCGCCTTTCTTCTAAAAGGGTTCAGCAACAGTCTTCTTTCTTTAAGGCTTTAACTTTTATGGCAAGCTCCTTTCCTGCCCTGACACTTTTAAAATGCTGCATCAGACCTCTCTCTGCATAACAGCTAAGAAACATTAAGTACCCCTCCCACCATTTAGCCACATCAAGGAACTGATGATAATTCCCCAGAAGTCAACTACTGCAGGAGAAGCCCATGAAAAATAACAACAGAACGCCACTGGTCATCACCTACAACCCCCAAGCCAGACCTCTTCAACACATCATCAAAAATCTACAGCCTATTTTACAAGATGATCCCTCACTCTCTCAAGCCTTGGGAGACAGACCTCTCCTTGCTTTCAGACAGCCCCCTAATCTTAAAAGGATACTTACCAGCAACTACAGATCACAGAGCAGAAACACTAAAGCAGGAACACAGCCCTGCAGCAGACCACGCTGCCAACTTTGCCCTCATATCTACACTGATGACACCATCACAGGACCTAATCATGCCACCTACTCCATCAAGGGTTCGTTCACCTGCTCATCCACCAATGTGATTTATGCCATCATGTGCCGGAAATGCCCCTCTGCCCTATATATTGGACAGACAGGACAGTCTCTGCGCCAAAGAATCAATGGACACAAATCTGACATCAGAAATTGCAACACTGCAAAACCTGTAGGGGAACACTTCAATCTCCCTGCCCACTCCCTTAACGATTTGTTAATAGCTGTGTTGAAACAGATGAATAACAAATCACAGCTTCAAAGAGAGTCTGCAGAACTTGAATTTATATGCAAATTTGACTCAGTTGTCTTGGGGTTAAACAGGGACTATGGATTTTTCTCGCATTACATCAAGTGAATTGACCTCCCCCTCCTCTATGTGCTGTTCCCCAGTGTTTTGAATCCTAACACCTATTTTGATTTGCTGTTACAGCCTGACCTGATGCTATGTCATACACTCCCCTGCATTTAATTTCCTCCCATTTTGTAAGTTTCCTATCTTCAAAGCGTCTGACGAAGTGGGATTTTCTCCCACGAAAGCTCATGCGATTAATAAATCTGTTAGTCTTTAAAAGTGCCACAAGACTCTGTTGTCTTTCTACAACAGACTAACACGGCTACCCCTTTGGAATTCCCCTCCTTTGGTAGTGAAAGAATCAGGTGGGGGTCGGGGGGTGAAGAACTGCTCCCCTCACACGCACCCAGTTGAAGATTCATTTTTTAAAGGTGTAGATCCCTAAAATATTTTATTGGCTTGTCTTGGCCTGCACAGTGCATAACACTGCAGAGCTCATTCTAAGTTCCAGAATCTATCTTCCTAATTACCATTCGTTATGTACCAAAAACTATAAAACAGGAAACTGCTGGGGGGAAGGTGTGGGTAGTAAATAGAGGAAAGCTCACATGTGTTTAACAGGATGGTATAAGTAGAGAGCTAATTCAACAGTTTAGATGGAGGATCTTTCTTTCATAGCCCTATTTCCATCTTCACCAGCACTCATTTGCTGTACCATGAAAACACAGGGCCAAATCCAGAGTTATCTGCTCCCCTCTTACCAATCTGTGCTCAAGCTGAACTCCCAGTCTGAGCAACGGTTTCAAGATTTCACCCAAGAATTTTTCTTCAAGTCCCCCACCCCAGTTCCCACTCCCAAAGCCCTCACTAACTTTAAAAACAACATGCTATTCCAGAACCCTGAAGCATGCAGGGTGCTGTTAGCCACAGGATGGGGGCAGCAGACCAGAGGATAGACTGCTTTCTCTGTGGGGCATTCCCCATGCAGCCATTCTAAAAGCCATCATGTTGCTCATACACTAGGTGCCTGACAGAGGGCTGACTCAGTGGGAGGCAGCGGTTTATGTAACCTACAGCAATCCATTATTACAAAGGGGCTTTCAGGAACTCCTCTGTGCCAGACACAGCTAGGGTTATTGATTGAAGAGACAGCATAAATGCACAGAGAGGCTCCATCCATTAGAGCTGCTGCTCTCCAGCAATTAGAAAAAAATCATTACTCAGCAGCTATCAATGGGTTATGTACAGCACTGAAGTGCATGCATTCAATCTATCTTCTCCCACCTCCCTGAAAACTTAATGACAACTATTAGAATGGCTTGCCCACACTGACTGCCCAGTGTGTACAGAAGCAAAAAAGATTCATTTGGTAATCTTTATAATTATGACACTGTAGGAGAAGCATGCTGTATTCAAACGAGGGAGGAGGAGAGTGAATTCCAGTATAATAAAACCATCATTGCACTCAGAGTTTCAGCTCCCGCCCCACGCACACCCCTTGGGTGGATTTTTGTTGGTTTTTTTATTTTTCTTTTAAAAGGAAGGAAAATCATTCCATGACAGTAAATTGAAGTGGGATTACTTGGCAAATATTCACAACAGCTGAGTGAGGCACAAATCCAGCAATGCTGTTTGACAGTGCTGCCCAGAATGATCAAAGATACAGTTGCCCGCATGCAAGGGCCAGAAGAATTCTTCTGAGGTCTCTATGGCCTAATAAATACCCTGTGTAATGTACTTACTCTGCTGCCTCCCATTAATTTACACATGGTGAAATCTAGCCTCTGTGAGGCCTGCGTCTCCGTGATGCACTGTCACTCCCATTTACAGAGAAGGCAAAGTCCCAGGAGAGAATTGCTGGGGAACTTAAGGATGGATGAAACTGGTTATTAAAGCTGAAAAGAACAGTTACTTATTAGTGGTGGTGCTTTTCACAGGCTTCCTCTTCACCAATCCAGAGAGGAGTAAGTCGTCATTATTGCCCATGGGAATTTGATTCCTGTCACTAATTGCAACAATTTGAAGAATGCTGTCAGTCACACAATGATATAATCCCAAAGCTCCCAATGAAGAGTATCTGCCACTGTATAAAGGGATAAGTGGAAAGACTGTTATGATTGGTTTAGTGAGGTAAGGGACAATAGAAAATACTAGGGTTTTTGTTTTTTTTCATACTCTCCCTCTTCAGCAATCCAGGAACTGCTGAATCACTACCAAGGCATGGGAAGATGAGGGACACTCCCAAAACCCCATGAAGAGAACCTGCTACCAGACCTACAGGTTACTTCAGTTGAGGTTCACAGGTCCATCTTGGAGTGAGTTGTGAAGCCCTGTTACAACATCTGTGTAACTAAGCTTTATATTTCTAGCATGAAGGCTTTAACCACCAGGAAGTAAGGCAACAATGATCATCAAAAAGGCTGCTAAGAGGTGAGGATATTTGAATTCTTAGCGCCTACTTGGGTCTCATAGACAGGTGCCCATGTGCTTCAGCTCTACTGTGCTTCAGCAGAGGTAGAATATGAAAGTTCCTAAAATGTTCAGGGAATGGAACATGAATAAACAATACTGCATGCAACCAGAGGAGATAAAGGGTTTAAAATACATATACAGAAATAGAAACCATGAGCCCATGTTGTAAGGTTGCTGCTCATGTTTTACTAAGCAAGCTCCCATTAAACTAAGTGAGAGTTTGCCTTCGGAAACCCAGTAAATTTTCAAAGCGTCTGACGAAGTGGGATTTTCTCTCAGGAAAGCTCATGCGATAAATAAATCTGTTAGTCTTTAAAAGTGCCACAGGACTCTGTTTTTCTGCAGTAGACTGACACGGCTACCCCTTTGGAACTTGACTAGTAAATATTGAATAAGGACCTTAAAATCTGGCCAATTTTTAAGGAAAAAAATCTGTGGAAAAGGAACCATTTTAGCAGGAAAAAAATGAAGTTAAAATAGGTCAGTGACTATAACTTCCCACCTCCCCTGTATAATGAGAGCGATGCACAGGAGTACTGGAGAGGCAGTGATCATTACTGTCTGGCCTGTTACAGGACAGGTCAATATTATGAAGATTATATTCCTGTCAGATCAGTAGCCACTGGCTTGAGTGTTGACTGTTCCCCTTGTTCTCTTGGACAGCTCAACAGCCTCTAAAGTTAAAGGTTATAAAGGAAGTGAGGCCATTGACTCAATGTGTGTGGATCAGTCTTGCTGTTGTTTGCTTAGTGTGGGAGTTGATTGTTGGAGTCTGTAAACCCAAATTTAAATCCCTGTAAAGACTGGGGGATTCTGCAATCCAAAAAGTGAATTAACAGGTTGGAGAACCCTCCCCCCCCCAGAATCCACTAATCACTGCAGGAGTGTTAAGAAAACAGGTAGGAGTTGGTGGTAGAGTGATTCAACCAAATACTATAGGTGCAATCAGCAAGGTCTGTTCCTCAAGGGTCAGTGGTTATAGAGAGAAAGTAAAACAATCGATCATAATCAGATAAACCCTCCAGCTTGGATTCAGCTTGGTTCTGTAAAGCCATGAGTGCCGAGTCTTCTTTTTCCAATGCATCCTCCTGTCTCCCAAGAAGTCATTCCTATTAGCCCCTTCCCTAAGCACCTGTGCAAAGGCCGGGTAAATTGATATGAGGGAAAGCTGTTATTCATCCAGGGACTAAGTAGTTCCCTTGTCATGCACGATTATAGATCAAGCAAAGGTGGCCTACCAACAAATACAAAGATTGCACTGTCTGAAATACACCCAGAAGAAGAGCCAGTTGGTTCAAAAATTCCATGAAGTTTTTTGACTCTCCATTCCCACAGAGGCATTGCCTACAGGCACAGCCTGGTCATCTCTAGTACAGACTCTACTTTCTATCTGAAGCAGGCACTGGAGACAGATTGGCTGGCAGGAGAAGACCATATCAAACATATGAAAAAAACATTACCTCTATGGCTCAGTCATCCTTGACCTGGAGGACCCCACTGTGAATCAATGCCAGGGTGGCAGCGTGTAAGTAACTCTCTGTTCTCCAGTTCATAGGGAAAGTGCTTTCAGCCTGTGCATGCACTGTAAGTCTGGCCATCTGCTGCAGCAACAGGGTATCTATGTGGAGGCCCAGCTGGCAAGCAGACTCATCATTGGTGGTCCCAGTTAAACAGTGAGGAAGGTCTAGAGATTCAAAATTCATGGCCCCAGAAGAATGTCTCCATTAGTGAAACAGTTTGCTAAAGTGATGGGTTTTCCCTGCATATAATATAAGGTCTGAGGCCTTGTATTTTGCCAAGCTGCAGCCACCACTTTAGAGGAGACAGCAGTCATAAGCTAAGAAGCATATGGTCACAGCTTCATATCCCCATCTAAATTATACCAAATAATGTGCTATCAGGATGTTAAGAAGGTGCTACTGAGCTAATATTACCTACCACCACTGGATAAAGAAACAGGTCTTGAGATATTTAAAGAACACTTCATATGGCAGCTTTCTGTCTGGCAAGGAATCACCTATCAACAGTGGTGGTTGTAAAATCTACACTTCCCAGTGTTTTGTCTTATGGTTCCACGTCTCTGTTGTTTATCTGAATGATTTCTGCCTGGTTTGATTGTTTCTGACTGCTGCATAACTAATTATGCAATATTTATATCAGCTAAAGTGGTGGGGTATGACTGGTTAAAGGGATGTTTCATAAAGGCTAGGATTGGTGTTTTATAGTATTTTAGTTTATTATGATTGGGTAAGACATAGCTAATCAGGACCCAAGTTTTAACTATATAAACTGAAGTCCAAAAGGAAGTTCTTTGGAACCTAACTCCAGGACACAGCCCAAGATCAGAGCGACCAGGCTGCAACACCCTGCCAACCATACCATGTATCTGGTGTCTCCAGATGATCTAATCCTGATTGGCCACCAGAAGAAGTTTGCCTGCCTGCTTGGGGGTGGTGAGCATTGTATGCTTAGCATGTGTCTGCTGTTTTGGTAAGTGTTAATAAATAGAGAATAAGAATATTAGTGAGTAAGCTCCTTCACTCATAAAAGATTATGCCTATAGCCCTATGAATTGGGAAAAGGTGGGTACTTCAATTAACTAGGTTACACCTGGGCCCTAATGCTTTGTAATGGGTAACCCTGAGCCCTAGAATGTGAATTGAGGAAGGATAGGTGCTTTTCCCTCAGAGGCCTATGGACTGGGGTAAAGGGGGGTCGCCCTAGTGTGCGGATAACAATACAGCATGTAAACAAGAATGAATTAAAAGAATGAATTAAATTTGGGTACTTTGCAAATGACGTTTTAAAATTATGCAAAATGAGGACCAAGTAACCTAGGCAGCCTTTCCTGGCCCTATAGCTATTTATGACTCAGTGCCAAATTGTGCTTCAGGACCACCATTTGATAATGTTACAAGTCATATAAACAAACAAGGAGTCCTGTGGCACTTTTAAAGACTAACAAATTTATTTATTGCATAAGCTTTCGTGAGAGAAAATCCCACTTCGTCAGATGCTTTGAAGAGGGGAAATGATCAAGTAATATAAATATATTCTTGGATGGATTGAGAAATGAGAGTATATGCAGCCATAGCGTCCCCATTTGCTGGCCCTGCTTAGAATTTAATGTGATTGTTATATTTAAGGCTAAGGTATTCGGATTTATGGTGTTAGGTTAAGAAACAGTAAAACTCCAAACCCAACATTTGAGAGGAGGTGTTTATGTAACATACACCAAAAATACGTCTAATTTATGTTTGCAAAGTTGACCATTGTTTTTGTGGTGCTTCAAGCAAGAGCAGGGCTCTTGGGCTATGTCTACACTTGTTCAAATAAGTCTACTTAGCATGTCTACACTGTATATTTAGGTTGACTTGAAGTCAACCTTGTCAAATCAACTTAGAGTGTCCATACTGGAAGCCTAAGTCAACCTGTAGAGGCTAGGTGGACCTGGAAGTGGTGCATGGTGGGAAGGGGGGCACCCCTTCCAAAGTGCCAGGGAGCTCAGCATCTTCCCCGTTGTACCAGGGTACATGGGAGCTGAGCAGGACAGGGGCAGGGTATAGGAGCAGGGTGGGCAGGGCTGTGTCTTGCCCTGTGGGTGGGCACGCCAGGCTCTGGCTGTGCCAGACACCCTGGCAGGGAGGTCAGTGGGGGAGCCCTGGTAGCCCTTTAAGTCGACTTTGTCGACTTAGGGCTAATCCACGTCTACACTGGTTTAAGTCGACTTAATAAAGTCGACTTAACCAGTAAGTCGACGCAAAAGGAGGTCTTAATAAGTCGACTTAAAATTTCCTTAAGGAAACTGTAGTGTAGACACAGAGTAAATTAAGTCAACTTAAGCCTGCTTCGGTCGACTTAATTTACTAGTGTAGATGCACCCCAAGATGCTCCAAGAGGATGAATTCAAGCTGAGTTTTCCATTGCCAGGGCACAGTGCGGTGTGTGTGAATGTGTGGTTGTCTTCTCTACAAGGCCTTCATTCAAGCAGAAAATAAAACAACAACTGGAGAGGCGCAGAGCTGCCCTAACATCTTCTGATGAGACGCTGCTTTCCAGAGTTCTCTCTTCTGTGACTCTGCAACAGTTCAGAGAAGCAGGAGTGACTAATCTGAAGCCTCAGAGAACACCCCTACAAAGCCAAAAGGATGTTTTGAAAATGCACCACACTGTTCACCATTTTGCATGATAGGTTATTAAACTGCCTGATGCATTTTCAGCACATTTATTTAGCTTTGTAAAATTCCTCCCCACGGTTGCATCCTCCTGCTCCTTAGCAAGTGCCATGGCATGAGCAAAGAAGGGCTTTGTTTTAAGTATTTTTCTGCCTTTCAATTTTTAAAAAAGAATGTTCTAAGGCTTTTTTCAATGTTTCTTGCTTTTGTTAGGGGATTCAGCTGCCGCTTCCTCATGCTAGTATTAGGTTGATTAGAGGAAGCATTTTATCTTGACTGACTAGACGGAGGCACTTTTTCTGGTGGTATCCCCATTTGGGGCTTTTCCCCCGTGTCTCTCGCCTCTCCTCAGTGAGTACTCTTCTTTGTTTTCTTTTCTCCATGGCTCTTTCTCTTTCTTTATTTTCATTCTTTGCCCCATTTCTTCCCCCCACTTCCCACAATACAATTCCCACATAAGTAGCACTTTTCTTGAATTCCTTCACTTCATGGGCAGTGGGGCTAATTGGCTAGGGGAGGCTAAACCTCCCAATACAGAATGCAACACACTTCCCTTAGAGGTGGGCTGGCCAGCTACCTTTCCCCAACTTGTGCTCCATCCTGAGGCCCTTTTTCCACTTGTTTCCTTCCTCCACGGTTCCACCTGTGCTGCTTCTCTTCCTGCCTCCAAGCTGCTGCTTCCCCCGAGGCCCTGCCCTCACTTCTCCTCTTCCGGTCCCCACTC
>ML685798.1:16135460-16195900 GCA_007922175.1 Pelusios castaneus | reverse complement strand
TTTTAAAACTTTTTAAAAATTAATTTTAAATAAAAACCTTTCTTAAAATTAGATTTCAATTCCAAATTCATTCCAATTAAATTAATTAAACACAATTAATTAATTCTATTTACAATCACTTTATCTTCAATTAATGCCTATAATTTCTGTCTTGTGAGTTTTCCCCAAAAATTTATTCTGAAAAAGTTTTTCACACGGCTTGAAAATTTTGCACACAAGCCACCAAACCTAGAGGGAACATTGGCTACTAGTTGCGTACACAACAGCAGGCCAGCAGGCTAACATCGGTCAGTCCCACACTCTGGGCCTGACCGGAGCCCACAGCACCAACAAAAAGTGTGTGGATGCATTACTGCCTGCCACCCAGTACCCAGAAACACAGGCCAGCAGCAGACGTGATAGCTACGCATTCACGTTTTTTTCTAATTATAATACGGCCCCCCAACAGTCTGAGGGACCGTGAACTGGCCCCCTATTTAAAAAGTTTGAGGACCCCTGCACTAGAGTCATTGGCAGGTTGAAGGGAAGAGTAATAGCTCCCCTCCCCTCTCAGCAGAAAGAAGAGAATGGCAAGTCTTTGCAGGCCTCTGAAGCCCAGGATCTGCAAATGTATCTCTGTTCTACCTGTGCTGAAGGTTGGCCTGAGAAGAAGAAAATTTCTGAACCATTGCAAAACCAATTTTTTACTTTAAATAAGTCCTATTTTAACAAAAAATAAAAACCTGGAGGTGGGGGAATTCCAGCTCCAAAGCCACCAAAGATTATAGCACCAGAAACCCCAGGTATTCTGTGGTATTCAAAGGCTGGATGAATTGTTTGGAGGACATTGATGTCTGAGGATCATTGATGCAAGCTCTTCTCTGAATATGAAAAGTTATCTTCTGACCTGTAGAGAATTTCAATGAGTAGTTGGATGGCCACGGGAGGAGGTGGAGTCTAATTCAGGAAGTCTATTTCAGGATGCTGGATGAGGCAGTTCAAGTGACAGAGGCTAATTTGTTCAGTCTGTTGAGATGAGACTGAATCACTCTGTTCAGGCAGCCTAAGAGAAGGGGAGTAAGTGTGAAAGGCTGGGTTATTCTTTGGGGATGCAGACATCACTGAGCTATGCCGTAAAGAGCTTCCATTCTAGACCTTTAGTCCTACCTCTCGGGCTAAGGATAATCTAAGACATTGGGCTCTGTCACTTCTAGATCCTGTTCAAAGAGACCATTTCTCTGAAAAGAGACCTTTTGCCCTCTTCCTGGAAGCAGTCTCTCCTATCTGTTCTGGTTTTGCAACCAGAGGTATTCATAATACCAGGTGTTATGGAATAGTCAGCCTTTTATCATCATCATCATCATCATCATCATCATGGCAAATCCCCAAGGGGCATGGCCTCCTTGCAAATCAAATGCCACCCAAATTGATCTCTTGGCATGGTGCATAAGGTGGTTTGATTGTATATTCAATTCATTTTCAGAAGTGGCATTTTTGTCACACCACTGAAACTTTTGGCACCCACATGACTGACAGCTGTGTAGCAGCTTTCCTTGGTATGCACGCTTCAGGATTCATTGGTCTTCCATTCTTATAATACATCCATACAAAGAAAGCTGCAAAAATCTAACCAGTGCCAAAGGACGTGGTTGCTGGGTTTGTCTACAAATATCCTTGGTTCTTTATCTTTTCCTTCCACCTGCTATGGAGCAGCTGACAGATGAGAGTTGAAAATGTCAACCCACAGAAGAGATACATATCACAGTCCATAGATAATATCTCAGAAGATACCAGGGGTTTGTAACATAAACCTTGAATTGCTGAAGCCAGGTCAAAGAGTATTGATGTATCATGGCTGCCTTGGCTCTTCCAGAGCACATGGTGTACTAACATCATCCACAGTGACTGGAAGAAGGAGGTTATTCTACTTGTGTTCAAAAAGGGTGATAAGGCTGAATGTAGCAACTGTAAAGGTCCTATGTTGTTCTCAGTCCCACAGAAAGTCTTTGCTTCCATGATAATGTCTCAAATCAGCCATGCATTTTGTGGCAAAGGCCAGGATGCTCAGTGTAGCTTTGGACCAGATCATTCCACTGTTGACAAGATCTTTACCTTGAGACAACTTTTTGAGAAGATGGCTGAATTTTAATCAGCCCAACGCAGCACTTTTTATAGACTTCCATCAGACCTTTGATTGATTGCATGGAGCAAATTTGTGGGCAGACAGCCTTTTCTAGACTGTCATAAAATATTACAGATCAGTGAAGTCAAGTGACTTACTACTTGCTCCCCAGGAGACCAAAGGGAAGCCGCTCCTTTATATTTTGGTGCAAAGATGTAGATACCTGTTTGACAATGCATCCGACTGGATTACCGTAGCCTCAAAGACATGCTAGGGCTGTATTTTCATGGGTATCAGGAAGGGTTTGAAACTTTTGCAGAAGGATGGATTTATTCCCCTATCTGTATGCTTTGAGCAGAAAGCAGATAGATAAAATCACATTTCATGACCTCATAGAAGTCAGGAATTGAGGCGTAGTGAATGGCAACAGAGCTCCCAAAAATAAAGGCTTTCATGAAATCAGGTTACATTTGTCCAATGTATATTGCATCAACCATCATCAAAGGGAAAATCTGTGATTAGTTGGAGATGCATTTCATATGCACAAGTGAGAAGCATTTGATTGGCAGGGCCACAGAAGTCCTTCAGGGCATTTCCTATTGCAGATAACAATATGACTGCAGCATTACTGGGTAGCAGCCTAAGATGGAAGGCCAACATTTGGTGTCATCTCATCGCTGCCAAGGTTAGAAATACAGGGAAGGTTACAAGGGAGCGAAGGCACTGGGAGAGTCAAGCTGGGGATTAAAATGTCTGTGGCTTTTAGGAGTCCTTTCAGCTGTTAGGTGGAGGTCAGCTTTCACATTAGTGATCAAAATGCCTTTCCAAATCATGAATTTGCTTTCTGATGTGGGTAGATCAATTTCTGGAGGAAGCTGCCTCTTTTCCTTTTAAAGAGCTTCTCATCCCTGCAACAGAGAAAGGAAGAAGTGGCATGTAGCTCCAGGAGGTGCTTTGAACCATCCAATACAATATAATTTAATTTTGCATAACATCTTTCATTATGTTTTATCCCACAGGAGGCTGGACTTAATTTGCAGATACCTTGATTCCTATACAGTGTAACAAATAAAAGTAGGTAATAGTCATCTCTTTGCGTGATGAATTCACTGAACAGTCACATACCTGGGGGAGGGGGCAATCTGGCATGGGGAGTGATAGAGGTGATTGGAAGGTTTTGAATTTGACAAAATTTTGTTAACATTTAAATGAAAAACAAGAAAAATTGCCAATTTTTTTCATGAAGCCTTTTTCTCCAACTAAAGGGCAGGTCAATTAATTTTTTCAAATTTTGAAATTTGACAAGGAAACAGGAGAAATATTTTTAAAAATATTCCACATGTTCCTCTCTGGCCCTTTGTTCTTTGACCAGCTTCAGTGATTGGGGCACTGGAAATATGCAGACAGACGGGTAGAAATGGGAGATACATCCATCTTACCCGATGAGATAAATTAGTTCCAGTGAATATTCAATCTATTAGTGAAGTCCGTAGAGTTCTTTGGGTCCAACCAGCCAACGGTCACTGTATTTCTGTATGATCATTGTCAGATCATTAGCAAATCGTATCCCAAAACAGAGTTCAATAACAGCATTGAAAAGTTCTGTAACAGTGGCAAGTGAAAGGAATTAAGATGGTCAAACAAGGCAAGAATTATATTTTGGTTGGTGAGCTTTGAAAAGAATTGGGGGAAGTCTGCAGAGATACAGGAAGACTGTTCCTGATGACGGGAGCTACACAGAAAGGTCTTGCACCAAGTAACAAGATTTGTGTTAAGTGAGTTCATTGCTGGATACCCAGAAGGAATGAAGAGGCAAAGGTATGTATGCATCCCAGCTGTCTGTATCTATGCTATCTAGATGAGGAAGGAACAAAGGGAGTTGTTGCTACTTGTGAGAGCATGTAAGATAAATCTATACTGCAAAGTAGGTCCAGTGTTGGAGCTCAGGCTCAAGCCTAACCCCTTTCCATCTACACACAAATCATGCTAACCCAGGGTTCATAGTCAGGTATGACACACTGTACTCCATGTACACCCTTATAGTGTGATTTGTGTATGATTCATTTTACTCTTGTACTGTAAATGTGAATTGTCCAATGTAAAGTATGTCTTGTTTTTGAAATACTCATAACATACTGAACATTATTGTTAAGGTAGAATGTTTCCAGCAGTGTCACATATGTGCAGATATGAAACTCTGCTATGTCACATCCCCAAAGGTGCATCTCACACGGTTTGAATAGACCTAGGCAATCACAAAGCTAAGTGAAGGTTCACATCTTGCAGAGTTATACATACAGGAACAATGGACTTGTCTGAGCATCTGATAAGGTGACACTTATTTGACTCAAGTACAGGGAGTTATGGCCATTGCAGACATGGTCAATCATCTGATCCCAGGAGGCAACAAGAAAACATGTTCCACAGTTCCTAACCTAGGGTTACAAATGAGTGTAGATGTTCACGCCTCAGGTTAACAAACCCAGGGTCTGCTAACTTGAGTTCTACTAACTAGGCTTACACTGCAGGGTAGACATACCCTTAGAGATCTTAAGTAGACTGAGGCCCCTGTTGTCAGATACAGCACAGACACAGATAAAATGACAGTCCCTACTCCCAAGGGCCATGTCTACACTCGAAAAGTTAAGTCGACTTAATAAGGTTGACTTTAAGTCGACTTAAAGTTGACCTTATTAAATCAACTTAACAGAGTTGACTTAACTTTCTCCAGTGTTGACATAGCCTAATTTGACCTTATTAAGGTGACTTAATGCTTTAAGTCGACTTAACTTTCTCCAGTGTTGACATAGCCTAATTTGACCTTATTAAGGTGACTTAATGCTTTAAGTCGACTTAATAAGATCGACTTAGGCACTAATCCCCGTCCACACTGGCTTTAAATCGACTTAAGGAGTTGACTTAAGGCTTAAGTCAACCTAAAACTAGGTGTTATTAAGTCGACTTAAGCTTTCCTTAAGTTGACTTAAGGAAGTGATTAAGTTGACTTAAGAAAAGCCCAGTGTGGACATGGCTTTGTTTAGGTCGACTTAAGCCTCCTTAAGTCGACCTAACTTGCCAGTGTAGATGCACCCAAGGTGCTTACAATCTAAAAGGAATAAGGAAATTTTGGGGTGACAGCATATCTTTGCTGTCAATTCCTAATAGATAAGCTACAGAAAAACAACACCTTTAACTTTGGATTGGTAGGGGAGAGGGACATATGAAAATTACTTTTATTGGACTCATTCTAGTTGAATAAGGGGCTTTAAAGAAAAGAAAAGAAGCTGTAATGTTTTACAAGCCATTTCACTTGCCTTATGAACAATCTATGGTAGGCTGCAATATGCAGGTGGTAACCTTCTACTAATTCCTTTCCAGGGAACTGTTTGGAAAAGGAAGTTCTGCTGGCCAAGCAGAGCCCAGAATAATGGCACTCCACTCTTTGTGTGGTTCTGGGCTCTGCTGACAGGCACGTTCTATGATAATTTCTCCTGTGCCCATTCAGCTGATTAAAATTCATTTTTTTTAAAAAGCTGCCAGCATGTGAGCCACAAGGATCTGTTCATTATTGCTCAGCCATGCTGTGAGATGCTGTATAAAGGTAATTAATTTAGCAACGCATTGGAGTTGGAGGGGAGGGGGAGCCAAAATGTTTTGAGGGGGGAAAAATAGGTGATGCAGACAGAGAGGAGAAGATGTACATTTTTCTTTGATGACCATTTTTCTTTTAAGGATGATATTGTATCATTTGCTAAAAGGGATGGAGGCAGGACCAGAGAATTAAACTCTGTTGCTATTTTACATTCTTCACAGGTCAATGGATAAACATATAAGGCTTAGCCCGTTTTTTTTTTTTTTTTTCCCCTTTTGACTTTTAAAACAGTGTGTAAGCAGGATATTGCCAGCAGGAGTTTGTTGCTGGGAATTTTTATTTTTTAATGTTGGGGAAACCAAGACTTACTCCAAATCCTTTCTGTTAGTCACTAATTCTTCCATACAGGAGGGATTGGAAGGTTTGAGTCTCCATGAATCAAGGGTTTTCAGTGTCATTAGCAGAACATCTGTTATTTTCCAGCTAGCTCTCAAATAGAACTGAAGTTTCAACAGGAACCGCGAACTCATGCAAGGGAAAGAGGGTGGAGGCCTAGCAACTGTCAAGCCAGTCCTTCAGTGGCCTATTTATATCCATGTTATTTGATTTTCGTGATGTCACAAATTCCCCAGCAGGGTTTCTCGCCCAGCTGAACATCAGCTGCAGTCTGCTATCTAGCCCTGTACTGGATTAGGCAACACTAACATTGAACCACCACCACCACCAATTTTTCTCTATATTTGCAGCCAGGCAAAACTTCCTTTAAAAAACAAAACAAAACACTATTCTGGACTTTTTAGAAAACCAGTTTCCTATCTCTTCCAGGCAGCATGTGGGACTGATCCATTAGTTTCACTTAGGCTATATGGTCATTGAGAATTCATCTTGGATTCAAGATTGAAAGGACACAAGCAAGTCCTTCAGGCCAGGAATTTAACATACCTGTGGGGTTTTGCAGTGTCTTAAGAAATGTGGTCCTTAATCCTGAGGAGTAGATGGGGAGAGAATTAGGAAAGCTTGAGATGTATAGGGGGAACCAGCCAGAGAGAGAAGGCTTAAAAGGAAACAAAAAGAGAGGGATAGAGGTGGAATTCACATGGGGACAGAGAGACAGTGGGGGGATGAAGGGAAGTCTTTGGGGAGACCAAGGGGGCAAGCGAACAAGTCCCCCTGAATTTATGCAAACCAGACAGCATATATTTGAACATGCAGATATGAGCAGTGTGTCATCTGCTTAAAATCTCCAGGTTTCTGGACTGACGAGTATGTGACTAGTTGACATTTATTTTAGAATAAGGAAAAAAAACTCACAAAGAATGAACCACTATTAAAGCTTCCCTAGAGTGAAAGCAGAGGGTGCCCCCCCACATGCCAAGGGTCTCCATCTCAAATGACGTCCTGGCACAAGGCCTTCCCGAGAAGCAGAGATGGCGTCTATTATAACCTATACATTACCATAGGACAATGCGGCCCTGGTCCATGACCAGGCACTATAGTTATATAAATAATCAGCATCTTATATCAATATAGGATCCCTCACCGGGTCCAGTGGTGGAAGATGCAAATGACTGCAGCCAGCAGCTATGGGATAAAAGAAAACCAAAGCACAGTGCCTCACAGTTACATAGCTATAAACACCGGCATTGCATGATTAGCTCTGTGTTTAGACAGGGCCTTATGACCTAGGTGTACCTACAGAAAGCCCAGCAGGCATGCTTGGAAGCCAGGGGTTTTTGGCTCTGTATCAGATTTGGAGTGTCGTTAAAGAGGAATGACTCTGCAGCAGCAGTGATTTAATTTTTTTAAAAAATCACAAAATTTGGGTAAAGGCCACTTTTGCTTGAGAGTCGCTTTGCATATGTGTTCTGTTTCTGGGCTAAGTGGTCTGACAGTGTCCTTTTAAGGTTCAAAGTGTTTTCCAACTTGGTCTCCAGAGTGCATTTAACTGAGAGCTTGCCAAATACTTTCAAACTATTTTAAGCAAGTGTGTTATTTCACCAAGATTATCATGTACCTGTAGGTTATAAGAAATACGACTATACTAGCCTATTCTAGCTATTGGGCAAGATTCTAAAACAATTAGGGAGGGACAGGTGAATTTCCCTTGACCAGTGCCTTTCCCCTCTATCTCCCCCACCCCAATCTGCACCTAAATAATCTGCCTGCTTTTGAAGCGAGTATTTTGGCAGTGATGTTTATCAGACAGGGCAGTTCAATGAAGTGGCAGAGGTATTTGATTCTAAAGTCATTCTGGGATCCCCAGGCCTCATGCCAACAGAGACAGGCTGAATAGCTGATGACATATTCAATCTCCCACCCTCTCAGCTGGAGGAAAGGTGCTGGGAAGCAGCCCACTGCAATTTGGTGAAAGAAAATAACAGGATGAAGAGAGAGCAAAAAAGCAAATGCATGAAAGAGCCCGAGACATTAAGTTAACACGTTATTGTGATGTTTGGATCTTCTTGGATGGTGCGTCAGACAAATTTGAACAAGCCTGCAGTGTTGGATCTAAGAGGATTATGTTCCCTAGCAAGTTGCCATCTTTGCCAGGAGACACAAACAAATAGCTATTAAATGAGAACCAATGTTATCAAAATGACATTTGAATTTGTAATTAATCACTTGCTGGGAAAATACACCTTCAAATTGCTTAAACCTAGATCCACCAAAGGTCTTAGGTGCTGCAATGATGAGGTGACTGACACTAAGGCATCTAGGCCATCATAGGAACGACACTGTGATTCTGTAAGCTGAATTAGACACGTAGGTTCCTATACAATGAATGGGGAGCGATAGGGGCCTTAGCATGGGATCCACAAAGCCAGCATAGCAGGAGTCACCTCGGCTAGCCAGTGAGAGACTCCAATGAGAGGGGTGTGTGCTAAACCTTGCCTCTCTCTCGGAGACAGGTGCCTAAGTCCAGGCTACAAGAAGGAACCCACCTCTACTTGTGATTCATGAACTAGGGAAAGATCTACATTTGGCCACATGCAAAGCTTGATGCAGTAGGAATGCTCAAAGGCCGCCTAACATCACACTAAACAATCATGGGGAGGGAAGATGCTCTCCCTTATGACACACAACTTAGGATATTCACCATCTATAGGAGAGACCTGCCTCCCCTCCCCAGTTCAAGTGCCCCCTCTACCTCAGGAACAGGGATTTAAACAAGAATCTGCCATCTCTCAAGTGAGTGCCCTAGCCATTAGGCTATGGAATATTCTGTTGTGGGGCTCCCTCAATCTCTCCTATTTTAAGTGGCTCCACTTTCATTAAGTAATCGAATAAGTAAATATTGAGCCACTGAAAAAATTAAAACTATCTGACCCCCCTCCTCCACTGTTTTGTGTGACATTCATCACCTTTGTGCACATCTACAGAACCGGGGCTGGCATGTGACACTTTTCTTCCCCCGCCTTTGTGAATTGCTCTGGGACATAGGGGGGAGCAAGGCAGCCATGTGCCTAAAGTGCGCAGTGTGCCTGCACCGATGCAGAAGCAGATGCACCTAGGTAACTTTTACTGCAAAAACATAGGTGACTTTAGTAACCTGCAAGGTTGGGTGGCACCAAGCAGGAGTTCTGTGGATCACAGTGGTGTCTAAACACAAGAATTTAGGCACTTAAGTTCCTTTGTGGCTCCCTCCCTTACTCCTAGCTTTATCTTTTTTCTCTTAAATAAAACCCTTATTCAACTGGTCCTTCTCCTGCAGTCAAGTAATTCCTTATGCCTGCCTGCCACCCATTCACCCACACTGAGGCAGGAGCATTACCTTCAGATGGTCTCTACGTTGCAGAGCTCTTAAGACGCACTGCTTCTGAGCTGCCTTGTTCACTTCCTATCCCTGGGTTTTAAAATCCCTCTGTGTAGCTTGAGCCAGCTAGATTCTCTTCCCACTGGCTCTGCTAGCTGCTTAACAGCCTCTTGTCTCTCTCGGCTCACAGTGCCAAGAGTACTCAGCCTTACTGGTGCTGGACGTGTGAAGAATGCTGCTGGAGAGGCAAATGATCATTGATTCAGACAAGTGTTCTGGGTATCCTCTTGCACTTACTGCTATTGGAATGCACCAGGCCCTCCACCTGCTGTCAGCTGAGCTTCTTGCCTGAAAATTTGCTCTGAACTTAGCCATCCTTTGCCCACAGACCACTTCTGCCCTATCTCACCAGATGCCAGAAATGTCTTTAGAAAGAGTTATTATGAAATATTATGATATTACTATCCCATAATCACAGTTCACCCATTCTAGTCTCAAAATAGTAGGCAACGTATATCTGACTGGAAAAGTAAGTCTCCCTTTCTGACCTACTTTTATTTCTCAATCTGTTGCTGTGGCAGCAATTCCCTTTGTAGGGACTCTTTTACTTCTTAACAATTCATGCCCTTTGGCTGCTCTCCAAATAACGGCAGGACTCCAAGGGATAAAAGACTCACAGAATGGCTGCAGTTGGCCTAGGTCAGCTGACTTGGGCTTCGAGGGCTAAAAATTGTAGTGTAGATGGTCAGGCTCAGGTGTGAGCCTAAATATCTACATAGTAATTTTTCAACTCAGAGCCCAAGCCCCATGAGGCTGAGTCACCTAACTTGGGTCATCCACAGCTTTATTGTCCTTGAGTAGACATATCTCTAGCATCTCTGTGTCCTTTAGTCCCATGTCTTGAAGTCTTTAAATCATGACTTGAGGCCTTCAGTAACTTAAGCCTGGTCTACACTGCTGGGAAAATTTGGCAGCAGTTGATGGGAGTTAGCTACTCAGAGCAGCTAGAGTAACTCTTGTTGACTTCCTAAACTCCCCTTCAGTGTGGTGTCTTCACTGTGCTGCACCACTTCAGGGGGTGTTTTTACTAAGTTGATTTCCGGATCTACTTAGCTTGTCTTAACTGACTGCTAAGTCTATCCAAGAAGATCAATCTGTAGGCAGAGACTTTGCCACCGTCAGAGTAGATGTGGCCTCAGCCAGAGGTTAGGGGTCTATTATAGAAATGGAAGGATGAGGTTCTGGGGTCTGTGATGTGCAAGCGGGTTAGATCTAGATGATCATGATGGCCCCTTCTGACCTTAAATCTATGTCTCGCTTCCCACTAGAAATGGGCCCAAACTGCATGGTGACCAAAGATAATCACAGCTGAAGATGGTTTGGTCTGAGGTGCCAGGCTAGGTCCTTGCCTACTCCCAACCTTAGGGAAGGTCCACTTTATAAGGTGAATTTCCTTCCACTTTTTGCCATCTCCATTTCTCCCTCTCATGCCTCTCTTTGAAGATAACTAAGTGAAATGCTGGGAGTGGGGGCTGCACTCTGGAGAGCTCTTGTCTCAATGAATCCTTTCCAGGTTCTTCAGACCTTACCTTGAGAAGCAGCTGGGTCCATCTGAGAGGAAGAGCTCCATGACCATGATTTCCAAAAGCAACTAGTAATTTTGGCTGTGTCTGCACTGGTAAATTAAGTCGACTTAAGCTTGGCATTAAGGACACAATGGTTGTATTCTTTATGTCCTTAATGGCTCATCAGGATACTCCCTGGGACCATTCTACCTGGAAAATTCCAAAACATTGAGGAGACAATGGTTGTTCACACCCTCCCGTCCAAGGCATTGCTCCAGAATGACACAAGTTAAAGTATGGATATAACATCAAATTCCTAACTTCTAATCGAAATAGAATTCCTAGACATAAACTATATAATAATTCCCAGCAAATTACTACCTTTCTATTGATACCAAACATGACATAGTTCCTATGGATTATAGCATTTATGAGATAGCCATTGAAAATAATATCATAAATGCTTCCCTAAATCCAGACAGCATCACACACAGGGCTCTGCCCTGGCAGGGTCCCTGTCCCCCTTTGCCCCATTGCATACAGCGGGTGCCCCTCCCCTGCCACCGTGGACCTGCCCAAGGTCCCCCTCGCCCCACAAAGTTGACCTAGAGCATCCAGTGTGGACACTCTAGGACGACTTTGTAAGTTCCCCTTTAAGTCGACTTTAATTTTAAGTGTAGACTCACTAAGTCGACTTAAAAGTGCAAGTGTAGACATAGCCTTTGGGTGTATCTGTTTTGGGTATTCACCTTGAAATTCTTTAAACGAGCATGGTTTTCAGATGGCAGGAGCTCAGCACTTTCAGAAAAGCAGGCCCCTTTAAGGTGTCTCAGGTTGGATATTCAAAATTGAGTGACCCAAAATCAGGAATTGGTTTTGAAAATTATGGTCATGTTTGTTAACGAACTGCTCTGCAAATGAACTTGTCTGTATGAAAAACCAATTCTGGGCTGCTGAACTGAGGCAGCGACTAGGCATACTGGTTTATATGCTAGCTATTGGTCTATGTCAAGGAACACGTTGGGGAATTTTGGTTGCCTTTTGAATCGAGGATATGCTGCAGTGTTTATCAGCGGCATTGAGTGGACATTGAACGTACATGATATTTTACTCTCCTGATGAAAAAAAATTGAGAAATGTGACTTATGGACTCTAATTTAGTTAAAATATTTGAGTTCTTTATTACTTCCTGTATTACAATGGTGCCTAGTCTCTGTCAAGAAATGGAGCTCACTGTGCTAGGTGCGATAGATAGAGAGCATAGTGAGAGACAAATAGCCCCGAAGAGCTTAGAATCTAACTAGACAAGCCAAACAAAGGTTGGGAGAAAGGGAATTTTTTTAAAGGCATTTAGGTTCCTGAAGATGCAGATAGGTCCCTAGTGGGATTTTCAAAAGTGCCTAGGTACCCACCTCCTATTGATTTCAAGAAAGATTGATAACTGGCAAATGTAGATACAATAGAAATGGGAGAAATCAGTGAGAGGCTAAACGAAGTACTTCACAGGCATTTAAAAGCTGTTCAAGTGAACAGGGAGTATGTGTCGTATTAAAAAGTGTTAGCAATGGAGGAATGATTTTAACAGTGTCATTAGACATTGTATTACTGCTTCTGGAACTACGACAATTCAGCAAGAAACTCTACTACAATGTGGCTCCACCTGGAACTTGTAAAAGCAAAAATGACTTAGGGGTCTCATTCTATTTTAATTCCAAAAATTATCCCAAGTAATAGAAATACATGCAGTCCAGTATCAGCAAGCTGAAGACTATAGGCGCTGTCACCAGACCATACCTCCTGCATTACTTAGGCCTGTATCCACTGCATGAGGAATTCGTCAATGTGCCACCCTGGTCCCAATGCCACAGGAGGCCACTAAGGGTTTGTTTATGCCAGTGTTTCTCAACTGGTGTTCCATGGAACACTGGTGCTCTGCAGACATAGTGTAGGTGTTCTGTGGCCACCTTGAGCCCCTCCGGTTGGGGGAGAGGGGCTGAGTGGGGAGGGAGGAAGAAGCAATTTAAAAAGTCCCAGACTCAGCAAAGCTTCCAGGCAAATGGCAGCAGACACTGATGCACTCCTGAAAGCTTTGCTGTGGCTGGGACATTTTAAATCTCCCACCACTGTGGGAGAACATTTTCATTAGGTGTTCCACATAAAGTAATTAATACCTTTAGGTGTTTTGCAGTCCACTAAAGATTGAGAAACACTGGTTTACACAGTGTTTTGGAGTGAGCCTTCCAGCCTGGGCTTACAAGCTCATGTTAACAGGACTCACCCTCATTCTTGTTCTCTAAAAGTAGCTGTGTAACCAGCACTTTGAAGATGTGATTCAGGCTGGAGCTTGGGCTTGAAAGTCTAGGGAGCGGGGTTGGCTCACAGTAACAATCCCTATGAACTATTCTGACAGCTGGGATGACCTGGGGTGTAGGAGTACCACCACTGTGTCTCTTCCTTCCCTGGCATGCCTCCAATAGTGTGGCTTCCTGTGGGGAGTGGCGTATGATTAGCGAGGCCAGCTCTGCATCTGGCAGGGGAAGTCCCTGCTAGCACAAAGTGTTTTTAGGTCAGGGACGAGTTTTTCCACTCTAACTTTTAGTCACATTTGAAGCCATTTTTAAGGTTTGCTCTCACACCTGACATGGCCACAAACTGTGCTCAAAGACCACACAAAGAGGTAGTTTATAGCATGGTTTGGGCTAGTGTGTCAGAAAATCCCTTTGCAGACTGAACAGGGAATTCATGCTACAGCTGCGTTGGAAAACTGTTGCCAAACATGGGTCAGGCAGAACTGTTTTTCTTCAACGAGCATTTTTTAATGCAGCTGTCATTTTAATACATCACTTTGTGCTGTGGCCAGGAGTTCAGCATGCTGAGTTAGCTGTGGAGTGGGAGCCTTAATATAAGGGGACTGCTAGCCACTTACTGAGAAATAGTGGGTCTTTTTGGTTAGCATCTCTCAATGCTAAAAGGCAGGGGAAAGGTTGATGAAGAAGCAGGACCCTGAAATAGTCCCCAGGGCCAACACACCAGATCAGCCTGATTGACAGGGTGGGCAGGCCAATGAGGGAGTCAGGAGGACGGTCCTGTTCTCCAGTTCATGTGAGCTGGAGCTGCCTGGGTAGAGAATGAGGCTGAATTAAGGACAAAGCAGCCAGTGGCTGGAAGGCCAGAGAAGAAGACCAGCCCAGGGAGCTAAGGTGAATTGAGCTGAGCAGGGCCACAGCAGCAGAACCAGAGGGCCTGAGGACCATCCCAGAGAGCTGAGCCAAGCTGAGCAGAGCCAAGCCACAGCCATGCTGAGGCAGAGTGGCACTGGAGCTGGGCTGGAGCCATCTGGAACTGGATATGCTGAGTGGCTAGGGTGAGCAAGGGGGACCCTGGGCAGGGCCCGGCGCAGTGAGATGCCACCACCCAAGAGACCTTGCAGACCAGACTGGGAGAGGGATAGTGACCTCAATGGAGCCAATGGTGGGGAGAAGGGCCATGCATCCTAGAGCCTACAGTCATGTTACCATTGCCAGAGCAAGTGTCTGACCTGTGGCATCCCTGCAGTGCATCAAAGGCCTGGGCAGGAGGCCTGGAACCTATAAGAAACAGACTGTGAACATCCCTTACACCCCGGTGATGCTGAGTGCAGTGCCCCTGTACCTACGGGGTGACGCTGGGTCTTTGCCCGTAATTGTTCTTATCTTTTCTTTTTTTTTGATTGTCTGCTGTTTAATAAATTAGCGGCATTAATCAGTGGGTTAGGGAAGTGCTCAGTGCAGAGAGGGCACCCTGGAGTGCGGACACCCTAGCCCCTGCCCTAAGTGATCATGTGTGTCATTCTCCTCCCCAAATCTGGTCTGGTGTGCCACTGTGACCTCCTGATCTCCACTCCTGAACCCTGACTTACCCCGCTATGCCAGGTGACCACTCACTCCTGAGTTAGTCCACACCAGCCCCATGCATGCAGTTGGTCCCAGGCCAAGGGTGTATGCCCTCTGGCCACTCATGGGACGGTCCCCCAGTGAGCAACCTCAGCCCCCAGATACCATACTGGGAACTTCTGTCCTACAGGGATCGGGACCCTTTCACAATTACTGTAGACTTATAGGCAATGTCTATACTGGCAAGTCAGGTCAACTTAAGGAGGCTTAAGTCGACCTAACTTAGTCCCTGTCCACACCAAGCTTTCATTAAGTCGACCTAAGAAATTCCTTAAGTCGTCTTAATGAAAGGTTAGGTCGACTTAATAAGAACCGTCGGTTAGGTCAACCTAACCCTTAAGTCGACTCCTTAGGTTGACCTAAGCACAGTGTGGATGCTTAAGTCCACTTTATTAGGTCGACCTAAGGGCAGTTAGGTTGACTTACTAAGTCCCCGTTCAGGGAAACCACTTTGTTAAGTTGACCTAATAAGGTCGACTTTAGGTCAACCTAAAGTCGACCTTATTAGGTTGACTTAACAAAGTCAACCTAACTTTTTGTAGTGTAGTCATAGCCATAGACCCTTGTTCATCTTTTTATCAATGAAATGGATATGCCCACTCTCCTTCATTCACATTCTCTAAAGTCCACACAGATTTAGATAAAAACAATACTAGTTTTTTGATTATAACATGATTTTAAGTGTGTATATAGCAAATCAATGCACAATCATTTAATAAAGTGGTGAGGAGTTACCACAAGCAAATAAAAGATTTAAGATGCATGCTAACTAACATTACTATCCAAGATTACTCACAATACCTGGCTTATTCTCCTCATTCTTATGTACAAGACTGGCTGCTGGCGGTGTTCAGCCAGTCTTGGCCCTCCTGATCATGTGGATAGGTTCAGTCTCTTGGAGTTGTTTCCAGAATGGTGTTTCTCTGGCAAAAGCCCCTCATAGTTCCAAGTGTGTCTATTTGTTTTCAATCCCCCCTCAGCCTCTCCTCCTCTTGGGCCGAGCTAATTTCCCTCATTCCACCTGAGCCAGGGATCTCAATTTTCATTGTCTTTGTCATATACCTCTCCAGCCTTTGTGCTGAGAGATCGCCCTGATATCTGAGCCATGTAACATACTTCACATATGTACACATACATGATGCTGCAGGAAACATGATACCATGACAATAAGGCAGAGCATTGAAAATGGACCCTTGCATGGGATAACTGGCATCAAACCATAAATTACATTGCAAAAGTTAACAGAAAAGTTACATGGATCATAGTCCAGGAGTGCATGGATATGCATCCTGTGACACCGTGACAAGGTTGGGAATTGAGCATCTGGGAATCCTGGGCCCAGTCTTGTTTGGATTATGAGGGCCCTGTGACACAGGAGAGTGGGAGAGGGCTTCTCATGGTCAGGCCGGCCTCTGGGGAAAGGGAGTGGGAGCAAGAACTCAGATCCTTTTGCTAACCAATTCACTGGGGTTGTGTATGAGCCAGGAAAGTTCCCCCCAAAGCAAGACCCCTGTTTACATTAGCTGAGAATTTCTTTGCTTTTTTGCAGTTAGGCAGAATCTTAAACATCATTTTAGCAAATGTATTTGTTCTTAATGTGCATTGAAATATAGCTATTCAGAACTTCAGGTGTCAAAGTGAGATAGTCATAGAACTTACGGTCAGAAGGGACTACCAGATCAACCAGTCTGACCTCCTGTATACCTCAGATCACCAACACCTGCATGGGAAATCTAAGAAGTGATATTAGACTGAGGTACCACAGCGCTCAGGAGACTAAATTATTATTTACTATAGGCAAAGAATAGGAGGGACCAAAGGGTGTCAGTGTTTGAGGCTGACCATGATTAAGTGAGATTTGGAGGATAGGATTAAAATTCAAAATGATCTGGACAAACTGGAGAAACAGTCTGAAGTAAAAAGGATGAAAATTAGTAAGGACAAATGCAAAGTACTCCACTTAGGAAGGAAAAGTTGCACACACACAAAACGGGCAATGACTGCCTAGGAAAGAATACTGTAGAAAGGAATCTGAGGGTCAAATAGTGGACCACAAAATAAATTTGACTCAACAGTGTAACACTGTTGCAAAAAAAGCAAACACCATTCTGAGGTATATTAGCAGGAGTGTCATAACCAAGACACAAGACATCATTTTTCTACTCTACTCCTCTCTGATTAGGCTTCAGCTGGAGTATTGTGTCCAGTTCTGGGCCCCACATTTCAGGAAAGACATGGATAAATTGGAGAAAGTCCAGAGAAGAGCAACAAAAATGATTAAAGGTCTAGAAAACATGACCTATGAGGGAAGATTTAAAAAAACTGGGTTTGTTTAGTGTGGTGAAGAGAAGGCAGAGTAGAGATATGATACCAATTTTCAAGTCCATAAAAGGTTATTACAAGGAGAAGGGAGATAGGGTGAACAAACGAGATGAATCCCCTTTCAGGACAGTATGATCTCATTTGCAGGACATTGCGGGACATGGTGATATTAAAATAAACAAATCCCTTTAATGTAACCAAGAACATTAAAGCTCCCTTTAAAGAGCACCACATAGCAAAATAGCCCATTTCAGGAAGCTGTGACAGTTAAAACAACACATTTAACTGCATTCTGTAGCAAGCTGCTAACTAACAATACAGCTACCTGGCTAGCAAAGTAAACAACCTTGCCCCATGGCTGGCCCCCCATCCCTTCCATCTGAGGATACTTCCCACCAGGCTCTGCTCCTTCAGTGTACCGCCCCCCATGTTCACCCGCTAGCCCCTGAGCCTCCTCCCAAGTCTCCCCAACTCCAAGCCCAGAGCAGCTCAACCATCTGGGCAGTCCCGCTCCCAACTCCTAGCCCCACGCAGAGCAGAGCAGCCCAGCTAGGCAGCTGTCCCCCCCTACTCGGAATCAGTGTTTTACAGGACATTTTGTAGGTGTTGTGGAACTTGAGACAAAGGATCCAATTGTGGGACAGTCCCGTGATTTGCAGGACAATTGGTCACCCGGTCTAGAGAGAGAAAAAATGATCTCTTTAACCTCTGAGGAGAGGACAAGAAGCAATGGGCTTAAACTGCAGTAAGGACAGTTTCAGTTGGACATTAGAAAAGACTTTCTAAGGCTTATTCTACACGATCAAATTAGAGCGCAACGTCTTAATTGCGCTGTAAGACTCACGTGGATTTTAGTGCGCTGCAGCTTGTACACACGTCGCTCCTTGCTACGTCACAGGATTCCTCGCTGTGATGCGCATTATCGCACTGAATTCTGGGCACGTATCCCAGCGTTCCATTTTCCCTGAGTACGCGCTTGGAGTCAGTCTGCAGCTTCTCTGTGTCTTTCTTGTAAGGAACTGCTGACAGCCACTCCCCTCACTGTCCTGTTCTTCGCTGTAACCTGAGCCAGGGAGGGTATTAGCATTCCCTTTGTCATGTAAACCTACAGGCACTGTGCTACAGAGAGTTCTGAGAGTCTGAACGCTGTATCATGCTTCACATCTGAGCATTCACAAAGGAACATGGTATACCGTAATTGGCATCAAATCACACAATTATACTGAAAAACTGAACAGAAAAGTTATATAGGTCATGCCATAGGGCTGCACGGATGTGCATGCCGTCACATCTCCCCTCTGTAGGCGGGGACAGTTTCGTCACTGCCATAGAGAGGGTGGGGGGAAGTACAGACAGGACGACTTGGGAATGCTGGGACAGTTCCGGACTCCAATCAATGCGCAGAGACAATACTGACGAGCAGAAACGCGCAGCAGATGATCCGGAACAGCTGTTACCACTCTCGGCCGAGTGGTGGTTGGAATGCACAGCAAGAAGGCGCTTAATGCAAAGGAACAACATTTCACGTCTGTACAGTTCGCTTATTAACGCACGGTAATGATTTTTAGTGTGGATTACGGTGCTCGTGTAGGCAAGCCCTAACTGTCAGGGTACTTAAGCACTGGACTAAATTGCGTAGGGAGGTTGTGGAATCTCTGTCATTGGAGATTTTTAAGAGCAGGTTAGACAAACACCTGTCCAGGATGGGATAGATAATGTTTGGTCTTGCCTTGAGTGAAGAGGACTGGACTAAAACACCTCTCAAAGGCCCTTCCAGTCCTACATGTCTATGATTCTATGAGATGTAACCAGATGATCCTGGCAAGAGTCCCACACCCAAGCTCCAGAGCACTGACACTCTGTAAAGATCCCTTGCTTTTTGCAAGGCTGAGGGCATTTTCCTTGACATCCTGGCCTAATTTAGATGGTCTCTACTTTGCCTACTGAAATATCCTTGGTAGTTTCGACTAGATATACAGTTCCAGTGCATGCCTCCTAAAATCCTTGTTATTGGCACAGAATGACTGCTTGGCTTGCTGTCGCCCTGGAGGTGGACAAGTTTCAATGAAGGGTGAAATGTCACATTCACCGGGACAGATTCTTTGGTCCAGAGAAGGAGTATTTAGTACAGAACCAGGGAGTGTGATGATGAGGTAAAGATGGGTTTAAGCTACTTCCCTGTTACCAGTGATAATGAGTGTTGGGCTTAAAGGAACTAATTGCTCTAATTACTCTAATTTACATCTAGTTGCCCAAAGGGCTGTTCTGTCAGCCAGGAATCAACCAGATACGGCGGCATCCTAGCTCTTGCAGCATAAACTGTGCCAAGGGCTGGGAGAAATTGGTCTACAAGTTGCTAGAGCAGCTCTGTATTACAGAAGGATTCCTCCACGCAGTGAAATTCTCCCATGGTCAGATCCACAGGGTTTATTGTTGCTTTCTGCTGGCAGGCCAGAGCAAAACAGTCCCAGCAGGGCCCTGGAGCTGAATAAGTCTGTAAATCATGTTGCAACCCTTCCAGAGGCACTTTATACATGTAAGATATGCCTCACTGTGTTTCATTATCTCTAGGTATACATTCTATGTGAACAATAACCACATTCTCACACAGATAATCTGAGCATCACAGAGCACAATCACAAGTACTAGAAAGAAAAAAAAAGTCTCATTTTGGAAACAGAAATAGACGATATACAATTAATTTTCGCCCTTCCTCACTCTGCCTTAGCTGAAGCTAATCAGCAGTCGGAAGCTGCTTGGCTTGCTATACATGGGCAGAATTCATTTCAAACAGCCAAGAGAAAGAGCATTTCAATATTTAAATTTCCTGTTCCATCTGATCCATACCTTAATCATTGTTTGCATTCAGTTTAGATAGCTGTGCTCAAACGGAGGCTGACTCAGGCTGCTCTATGATTTTTCTCTGCTGATTCTCTGATTGTTAATTCTAGCCTTGGTGTGAAGGGAGTTATTCAAGGAAAATCCCAAAGTGTTGAGAGTTCGGGATGAGAATATGCACGTTCATCTAAACTACAGATTTTAAAACTCTGGAGAAAGAGTTACACAGCAGGAAAACAAGAAAGTCTTACAGATTGGAGTCAAATAAGTTTTATATACACGTGGATTTCAGTAGCTCCCCTTCCCACCCCCGAGGACGATAAATTTGTAAGTGACAATATTAAAGCAGTGGAACAGCACCTGAAAATGCAGAAACTTTGTATTTATGTCCCAAGTCATAAGGGACACATAACAAATGAGATTGGAGTTAATTGTAAAAACACATTACTGCCTTGGGACCCTTTTTAAAAAAAAAAAATGTTTTGTTATTCTTCATAGGAAAGTTAGACTGAGTTGCAGCAATAATCAAACACAAGAGGATAAACTTCAAAGGGAGTGATTCATCTCTCTAAAATTGAAACCGTTACAGAGGGAAAGAAATGAAAGTAAACTATTAATTCTGATCTGTGATTGTTCATGCATGGGTGTGCCATGGGTTTCCCCTGGCTTCCTGCAGTCAAACATCTATAAACACCGTCTAGACACAGTATTGGCAGAACCTTCCACTGTAATCTGTGCCTTGTGAAGGATATGCTTTCCTCTTTGGAGAGTTCTAATTAGCTTGTGCCAACAGCAGTCTGAACTGGGGGGGAGGGGCGGGGGGAGTAATATATAAACTTTAAAGACAGCTTATCTACCACGTGCAATTTGTATTTTACACCTCATGAATTTTCACAACTAAAGTTATAACTTCACCGTTAACCCCATGCGTACTGGCACAGTGGGCTTTTAACATCTAGATGTGGCAGTACATTTTGCTCTGCTTTGACTCACACAGTATTTACATGAAAACATTTGCTAACCATGGGCAGAGTTTCATTGCTTCCTTCAGTGAGGAGAGCTGTACTGAATGCGTAAACTAGGAGGTAAAGGTCTGATGTTAGCCTATTAGCTAACAGATTCTTAAAGTCTAGTGTAGACCGGACAGGGTGGACTTGATAAGATGGTCACACTAAAGCCCAGGCATCCCCACTAATCTCCACTAGACTTTTAGAACACAGTAGCTAGGACATATGAACTACAACCCCCCTTTTAAATCTAAACTACTTTGCAGTTTGGACAGCCGGGGTGTGAATAGTGGTGTTCACCAAAGCGCTGTGCTCTCACTCCCCTGTGGACGCGAAGGTAAAGGTTCCTGCTCTGTGCTAATGTAGTCCTCGTTGAAGAGAACTAGGGACATTTAAATTCGCACCCACACAAGGGAGTTACAGTGCAGCACTTCAAGGGTGTGAATTGTATGTGTAACATAGACCAAACTGTGGGACAGGGTAGAGACATGTCTTCAGTCAAGACACAGCCTTAACGACTAGGGAGTCTAAGTTGCTTGATCTTCCACATTGAAGAGGTCAGAAGCAGGTATAAGTTAGACCAGTGTTTCTCAACCCATTTACCATTGGGGGCTGCATATGCAGCCCACAATGTGTTTTAAGGGCCAGATCCAATACTACCTGTATGGCCCTGAGGATGTCACATGGGTTGCAACTGTGTGCTGATTGGGCGCAAGCAGCCTGTGGGCCACAGGTTGAGAACCACTGAATTAGACCAAGTTACATCAACACCTTCTACACTTAAATTCACCTGTGAATGTGGCCACAAACTGCATATCCTGCAGGTACTGACAGATCCCATCCTGGTGTTCCAGACAGTAAAGCTGATCAGTCTTATGTGTAGGGTCAATATTTTCACATCTCTATAGCAACGGGATGTAACAAAGGTGTTACAAACGCAATGGCTCACAACATGTAGTGATTTATACCCAAATATACTTATTTGCTGCTTCAGCTTCACCTGAGCATCGTTAGGTCCAAACCCTGTCCTTCTGCCATTGAATTAAAGGAGAATCTCCACGAGCAGTTGGTCAAAATGTTTTGATTCCTTCCTACAAAACTTTGAGCTGAGAGGCTGTAGTCAGGCGGCCAGCCCTCCCTGGCTGGGGCCTGACTCGTCCCTCCGTCCCTGGAAGGAAAACCAAACTGTCTCTGGCCCCTCGGGCGGGGCAGGCAGGCAAACAAACTGCCCTTGGCCCCTCGGGCGGGGCAGGCAGGGAAGCAAACTGTCTCTGGCAGTTAAATCCCTAGTTCAGGTCGTGGTGACTCCACGCCTGTCAAGGCTTCTGGGGCGGTACCAGAAGGGGGGAGGCAGGGGGACGCAGGCCCACCCAACTCCACTGCGTCCCAGCCCAGGGCCCTAACCGTGGCAGAGCTGTCTACCACGGGCCCGGCGGAACCCTTATCAGGGTTCACAGGATCGGGCTCAGGGATCGCCGAGTCATCGTTGGCCTCTAGGCCCCCTGGGCCACTTCCTGCCCCCAACCCCGCGGGTACCTGGTCTGAGCCTCCAGCGTTCTCCTCCTCGGGGTAGTCGCCCAGGGGGAGGTCACAGAATCCGCCCAGGTCTTCCGCGAGGGGTAACTCCTCTAGATCGCAGCCCAGCTCCAGGGGTGGGGCGTCCTCACTGGCCAGGGGGAGCTCCTCCAGGTCCAGTCCCGGTGACGGGAGGGGGTCGTCCGGCACGGTCGACAGTGATGGGGGAAGCGGCAGGTCCAGGTACTCCTCAGGTTTCAGGTTCCCGGGCGGCTGTTCCCCACAGGTGGTTCCCCCGGAGTCCAGTTGCCCGTCAGGGCCCCAGGCCGCAGGCAGGTCCTCAGCCGGGTAGTAGTCAGGCGAGTGCTGGGGAGGGAGCAAAGAAACACCCTTCCCCTTCAGCTGCCTCCCCCTCTCTGAGCGTCCAGGCGTGGCCCTTATAGTTCCTGTCCCGCCCACCTGCTTCCGGCCTGACGGACAGGGTGCCTCCAGCTCCGCCCACTTAGGTGTAACAGGGCCCGGGCTGTCCATCTCCGAGGGCGGCCATACTCCCTCACTACAGAGGCCTTTACCAGAGACCAAGGAATGTTGCTAGCATGCAGTTGTGCTATGCATTTTAATCGCTGTTAAAGAATAATATGTCAAAGCCTTTTCCCCCATGGAAATCTTTGAGTTTGCAATTATGGCCCATGTGGGCTAGAAGTAGCTCTGGTTCAAGTATTATTCTTTCTGCTAGGTGTGGCTTTATTTCTTTGTTACTTGGCAATTACTCATTTCCACGACTAGAAATCTGTAACATACAGTATGCTTGGGCACAATATACAGTGGGAGCACCCACCTTGCACACTGGTTAGGCAGTTACACTCCCTCGCCGATGGGGTTCTCTATCAGTGATTGCTAGTAACCCCCTCTGTGACCACATGAAACACACTTCTGAAGTTTTTCCCTGCCCATATTAATGATATCATCATCTATCTCCTCCTATTGGCTGCTAGGTGGCTCCCACTAATGATTCACACAAAAAAAGTATTCTTTCTCATTATTTAGTGATAGGCTTACATGGATATTTGCTAACTGCTTTTACTCCACAGGAAATACTCAGTGATCTTTCCCTGCATATTCTCTTCCTGTTTTATTTGACTTCCTACCATGTCCTTCTTTACTGTCCATTTATTACAAGAGATATATATTTTGAGTCAAAGCCAAGAGACTGCATATTTTGCAAGGTCACTGAAAGTGTTTGGCTTTGAAGTGGTGTGAACAATGCTTTGAAGAAGATTATTGTCAGGAAGTTCATATCTAGGAGTACCTATGTTTGTATTATATAGGTATGCTTTGATATCACTGAGTCTAGAAAAAAATGAAAATATATTACATTTTACTGAAAGTTCATGTTGAGTTGTTTGACTGTAATCACATTTCATGCTGTGATGATTGGTTTACTCTCACCCACTTCAATGTAAACCAGAGTCTATCTCAGTAGTCTCATAACTTTATATCAGCTCATTGGCCCAGGCCCGATCAGTCAGGCTATGTCTACACTTGCACTTTTAAGTCAACTTTAACTAAGGCTATGTACACACGATCAGATTAAAGCGCAACAAGGCAATCGCGCTACAAAACTCACGTGACCTTTATTGCGGGACAACGCGTACACACGTTGCTCCCTGCAACGCAACAAAATTACACGCATTATCGCGGTTGAGCGCAATGACTTCTGGGCACCTATCCCATCGTTCCATTTTCCCCTAAGTTGGCGCTATGAATCATGGGATGAAGGAAAGGAACGCAAAGCGCCATGGGTAAAGTGTCAGTTTCCCATGGTGCTTTGTGTTCCCCTAGCGTCTTCCTCGTTGCCAATAGCAACTCGCGCCTATTTTCAATATTGCAGTGACGCAACGCACCACTTGCAATCAATCGCAACAGCGACAGCATGGATCCTGCTATGATCTCCATTGTCGCCTTCAACATTCTGAATACATCTCGGCTTGTTGCTCAGTACGCAATGAGCTCCGAGTCAGATGAGGACACCGAGGAGCAGGGGCTGATCGATGCCATGCAGAGCAACAGCACCGCGTTGCTTAGCTCCTTCACCGATCATCTGCACACGGTGCAACGCCGTTTCTGGTCGCGAGAGACGAGCACCGAGTGGTGGGATCGCATTGTTATGCAGCTGTGGGATGACGAGCAGTGGGTACAGAACTTTCGAATGCGGAAAGCAACCTTTCTGGAACTGTGCTCAGAGTTGGCCCCTGCCCTGCGACGGAAAGACACCAACATGAGGTCAGCCCTAATCGTGGAGAAGCGTGTTGCGATTGCTGTATGGAAGATGGCGACTCCCGACTGCTATCGGTCCGTTGCAAACCAGTTTGGAGTCGGGAGGACCACCGTCGGATTAGCCCTCTCACAAGTGTGCCAAGCCATCAATCGCATCCTGCTACGGAGGACAGTGACATTGGGCAATGTTCGAGAGATTGTGGACGGCTTTGCTGCCATGGGATTCCCTAACTGCGGGGGAGCCATAGATGGCACACACATCCCTATTTTGGCTCCAGACCATCTCGCGATGGAGTACATAAACAGGAAGGGCTACTTCTCCATGGTGCTGCAAGCACTCGTGGATCACAAGGGTCGTTTCACGGACATCAATGCTGGGTGGTCGGGAAAGGTGCATGATGCCCGCATTTTCAGGAACACTGGTCTGTACCGTAAGCTGCAAGGGGGCACCTTTTTCCCTGATCAAAAAATAACAGTGGGGGAGGTGGAGATGCCCATAGTCATCCTCGGAGACCCAGCATACCCACTGATGCCATGGCTCATGAAACCCTACACTGGGAACCTTGATCGCAGCAAGGAGCGGTTCAATTACCGATTGAGCCGCTGCAGAATGACTGTGGAGTGTGCCTTCGGCCGTTTAAAAGGGCGCTGGCGCTGTTTGTATGGGAGGCTGGACTTGGCGGAGGACCAGATCCCTGCCGTGATTGCGTCATGTTGTGTCCTCCATAACATTTGTGAAAGTAGGGGAGAAAAGTTTTCCCCTACGTGGGCTACGGAGGCACAGCGCCTCGAGGAAGCATTCGAGCAGCCAGCCACTAGGAGTATTAGGGTGGCACAAGGAGAAGCTGCTCGCATAAGGGAGGCACTCAGGGAGCATTTCAATGATGCCCTTCCCTAGTTAAGTTCCATGACGCATGAGGTGCACCTTAGGATCATTTCAATAATGTGTATAAATAAATGCATTCTTCAAAGTATTTGTTACTGTTTTTATTGAAACCTGAAAGATGGGGGTGGGGTTACAGGTTGGTGTAGCTCCGGGTCTCGTAAAAGTAGCTTGGGGGCGGGGGGGGGCTGGATGTTGTCCTGTACCGGGGTGGAGGGTGGCCTTCAAAGAAATGCTTTGAGGGACTGCGGTGTGTGGGAGGCATACACGGCTGAACTGTCTGGAGTGGAGCCCGGACATTTATCGCCTGGGACTGCAAAGCTATCATGTTCTTTAGCAGTTCTGTTTGCTCCTTCATGACGCTTATCAGTTCGTCCCTGTGTTTCTGCCTCCTCTGCTGGGATTCCTCTCTCCAGGCTCTATTCTCCCTTGCGGATTCTTGTGTTGCTTTCAGCAGCTCGTTAAACATATCCTCCCTGTTTCTTCGAGAATGCCGCCTAATGTTTCTCATTCGGTCAGCTGGGGTAGACACCGGCCTTGTGAAGCTCAATTCTAATACAAAAATAACAATATAGACATTGTTAACACATAGCATAGATAGCCAATGTAACCTTCCAGTAGCACATTCCACTGGAAGGTACAGGGCGGTCAACACACTACGCTGCGCTGAAGCAGACAAGGTACATTCTAATAGACGGCTTACTGGGGGCTAAGAATCGGAAGAGGGCACACAGATGGAACCCAATATCCCTCTCCTCAGAGTGCCCCTTCCATCTAGAATACATCTCCTACATGCCGCCGGTAGCAGGCCGGGACCGTATGCTGCTGCACTGTGTGCTGCCATGGTTCCCAGGGCTGTGCTTTGCAGCTGGAGAGGCAGAGTGTCCGTCTTTGGGAGCGCAGACACAAACGCTCTCCCATCTAACCTGAGTATTAGGCTCTGGAGGTACATCGAGGAAACCTTTTCTGACCTAAATGCAGATGATTATTTTACAATCACTGCTTGTATTGATGCCCTGCTAATGAATGCAGAGTAAATAGCGTGCACAGCGGGGACCCGCAAGCACCCCCACCCCAGACAATGATCTTTTAGCAGGAGCAGAGCTGAATGAAGGAGAAACTTACCTGAACCCCCCTCTGCCACCTCAGAGAACAAGCTGCAGTTCAAGCCTTGGGTGGACGTCTCAGCGGGGCTGCTGAAGAGCTCCTGGCTACACGCGGTTGCGCTTTCCTCCGTGTCATCCTCCATCTCCTCCTCCTCCTCCTCCTCCTCAACAACGTCCTCATCCTGCTCGGCTCTGGCAATCACTGGACGAGGAGGGGCTGAAGTGTCCACGGGACTTTTGGCAGTGGTTGTGGGGTCCCCGCTGAGGATGGCTTCTATCTCCTTATAGTACCTGCATGTTGCAGGCGCTGATCCAGAACGGCGGTTTCCCTCCTTCGCTCGGTGATAGGTAATTCTGAGCTCCTTCACCTTTGATCTGCACTGCACTGTGTCTCTATCATGCCCTCTCTCTGACATGGCCCGAGAAATTATGCCAAATGTGTCATAATTCCTCCTGCTGCCGCGTAGCTGCGCCTGCACGGCGGACTCTCCCCAGATGCTGATCAGGTCCAGTACCTCTGCCGTGCTCCAAAGGGGTGCGCGTCTTCCACGACGGGCCGCCATTGCTACTGATGATCGGAGCACAAACACACTCCACGAGGAAGAGAGCAGGAAGTGAAACAGACTTGAAATTTGAAAATCCCGGGAATAAGTTCGGGGCAGGGCGGGGACAGTTTCGTCACGGCCACAGAGCGGGTGGGGGGAAGACCAGAGAGGACGACTTGGGAATGCTGGGACAGTTCCGGACTCCAGACAATGCGCGGTAAGCGTACACACGAGCTCAAACGCGCAATATATGATCCGCAACAGCTGTTACCACTCTCGTCGGAGTGGTTGTTGGATTGCGCGACAACAAGGCACTTAACGCGCAAGAGCCCTGTTGCACGTGTGTACGCCGTTGTTGCTATCGCGCGGTAATGAGCTTTAATGCGCGATAATCTGATCGTGTGTACAAGGCCTAAGTCGACTTTAAGTCACCTTAGTTAAGTCAACTTAGTGTGTCTACACTTAAAATTAAAGTCGCCTTAAAGGGGAACTTACAAAGTCGACCTAGAGCGTCCACACTGGATGCTCTAGGTCGAATTTGTGGGGCTAGGGGGACCTTGGGCAGGTCCACGGTGGTAGGGGGGGCACCCCCTGTGCACAATGGGGCGAAGGGGTACAGGGACCCTGGCAAGGCAGAGCCCTGTGTGTGATGCTGTCTGGATTTAGGGAAGCATTTATGATATTATTTTCTATGGATATCTCATAAATGCTATAATCCATAGGAACTATGTCATGTTTGGTATCAATAGAAAGGTAGTAATTTGCTGGAAATGATTATATAGTTTATGTCTAGGAATTCTATTTCGATTAGAAGTTAAGAATTTGATGTTGTATCCATACTTTAACTTGTGTCCTTCTGGACAAATGCCTTAGTGACGGAAGGGTGTGAACAACCATTGTCTCCTTAATGTAAAGGAATTTGCCAGGTGATATGGTCCCAGGGAGTATCGTGATGAGCCATTAAGGAGACAATGGTTGTTCACACCCTCCCATCTAAAGAATTTGTCCAGAAGGACACAAGTTAAAGTATGTATATATCATCAAATTCTTAACTTCTAATCGAAATAGAATTCCTAGACATAAACTATATAATCATTCCCAGCAAATTACTACCTTTCTATTGATACCAAACATGACATAGTTCCTATGGATTATAGCATTTATGAGATATCCATAGAAAATAATATCATAAATCCTTCCCTAAATCCAGACAGTGTCACACCGTGCCCACATGCCCTGCCCTTTGGGGGGCATGCCAGGCTCCCCCTGTGCCCCCCCCCGGCAGGGAGGGCATTGGTGTAGTCCTGGAGTAGCCCTAAGTCGACTTAGGGCTACCCCAGGGCTACACTGACTTAATTCGACTTTAGAAAGTCGAATTAAGCCTTAGGTCGAGTAAAAAGCAGGTTTAATAAAGTCGACTTAATTTTCATTAAGTCGACTTTAGCAAGCTGCTTAAATCGACTTAAGCCAAGCTTAAGTCGACTTAATTTGCCAGTGTAGACGCAGTCTCAAGTCCTTATGTCAGAGGTCTTCACACTTGGGTCCTCAATGAGGCTCTACTGGGAAACCCAGAACTGCCTGCTAGCCTAGGTCACACACCATGGACCCATAGCAAGTGGTTCAGGACTGTTAGATCTCTTGCTTCTTCCCTGGCTGCTTCCTACATCAACCCACCTTCTCCTATGGTCAGCAGGCCCTTATTACAGCACACAAGAGGACAAGAGAGAAATAAAGAGCAACCTCAGGTCTTCTGGTCCGTGAAGGTTTTTCAGCCATCTGTACTATCACTCCATGTTCACAGGAAACTCTTTGCAATGCTCCTTTCTAGAGCTGAGGATGAGAGCTCTGTCCACTTTCAAGGACTAGGCCCCTTTGAGATGTGCTTCTCCCTTTTAAAGCTCCTTCTCCAATTCTGGAATACTTGGGGATGGGTGGAACCACCTGATCCATAGCTCAGTGGCATTTGTGAGAGGGGGGCAGGCCCTTGGGTGCTAATGTGAGTGAGTTGCTGGGCCAACCCTTCATAATACACAAGAGGTATGGGGTCACAGGAGGCTCTGAGGGGCAACTGCTCATCCGGCCAATGCTCAGAGCCTCTTGCTTCCCTTCCATGCATCATGAAGGGCCAGCCAGGCGCCACCCTTTCTTCCAGGATAAAGAGTGAGCAGGTGCTGAGCTGTGAGGCTGGAGCAAGAGAGGCGGTTGCCACACAGGGTGCGTCTACACTTAGAAATTAAGTCGACCTAATTTAAAATTAAAAAGAAATTGACCTAATTTAATCTGCGTCCACTCTACATTTTCCTTAAGTCGACTTAAGAAGTTGCTTAAGTCGACTTAAGGAAAATTTAAGTTGACTTTACTAAACTTTCTTTTAAGTCGACTTTGCTGGCTAAGTCTTTAGAAAGTCGACTTAGCCAGTGTGGACGTGGAGTAGCCCTAAGTCGACTTAGGGGGCTTTAGGGTGCCCCCCCGCCCCTATGCCCTGCCAAGGTCCCTGTCCCCCTTTGCCCCATTGTACCCAGGTATAATGGGGCAAAGGCTGAGCCCCCTGGCACTTGGCAAGGCATGCCCTCCCCTGCCACCGTGACCAGGTCCACCTAGCCCCTAGAAGTCGACGTAGGCATCCAGTGTGGACGCTCTAGGTCGATTTGGCAGGGTCCCCTCTAAGTCGACTTAATTTTTGAACGTGGACATGCTAAATTGGCTTAAATTAACAAGTGTAGACATAGCCACAGTGATTAAGTGGGGAGGGAGGCAGTGGAGACTGGTCAGAACTGAGCTCCACTGCCACAGTGAACCACAGGAAGTCCCCAAAGCAGGAGGAGGTAAGTGGCATGTCCTTGCCTGAGGCATCTGATGGGAGCTGGGGACTTCTCCTGCCCTGTGCAGTGGAGAGAGAGTACGTGCACTGGAGACCCATGATATGTCACTGCCATAGCTGTCTTTTAAGCCCTTGCTGTCTAGTGTGGAATTTGTGTACCCCGTCCAACAGACATATGTCCAATAAGCATAACTGTTGCTGCTTGAAAACTGGAAAAAGGAATATGTTTGTGAGAAGGGAAGGGAAGGTGCTCCTTTAATCTCATTGAAATGCCTTAAGGATCTGGGTCAAAGCCCATTACATCCAATGAGAGTTTTTTTCCAATGGAGTTTGGAGGTCAGACCTTAAAAGGGGAAAATTGCTAATGCTCTGCCTCTGGACATAAATGTGGCTCTGTTGTGCTGGGTTGGTATAAGGCAGACAATCCATGCAGGGCGGCGGGTGAGTTCACTGCACACCAATGCGTGTGTGTGTGTTTAGGGGCAAGGGTTGATGGTTCAGGGAGAGAGTCTTAGTTCCCATCTAGCTGGATTCACCAACCCAAACCTCCCTTGTCAAGACAGCAGCTGTAGGGGGCTACCGTAGTTGTAAGCAGTGATTACGGATCTGTTGTGGCTTCATGGCTTGGAGATTCTGTCCTCTCTCTCTCTCTCTCTTGTCCCTCCTCCCCCCCACCCCCCACCCCGAATAATTAGGTACCTCCAGCCTTGGGAACACAGTAGCTCTCTGCTGGATTTAGGATTTAGGCTCACTCCAGTAAAACTATCTGCAAGGACACCAGGGAGAAATGTTGAATATTTTGCAAATTAATAGAAACCATTCCTTCTAAACAGAGAGCATTGGCAGGTAGCAGAATGTACTTATTAAGCATTCATTTACAACATTTGTCATTTGCATTAATTCTGAAGTGTATCACAGAGCTGAATCAGGGGCCTGCCCCAGCTGTTTTGGTGATATGGCAAGTTACGGTTAGCTGTTACTCATTTAGAATGCCTGAGTTTGTCAATTTAAGTTGTTAATTGTGGACAGGAGGGAATTTTGCATAGTACAGAACTTAGTGAGTCAGCGCACCCTGAGGAAGGCTGGTTTTGTAACATTCCTCTGTGAACTGATCACCTAAGAAAACCCATGAATCATAACATAGCACACAGATTTAGCCCTGAGGAGGGTTATGGAATAGAATGAGACAATGTAATGAAATTCACACAGATGGTAAAAATAGAAGGAACGTTGTACTGCTGTTAATTCTGCCATTTTCCTTCAGTTTCCCCATTGCACTTGTCTTCTGGAATCATTGGGTGCGTCTACACTTGTAAATTAAGTCGACTTAAGCCTGCTTAAATCGACTTAATTTACTCTGCGTCTACACTACAATTTCCTTAAGTCGACTTAAGGAAATTTTAAGTTGACTTTATAAAACCTAGTTTA
The DNA here is from genome assembly GCA_007922175.1 of Pelusios castaneus. NCBI lineage: Eukaryota > Metazoa > Chordata > Testudines > Pelomedusidae > Pelusios > Pelusios castaneus. Next base: position 16,164,214 of record ML685798.1, on the reverse strand, counting down.
AAATCGACTTTACAGGCTAAGACGACTTTATTAAGTTGACTTAGCCAGTGTAGATGCGAATTAGCCCTAAGTTGACTTTAAGTCGACTTAAAGGGCTCCCAGGGCTCCCCCACTGCCCTCCCTGCCAGGGTGGCAGGCACAACCAGAGACACAGCCCTGCCCACCCCTCTCCTATACCCTGCCCCTGTCCTGCTCAGTCCCCATTGTACCAGGGGCTGCAAATGCTGAGCCCTCTGGCACTTTGAAAAGGGTGCCCCCTCCCACCATGGAGCACTCCCAGGTCCACCTAGCCCCTAGAAGTCGACTTAGGCGTCCAGTGTGGATGCTCTAAGTCGATTTGGCAAGGTCTACTTTAAGTCGACCTAATTTTATAGTGTGGACATGCTAAGTCTACATAACAAAGTCGACTTAAAGTCGACTTTGTTAAGTCGACTTAGCAAAGTTGACTTATTTGGCCAAGTGTAGACATAGCCATAGATAGCATCTTGATTCAGAGAGACAACGTAGTAACTTCCTGTGAAGCCAATATCACACCCTAAATTGGCCTATAATTTAGTAATGCTTTCTACTGCCTACATCTGGTTAGGAGGCTCCATCCTATTCTGGTAGACAATAGCCTGATCTCACTGTTTCTTACTTCAAACCCATATTTTCTACATTGTCACCAGGACATATTCATCCAGAAAGAAATCATGCATCTTCACTGTGTCCTCCGTCAACATGATCAGCCTCTTTGATCGATCTTGCAAAATATACAGCATATAAAACCTAGAAGACAATGTAAAATGATTGGTAATTGGGAATTAAATAGTTGGCTATTATAATATGAGGCAAATATTCGAGTACTTGAAGGAAAAAAAGATCTACCAGACTAATATTCCAATAACCTTACTCTGTGAGTAACTCTATTGAAGTCAGTGGTGTCCGGTCCTGCTGTGCATGAGCAAAGATGGCAAATTCTGGTACCTAGAAAATAGTTCTAGTATTGCATTTTTAGCTACCATTAGCCTGCTCCACCAATACACAGAAGTTTGGCCTGTCCTCAGTACACTGTGGTATCTAATAACTAAAAGATACCATGTTCTTTTTAAAAGTCAGAACTCACTGAAATCAATGGAGCATTCTTAAACATGCTGGCACAGTACAGCCCATTATTTTTGGACCTTCTGAAGCACTATGGTCCAGGGCAGTGTGTCCTCAACCTTTTTGATACCATGGACTGGCTTCAGGGAAATTTCAGGTACCAGTGCCAGTCCACAGACTAGTTGTTGAGAAACATTAGGGGATAGAAAAAATACAGCGTCCTGTGGCACTTTTAAAGACTAACAGATTTATTTATCGCATGAGCTTTCGTGGGAGAAAATCCCACTTTGTCAGACGCTTTGAAACACTTCCCACGAAAGCTCATGCGATAAAGAAATCCGGTAGTCTTTAAAAGTGCCACAGGACTCTGTTATTTTTCTGCAATAGACTAACCTGGCTACCCCTTTGGAACTTGATTAGGGGATAGGCAGTCAGAGGAGAGATCAGGAAAGCTGAGTTAAGTGGCTAGACTTGCCACTGGCTTACTGTGTGATTCTGGGCAAATCGCATTCAATCTCTTTGCATCTCATTCCTTCCATTCCCCACTCTGTTCAGTTGGGGGTATCCACCAATCTTTACAAAGCAGTTGGAAATCTATGGCAGAAAAAGCCATAAGTGCTCAGGAATATTAACTAATTGTTGATTATCATCAGTACCTAAGGAGGGTATGCTTTCTAGCCTGAAGATTGAAGAAACTTTCTCCACTGAAGGAAACTCTAATTCCCATTAAGATCTTGCCCCTTGGCAGTGGGGAGAGGCACCGACTAGTTTTTAAATCTGGGAATCACCTTTGACACTGAGAATTTTTGGTGCCAATATTCTGATGTTTTAAAAAATGTATGCAATATCCTCCAGACACACAAACTAGTCCTCTCATGGCTCCTTTATTCTCTGGCTGCACTCTCCTTTCACAGGCATGCTGCTCGTACATCTGATATCGAAGATCAGGCACAGGAGCAGCTGGGAAAACAATTGGATGCCCAGTTAGAGTGTCTCTTCAAGTAATTGACTGATGGATCAGTGATCCTACTTTAAAAAAAAGGGTGGTGGGGGGTTTACATTGCGACTCACCAGGTCTGCATTTTCCTGCCTGTGCTCTGAGCTATTTAAAAGTCAGCACAGCAAGGAGGTTATGAGGCAGCGCTATTTTATTCCTTCCTGGCCAATCTACCTATTCTTCCAGGGAAAGCCACATTCAAGATTATTCCAGTCAGTTTGGGGCTGTGGCAGGATCCAGCAACACAATTTCCCTTTCATTAAATGTAGTTTCTTTCTCATCTGGGTGCCAGGAGCTAGACTCTTGTATATATTTGCTAGTTTTGAGCTCTCATATCACACTCCAGTCGTCACCACCAGCACTTGAAACTCCCGCTACTTTCCAAGAGTGCAAATTACATGATGTTAGCTCACGTGGCATTAGCAGCCCAGGAAATTTCTTCCAAATCTGGGCTCAAATCCTCACCCAGTGTAGCTCCCCAGCATGGAGTCTCCCAGAACTGTGGGGCGTTGCCTGTGTCTGTAGCTGTGTATCCCTGATGTAGCTTGGGGAGCCCCCCACTCAGGGATGGCAGCGTAAGACCCATGCTGCACCCCTGTCTGCAAGATGGTGTCTGTGACTGTCAGCCCACTGCCATGCTCACAGACTGGGCCCCTTTGAATGGCACTGGGGAGGTGTGTTCTGGGTAAAGCATCTGCCTGATGCTTGGGGGAGTGTTCAACCTGATAAACTGACAAGTGCTGTGGGGCAGGAGATTAAACTGGCAGATGACAGCACCAAATGAATAGGTATCATGGATGGAAACTGCAACATATATGTCCTATCCAGGTAGTGATATGGTTGCTTGTCTTACCACTGTCCTACTTCTGGAAAATTCCAAAGGGGTAGCCGTGTTAGTCTATTGTAGAAAGACAACAGAGTCCTGTGGCACTTTTAAAGACTAACAGATTTATTTATTGCATGAGCTTTCGAGGGAGAAAATCCCACTTCGTCAGACGCTTTGAAGATGGGAAACTTACAGAATGGGAGGAAATTAAATGCAGGGGAGTGTATGACATAGCATCAGGTCAGGCTGTAACAGCAAATCAAAATAGGTGTTAGGATTCAAACACCGGGGAACAGCACACAGAGGAAGGTGACATCAAATCACCTGTTGTAATGAGAGAAAAATCCATTACAACAGGTGATTTGACCTCACCTTCCTCTATGTGCTGTTCCCCAGTGTTTGAATCCTAACACCTATTTTGATTTGCTGTTACAGCCTGACCTGATGCTATGTCATACACTCCCCTGCATTTAATTTCCTCCCATTTTGTAAGTTTCCTATCTTCAAAGCATCTGACGAAGTGGGATTTTCTCCCACAAAAGCTCATGCGATAAATAAATCTGTTAGTCTTTAAAAGTGCCACAGGACTCTGTTGTCTTTCTACTTCTGGAAAGTTACTTTCCCCCAACTGTGCCTGCTAGCAACAGGACTGAACTGTGAGATTCAGGCCTGGATTACGGATCCTTCAAAGTACAGAAGTTTTGCCCTCTGGTGAGTTGCTTTGGATCTGCCCCTGGTAAATAACAGCACATTGTTCCTGTCAGGTCTTTGAAAAGTGGCATATGAAAACAGTAGGTTGAATGTATCCTGTGTGTAACTTCACATAGGGCAATGCAGGGATAAATTTGACCTATTTCTTTTAAAATACGGTTCCTGTGGATCTAGCGTATTTGCCTTAGCTCAAAGACTGGCTAAAACTGGCACTTGGCAGCATTAACCAAGAATGTTCATTTCTTGACATCAGTGAATGTCGCTGATATACAAATAATTCCTAATAGATTTCTCTATGAATTGCTCTTTGAAGAAGGCTTTGTCCCCCTTGAGAATGTGACCTAATTGCAGAAAACGAGGCTCAGCCAATGGCATAGTGACACTGGAGCAAGTTATGGCTTGCCTTGTCTACACTAGGGTCTCACATCAGTATGGTTAGATTAGTGGCTGAGTGACAATCAGCCGTTGTAATAAGATGCATACTACATCCCCACTCTAGATGGACTGATGTAGCAGGTGCTTTTAGATCTGCATTATACAAGTCAGTTGCTACATTTACATTTTTCTTTTTTTCCCCTAGTGTAATCAGGAAACCTCTTTTTTAAAAACTTAATATAATCTTGCTAAGACCACTAATTCAACAATTGTGAATCAGCCCTCCCCATGCCAAACTATGTGATTTACAAAAAAAATGTTACATTTGGAGTTTTCTTTCTTTCTTTCTTTCTTTCTTTCTTTCTTTCTTTCTTTCTTTCTTTCTTTCTTTCTTGTGAGCCCTTATGCTTCAACTTTCAACATTTTCTTGCAACCAGAGGAATTAGGAACTTACTTTCTTTTAACAAAGGAAAGCTAAGAGTCTCAAATTAACACAGGACTCCAGAAGCTGGGGCTTTAAGAAAACCTCTAAATATCACAAGACAATAAAATTGCGAGAGAAGGCAACATTGGTAATATACATATGTTCAAATGATGTTGTGCAAGGTAGTGAAAAAAGAGTAATAATAACATAGCTACAGTGCAAGACAATTTTATATTTTGTCTTCCCCTTCTATGTTGGTTTATCAGAAAGATTTTTTTAAAAGAACGAATGAGACTAATGTACTTTTGTTTGCTCCATGTTTATTCAGAATCTTAAGAAAACTTGGCATTTAAAAAAAAACAAACAAAAACAAAAAACAAAAAAAAACCCACGTGCAGTACTTTAAGCTAACAAGCTTGCCTCAAGGAACTGAGTCTCCTGGTCAGCATCCAATCAGATAATCAAGTCAGCCGTTCTCTGGGTTAATGAGTGTGGTGACTTGAGACTGTTTAGTCTGTATTCTCTCTCCTCCCCTACGCCCACCCAGCAAAGAGGGAGATGCAGATACTTTAGAAATTCAGAACACAAGAAGATGATTCTGCATCCACTAGTGCTGCTGTGAAAACCAGGAGTAACACCGCAAAATTTAATTGCAGTGGAAAGTGAGATTAGCATCGGACCAAGGTTTTCCTGTAAAATTCCTGCTGAATGTATGTGTGGTATATTTCAAACAAGTGGGAAAGACAAAGTTCCTGCTGTCCTTCTTTATGGCCAAAGTATTGTCACTGATGTCTCTCTCACATGTTTTTCATACTGATTGTTCAAGGGTGGCTCCTTCCCTTCTCTTGGGACTATTTTCTTTATTTTTCTGTACAAGGTACTTAATTAGGAGCCTGGGATTGGGCCCCATGAGCAAAGTTGGGAATCTCATGAGGAGCTCTTAGCTAATTTGTTAAGACAAGAGATCTCATTGATTCTCTCTGAAAACAGATTGAGGGCTCCTGGATATGGGTGAAAGGGAGGGGAAATGGAGATACCCAAGGGGACAGGGTAGCTTTGCAAAGGAAGCATATACAGGACTCATTCATTCCCTGGAGATTCCCTGATCTACTTTGTGGGTGTTTCAACCATAGAAAAGAGGACCTGCTGCATCATTGAATTGTTGAACTCCCTGAAGACGAAGACTATGGGCCTGGAAGACTTTGATGGGTTCCTACATAGTTCTACACAGATGGAGAGATTGTTGCTGAAATATGAGGTAGCACATCAGGGGAGGGCGGAGTGAGGTGCAGAGATGTGTATGAGTAAATTTCCAGCTTAATTAGATTTTGCATTTATGCACAACTAGCATATTCATATTTGGGTCTACACTGTGCTACACGCACCTACTGAGAGAGTGCCTCTAGGTCATCACTGCTTCTCTGTCTCCCTTATTCCCATGCGGACTGTGGGAGTGGGAGGTCTTTTCCTCTACTCCCCTGAGGGCTTGGTAGGTTTCCATCTTTTTTCCTGCTGCTATAATGAAAAAGTGGCTCAACCAATCCCGTGGAAACTTTACCCAAAAGATGACTTGGGAAGGAGACCATGAGTGAAATGCAAAATGGATTTAAACGCAATCAAATAAAGGAAAAGGTTACCTGGGAAAGACACTGAGAACCAAATAGTCCTTCCAACCTGCGTCAGCAATAGCTGAGTTATTTCTCATGCTGCCACCAGCACAGAAAGCAGGAAACCAGCCACTCAGATTTCAGAGCCTGTTACTCTCTAAGGCTATGTCTACACTTGCACTTTTAAGTCGACTTAGTGTGTCTACACTTAAAATTAAAGTCGACTTAAAGGGGAACTTACAAAGTCGACCTAGAGCGTCCACACCGGATGCTCTCGGTCGACTTTGTGGGGCTAGGGGGACCTTGGGCAGGTCCACGGTGGCGGGGGAGGGAGCACCCCCTGTGTACAATGGGGCAAAGGGGGACAGGGACCCTGCCAGGGCAGAGCCCTGTGTGTGATGCTGTCTAGATTTAGGGAAGCATTTAGGATATTATTTTCTATGGATATCTCATAAATGCTATAATCCATAGGAACTATGTCATGTTTGGTATCAATAGAAAGGTAGTAATTTGCTGGGAATGATTATATAGTTTATGTCTAGGAATTCTATTTTGATTAGAAGTTAAGAATTTGATGTTATATCCATACTTTAACTTGTGTTATTCTGGACAAATGTCTTAGACGGGAGGGTGTGAACAACCATTGTCTTCTTAATGTTAAGGAATCTGCCAGGTGATGTGGTCCCAGGGAGTATCCTGATGAGCCCTTGAGGATACAATGGTTGTATTCTTTAAGTCGACTTAAGCAAAGTGTAGTGTAGACGCAGGGCACATTAAGTTGACTTAAGCCAAGCTTAAGTCGACTTAATTTACCAGTGTAGACGCAGCCTAAATTACTCTACAGCTCTAATTACACATGGAAATTACACTTTTCTTCCTCTGCACAGACTGTGCAAGCAAAGTTTTAATTTTTAGCAAAATCTTTGACATTCACCCTCTTAAGGTTTTAATGCCTCCAATCAAATGCTTTCCCTGGGCACCTGTATTACGGTGCCACTTCATAAACTCTAGCCAGCATTACACTACAGGATATCACTTATGATGTGGCCTCCTTATGCAGAATTTTGTCTGCATAATCATGGTACTTGGGTTCATTTAGCTTTGTGGGTCATATCAGGCGCTAATTCCTAAATCTTGCTATAACAATGCTTAGCCCCATCATGCCCCCATACACACACAGGAAAGATTTAGCCTGGTTCTTAATGCGTGACAGCGCTGTAATCCTGTGTACTGGCGATGAAAGCAGCTGCTGAGATGGAAATGCAAATGGAAAAGGGAGTTTAACTAGAAAATAGGGGGATGTCCTTTTTCTGCACCCTACTGGTGAGTTTTCTATTTCTTGTACAGTGTGCCAGCAACCAGACTCCTTCATCTAGGAGTGTGACTGTTTTCATATTAAGTGGTAGAAGGAAGTATAGAAAATGCTTCAAGGTGCAGAGCCATCCAGTTGACAGTAAAAGATACAGTTGTATTGAACACACAGGGGCATTTGATGCATTACCTTCTGTAGTCTCCTGATGAACTAGGCCTGGTGTGGGGTCAGCTGTGTGTCAAAAGGCAGCAAGATTAGAGCACAATCTTTGGTAAGGAAGTCTAGCCTAGTAAGCAAAGGATTCTGTACTCTAAGAAAAGGCAAATTTCCAACGGTCCTGAGTCCCACTCTAAGTCAGGAGTCACACTGCTGGAAATCTGTGAAGTTACATAGCAGTCAAACGGGCATAACCCCAAGGAGAATCGAGTCCGGCATTTTATTCCTGGATCACCTCTCTTCTGCACATGGTTATTGAAGCTGGAATGTTCGATGGTGCTGTACAGATTCCCTGCCAAGTGTCAGGCTCGGCTCTGTGAGGTAACACACAAGCCAAGTCACTATCGCAGGCTCTGTAGGAGAAGAAGAATCCAAAGAGTTATACACTAGGGCTATGTCTACACTTGTTAAAATTAGTTTGAATTAGTTAGTTCGAACTAACTAATTCGAACTAATTTTAGTTAGTTCGAATTAGCTTAATTCGAATTAGCATGGCCACTGGAATGTTAGTTTGAACTAAGCAAGCACTTGCTTAGTTCGAATTAGCGATCCCCATTCATTTCAATGGCCGGTTAATTCGAACTAAGAAATTAGTTCGAATTAACATGGCCACACTGGTTAATTCGAACTAGTTAGTTCGAATTAAACCCTTAATCCGAATACCCTATTCAAATTTATTAGTTCGAATTAAGGAAGCCCTTAATTCGAACTAACTAAAGCCTAGTGTAGCCATAGCTTTAGTTAGTTCAAATTAAGCCTCCTTAATTCGAACTAACTTGCCAGTGTAGACATAGCCTAGGTGACTGTGACCACTTGGCTGTGATGCTGGTGGCTTGGCTCTTTCTGAGCTCATCCTCATTTGTGAATATAAAACCAAGAGTCACACACACTGAGCACTCAGCTAGCCCAATTTAACCTTCTGCTGGCTTCCTTCCCACCCTCGCAGGACCTGCAGGAAGGATTGTGCCTCAGAGAAGAATAGGCTCTACTGGATCACTTAGATGCATCGAATGAGAGCACCCTCTTCTGTAGCACTTAAGGTGCACCACATATGCTTCATAGCCCAATGTGGAGAAGGGCAGGGTCATGCACCTGCCTCATCCCCTTTGAGGCACACAAAAGAAGGAATATGAGTGCCTTTGAGGAGGGAACACCACTGCGCACGGCCACTGCAAAAACAAATAAGGAAGGCAAGCCTTTTGCCCTTCCTCACCCAATGGCCCATAAGACTGAGTTTTTTACACTAAATCCTGTTTAGTTATGTGAGAACCCTGGACAAAAGCAGCAAGCTTCCTGGAGAATCCAGTGCATCAAAACTCAGCAGGATCAGCTCAATATCCTGTGGCATTTTTTTGTAAGCTGAGGCTATTGCCTTTGGGTGCAAGTGCGGTGTGACAATTACCTACCTAGCCGGTCCTTTGCCACTCCAGAAATGGCTACACTTTGATGGTGCTGCACGAATGTGCCCTAGAGTAGTTTGTCAACCACTTTGGGGTCCCTTGAGGCAGAAGATGTGACACAAATATAGGATATTAGAGCCAATTCTGCACATGTGGCATGATTCAGCAAAGCACAAACACTTGCTCAACTGCATCCCCATTCAGCAAAGCACTTAAGTACATAGTTAACTTAAAGCATATAACTTCAATATACTTAACATGTCCTTAAGTTCTTTACTGACCTTTATTTGCAATAATTGATTTCAATGGAATTGCATGGAAATGTAAGGGATCAGGGAATAGGCAGTCTGGCCTAGCAATCAATTGAATGGATACATGTCACCTCAGAATGGAATGCAGAAATAAAGTTTCTGGATACCTTAAATGACTGCTTCTTGGAACAGTTAGTCCTTGACCACACAGGAGGAGAGACAATTTTTGATATAGTCCTAATTGGAGCACAGGATCTAGTCCAAGAGATGAATATAGCTGAACTTCTTAGTAACAGTGACCATAACATAATAAAAATTAACATCGCTGGGGGCCTGAGGGAGTCCACCATGTTAGCCTTTAATTACAGAAAGGGGAACTACACAAAAATGAGGAAGTTATTTAAACAAAAATTAAAAGATACAGTGCCAAAATGAAATCCCTTCATGCTGCATGGTAATTTCTTAGACACTATGATAGGTGGCTTAATTTAAATGTAAAAAAAAACATAGTAAGAGGACCAGAAAAGTGCCACTCTGACTAAACAACAAAGTAAAAGAAGCAGTTAGAGGCAAAAAGGCATCTCTTAAAAAATGGAAGTTAAACCCTTGAGAAAAAATAGAAAGGAACATAAGCTCTGGCAAGTGAAGTGTAAAAATATAATTAGGAAGGCCAAAAAAGAATTTGAAGAACAGTTAGCCAAAGACTTTAAAAGCAACAGCAAATATTTTTTATAAACATTAGAAACAGGAAGCCTTCTAAACAATGAGTGGGGCCACTGAGCAATCAAGATGCTACAGGAGCACTCAGGGAAGATAAGACCACTGCAGAGAATTTAAATGAATTCTTTGCATCAGTCTTCATGGCTGAGGAGATGAGGGAGAATTCCAAACCTGAGCCATAATTTTTAGGTAATAAATCTTAGGCACTGTCCATGATTGAGGTGTCATTAGAGAAGGTTTTGGAACAAAGTGATAAATTAAACAGTAATAAGTCACCAGGACCAGTAGTATCCACCCAAGAGCTCTGAAGGAACTCAAATGTGAAATTGCAGAACTACTAACTGTATGTAACCTATCATTTAAATCAGCTTCTGTATCAGATGACTGAAGGATAGCTAATGTGACACCAATTTTTTAAAAAGGCTTCCGAGGTGATCCTGGTAATTACAGGCTGGTAAGCCTAACTTCAGTACTAAGCAAACTGGTTGAAACTATAATAAAGAACAGATTTATCATATACATAGATGAACATGATTTGTTGGGGAAGAGTCAACATGGTTTTTGTAAAGGGAAATCATGCCTCATGAATCTACTAGAATTCTTGACGGGGCCAACAGGCATGTGGAAAAGGGTGGTCCAGTGGATATAGTGTTTTTAGATTTTTTCAGAAAACCTTAGACAAGGTCCCTCATCAAAGGATCTTACTCAAAGTAAGCTGTCATGGGATAAGAAGGAAGATCCTCTCCTGGATCAGTTAATGGTAAAAGATAGGAAAGAAAGTATAGGAATAAATGGCCAGTTCTCAGAATGGAGAAAGATAAATAGTGGTGTCTGTCATGAGATGAGCACTGTTCAACATATTCATAAATGATCTGGAAAAAGGGGTAAACAATGAGGTGGCAAAATTTTCAGATGGTACAAAACTATTCAAGATTGTTAAGTTTAAAGCGGACTGTGAAGAGTTACAAAGGGATTTTATAAAACTGGGTGCTTGGACAACAATATGGCATATGAAATTCAATGTTGATAAATGCTAAGTAATGCACATTGGAAAACATAATCCCAACTACATATACAAAATGATGGATCTAAACTAGCCGTTACTACTCAAAAAAGAGATCTTGGAGTCATTGTGGATAGTTCTCTCAAACATCCACTCATGCAGTGGCAATCAAAAAAGCTCATAGAATGTTGGGAATCATTTGGAAAGGGATAAATAATAAGACAGAAAATATCATACTGCATCTTTATAAATCAAGGGTACACCCACATCTTGAATACTGCTTGCAGATCTGATCACCCCATCTCAAGAAAGATATATTAGAGTTGGAAAAGGTACAAAGAAGGGCAACAAAAAGGATTAAGATGTGGAACAGCATCCATAGGAGGAGAGATTAATACGACTGGGACTTTTCAGCTCGGATAAGAGATGACTATGGATGGAGATGATAGAGGTCTATAAAAACATGACTGGTATGGAAAAAGTAAATAAGAAAGTGTTATGAACAAAAGAAAGAATTTATTCACACAGTGCACAGTTAACACGTGGAACTCTTTGCCAGAGAATGTTGGGAAAGCCAAGGTTATAACAAGGTTCAGAAAAGAACTACTGGTAGCTAAGTTCATGGAGGATAGGTCTATCAATGGCTGTTAGCCAGGATGGGCAGGGATGCAAAACCATGCTCTGAAGTGTCCTAAGCCTCTGTTTGTCAGAATGTGACAGGGGATGAATCACTTGATTACCTGTTCTGCTCATTCTCTTGGCCACTGTCAGAACACAGAATACTAGGCTAGATGGACCATAGGTTTGACCCAGTTCTTATGGATCTTCTGTGGTTATTCAACTCTATTATCCCACCCCTATCTTGGGTTCTTCAATTCCTTCAAGTGATATCAAATGGCTCTAAGAAAATCCAGTGGAAGGTGTAGTGCCCAGTTCAGCCAGAAAGCTGGTAATCAAAACTGAAGATAATTTTCTTTTCTTTTTTGGGGGGTGGGGACGGGGAGGAAGGAACGGGGAGGGGGAGAGAGCAGTGAATTTAACTTAATAGGCCAAATTCCTTCCTCAGTTATACTCCCTGTCTTTACAAATGTGAACATGGCAAAAAACAATAACCAGAAATTCCACTTGAAAACAAAAATGTAACTGTAAAGAGCATGGGCACCAGAATTCAAAGAGAGAATGAATTTCAGATTTTGAAAGAATAATAATAGTTCTTATTGTTGTCCTCTTTTGGAGATAGGGGGCCAGATCTTCAGTTGGTGTAAATCAGTGCAGCTCTATTAACTTAGTGGAGTCACTCCCAGTAAGTAGGAGGTTGGGCATTTCATTATAACAGCAGCATTTTTTGATGGAGTCACAAGATCGTAGTATTAGAAACGGAAATGGTAAAGACCTATTTAGCTATTTAGTGTTGCATCTCCATTTGCTTAAGGGGGACCTGTGCAATGACTTAAGAGCCAAAGTCCCCCATTGACGTTCTATAATACAGGTGTCTAAGGCCCCAATCCATAGGTGTCTAACTAACTTCTAGGGGAGTTAGGCACCTAAATGCCTTTGAGAGTCTAGAGCTAAGTAATTTCTGAATATGGGACTTAGGCCCTTTGGAAAATTTTACCCTTAATTTCCTGCCCAGTGTAGTATATTGTATAGTGCACCTATATACTCCTGGAAGACATAAATTATCTGGTTGATATAGAAAACAAACAAACAAACAAAACCCTAGAAAACATCCAGACATATTTCTAATAATTTAATTTCTTGGATAAATTTAGAAGCCTAAACATTTTACTAATAGTGTGTTTGGAAGGAAATAGAAAACCATTCTTCCAGCAACCTAGTTCAACCAAACTTGTGTTAATACCACCATATTTGCAGATATGTTTATGCATCGCTTCTTCTGGGATACTGCTGTTTGTTGTCTCTCATCAGAGTGCTGCCTTTAGCTTGGCTTCATCGTATAGCAATGTTTCATCATTAGCCAATCTTGCTCTGTCTGAGTGAGGGAGAAAGAAACTATCCCTCATAGAAACACCCATATTTCATGGCCAACTAAGCAATATTGCAAAAACGTCGAGATTCCTTAATTTCCGTGATTGTATGTGACAGAGACTGATTTGATGGTAGCAAACTGATTAGCACAAGCCTTCCCAGCTAGCATGTCACAGCAGAGAAAACACAAATGCGGTGTGTTTGTCCAGCAATACCATGACTGATACCAAATGCATTTTTTTCCTTGCTGTGAAAAAAGAGAGGAATATCTGCAGCTTTTTCTATATACTGAAAACAAATTGGGGGAAAAAAAAAGACAATGTAGCAAAGTGCTAAGGTTATAATCTGCTCCAGTACAATATTATGTTCAATGCCTTCTTACTGGGACTGTAAAATCTGTCTGCTCTCAGGCTGGAATCCCACTGTCATTAATCGAAGGCATTCCACAGCCAGAGGTCTGTACAATTTCTAGGATTGGCTGTGAAACCAGGGAATTACTGCATGATGTTGTCATGTCCAATTGCACAGGTCCCCCTTAAGCAAATAGCTCAGTAATTGTAGTGGGATAGCTGGAATCTAATGTATAGAATTTCATGAAAATACATGGTTTTCATTGAATTCAGTGGCCAAAAATTGAGATTAAAAAGGACAGGGTTAAATTCTACTGTCTGGTCTAGCCAATTTCATCTCCAAAAAGTGGCTCCTGATCATGTACCTTATCATACTTCTTTCCATCACACGCTATGAAGGGGGCAGATAAGGGGAAAGTTTACCCTAATACTAGCTAAAGTAATAGAAGGAGGATGAAAGCAGCTCCATTACATGCTCATCAACTCAGGCAACCCACCAACAGCCATTGGCATGCCTGTGTTCATAGGTGGTCTTAGAGGGTGGGCAGTGCAGGCAGCTGCCCAGGGCCCTGCAGGAGGGAAGGGCCCCAAGCGGCCTCTGCTTTAAATATGCCAGTGTAGTGCCCCAAGTTGGTAACAAAATCTGTCTGCACACAGGTTTTGGCGTTACACTCTGTGTACCTGACGGTGGGGGCCCTGACAGGCGGGCTGGGGAGCCAGACAGGGAACTGGTGGGCAGGCTGGTGGAACCAGTGCAGGGACCTGGGGGGTTGGTGGGGGCCCCAGTGAGGCAGAGGGCAAAAGTCAAGGATGGCACCCCTCACATGGCATGGGAAAGCCCCCTCCTTGACTTTTGCCCCAGGCCCCAGAATTCCCTAAGACCACCTCTGCCCATCATTTAGAAACTGGGGCATAGGGTGTAGGAGTGGCTTTTCTATGTGATGTGGTTCCCAGGGGCTGGAGTAGATTTCCACTTGGAAATGGGAGGGATAAAACTGGTCAAAGGAGGATTAACTCTCCTGCACCGCCTTTGTGTTTGGGGGGGGAGGGAACTGGCATAGCACATAGTGAGTGGCTAGCAGTGGAAATGGAATGGCTGCATTTGCAAAGGTTCAGGGCTCTACAGGGTTCACCCAGAAGTAGAAGATCTCTGAAGTTTCTAGTTCATGTCCTCTACGCCCTGATTCAGTCTCCAAGCCCCTTCCCTCTGAGAACAGTTTTTGGAACCGCAGCATGTTCATTCTCATGGAGATTCCTGAAAGCTTTCTCTTTGCATGAGGTTTTATTTTCCTTGTAAGGAACATTTGACCTCACATAAAGAGAAAAATAAGCATTGTCCCAGGACAAACATTTTGGATGGGTAATATAATGGGCCCTAAAATAAATCCCTCTCACAGAAATTTGAGCAGAGGTGCATTTTGCTGCTGATGGAGAAAGGAAATGATTGTATTTCTGCTAGGAACTGGGATTAGACATAAACTGCAACATACGGGGAGCTCAAGGAGTTTTCAAAGACAGGCAGCTGCAGAGGAAGTGTGTTTTTAAATCAAACACTTAATTTCTATGAGCAAATAAAATGTGTTACAAATTCCAGATTAACAACATTTGTATCACCTTACGTGGTCATTTAATTATACCAGAGATGTTTTTTTCTGTGTTCCACTGACAGAAATTTTTGGTACTGAAAAAGTGTGGAAGGGCTGCAAAGGGAAGAAGGGTTATTTCATCTGTGATTTGCAGCTCCGTAACTGGATAGCCTCTGGGAAAATAAACCTCATCTTCAATTCATCTCCATGTTTTTAACTTTATACCCGAGTTTTCAACACATACAGCTGACACACCATTCCCTGAAGCATGCACACGGTTACATAATGTGTATTTTAAGATGATAATTTAAAAATGATGCAATTATAAGAATCTTGAAAACTGCCAATATCAGAAAGTGATAGAAGCGATGGAGGGGTGGGGGGTCTTTTATGTTCAATGTGACATGCATGGATACTGCCTGACATAGGATAATATATGCCACAAATTCCAAAGGGGTAGCCGTGTTAGTCTAGTTCAGCAAAACAAAGAGTCTTGTGGCACTTTTAAAGACTAACAAATTTATTAATTGCACGATCTTTCATGATTTTTTTTTCCAATGCAAGTTTTCTCCACTCTGGCATCTGATGAAGTGAGACTTTGTCCATGAAAGCTCATGCGAAAAATACATTTGTTAGTCTTTAAAAGTGCCATGGGAGTCCTTGTTTGTTTTCCCGCCATAGACACTCATATGCATGTACACCTGAATTTATAAGGCTACTTTAACTCAGCCAAAAAGAAAAATATGCTACAATAGAATAAAGGTCATAAAAAGATATTTACAGGTAGTAATGTGAATCAACATTACTGTGCTGTAGCTAATTTAAAACAATCCAAAACGAGATTGAAAGAGAGAAACTTAGGTTTTTATTTTTAAAGGAAGTTAACAGAAAGTCAGGGAATACTTATATCAATTTGTAACACTCTCCTTCCTCCCCTTGTTGATCCATTTTACTTAAAGGTATCCTTGGCCAACCTTTACATTTTGTAAAACAAACTTTTATAAAATCTCAGAACAATGAAAATGTTTCCTCAACTTTAAATGCCCCGAAAACTTCAGTGGTAAGATTTGTTTAAACAAAACCATCCTGCTGTCATGACTGAAACCCAGACATTGTAGCAAGTAGATCCAGAAAGTGAAATTGACTTCAGTTGCATTGCCCAAGATGAGAGATTTAATAAATATTAAACAGAAAACATAAACACTAACAAGGGATTTGGATTTTTTTTTAAAAAGCCTTTCGCTTATTATACTTGAAATCCCCCATAATGTTGAGTATGAGGCTCATACACACTATTCCAACTATTAGGTTGAAACAATATTGTCAGCTCTAAGCATTCACAAATTATGATCCAGCCTCTACCCCGACCCTGAAAAATCATGAGACTAGTTTAATATTCATAATATATAGAAAAATAATAAGATTTGGATTATTTTTGTTTGCATTCATGGCTTTAGATTTCACATTCTTCACTATTTTCTCCGCAGCCATAAGGGCAAGAAACTTGTATTATACTGTAAATAAAAGCTGAGCATTTCAGGTAAATCACCTGATTCTGGTAGCGGGGGGCTTTAAGTAAAACACCAAATATCATGAGACTCAGAATATAATCTTGGGAATTGGTAACATGACTAGATTAGCCTCTCTAAAGTGGAGTCTTAACTCATTCCCTCCGCCAGCTCTCAGTCCACAGCTACTTGGGCTAGGTGTTGGCAGGACCATCCTGGGGGGGCGGGAGGAGATGGACGAACGGGGCGATTGCCCCGGGCCCCACGGTTACGTGGGCCCCGCGCTGTCCCACTCCCAGTGGGGCAGTGTGTGGCCCATGCCATGGCCCCCCCAGGGCCGCGCTTCCCCCGAAGGCAGTGGGGCAGGCCAGGAGTGCTTCCCTTGCTACAGCCTGCCCCACACCCCTCACCATAGCCGCATGCGGTCAGGAAGGGTCCCCGGCCACGGCGGGACCTCGCCTGCGGCGTGGCCGCCTCGGCTGGGGCCAGCTCCCGGCAGCAACCTCAGGTTCCTGGCTGGGGTCCCAGTTGTGGCTGGGATGGCGGTGGCCTCAGCTGGGCCCAGCTCGCAGCTGCACCTGGGGCCGGCTTCCCAGCCCAGGCCCATGGCCTCGACTCCCCACCACCTGGGGCCGTGGCTGTGGCTCCCTGCCACCCAGTGGGTGGCCTCGGCTTCTGGGGCTGCCTCCCCAGGGGGCAACCGGGATCCCTGGGGGCGGAGCGGGCCGGACTGCTGCACTTCCCACCAGCATGGGGGGACGGGACCCTGTCTAGGCCGATTGGGTGTTGGGGGGTGGTTTCAGGCCCAAATGCTGTAATGGGGATAGGGGGTGAGAGGAAAATTTAACGAAAAGGGAAAAAGAAACTCAAACAAAGTCCGATGTGAGACTATTATATCAAGAATGAGGGCGACTGAAGTCACCTTTCCCAAGCCTACCAAAAGCAAACAGAGAGCGGGACAGTTAACAGCAGCCAGACCTGGTTAATCTGTGCTTAGTTTATCTCAGCTGTGTCTGGGATTACAGCACACTTAAGTGTAAAATAATCTTGCCGTATCTATGACCGACTGCTTAACTGCTTAAGCAGTTGACTGCTTAATTGCAGGGCTTGAATCTAGATAACCTCTTGGCCAGACTGGGGCCAATCCTGAAAGTTGCTGAGTTTGTGTAATCTCAGTTGCCAGGGAAGTAAAAGGGAGTTCAGAGTCCTTGCGGTGGAACTTTGTAATTCTCAGCATTTCACAGGCTTTGGCCTATTGCGTATATTACTGCACCTGGCTGTCAATGGGGTGCACAATAACCTTTTGAACTGAGAGGCTGCAGTAAACAGAGTACATATATCTCATCACCATAGGCCAGAGGAAACAATTCCAGGTAGTTCACTGGTTTATTGCTGAGAAAACCTGTGTTGTACTTGACATAAGATCCAGGCACAGATTTTGTCCCTAGCTCTAGGCCCTCCAGGTCACTCAAATAAAATACAGGGACATGCAGGAGCTCAGGAAAATTCCTTCAAGAGACCGATGTTCCATTCTGTTCCTCTGTGTTCTGGGGTTCCTGGATTGCTTCACAATTGATTGGCAGGCTACGGAAAGCTGCTGCAAGGCAGAGCAGAGAGAGCTTTTCAGTGACCTACAATCTGAAAGGGGCTGCCTCTGCACCTTCTGTGTTATGGTTCTGGGGAGGGGGTACAGCACAGAGCAGGAGTCTATAGACTCCACTCCAGTCTGAGGGGGGTGAGTTGGAGGACTGTAGGGCTATGTCTACACTTGTAAAATTAAGTCGACTCTGTTAAGTCAACTTAACAAGATCGAATTTAAGTCGACCTTGTTAAGTCGACTTAACAGAGTGGCTACACTTTAAGTCGACTTTAGTCAACCTTGTTAAGTCGACCTAACCGTAGACATAGCTGTCCACACTGGGAAGAGAAGGAAAGTGAGGACAGACTGTTCTGCTGCTGGGGATTAATTGAAACAGCAGCAGCCTCCAATGTGCCTTCCAAGAAGGCAGCCATTTTGGGATATCTTATTCCCCCTCCAACAAAAAGTGACTGATTAACCGAGATGATCCATCCCCAAATGCCATCCTACCCTGGTGCCCCCGACTTTGATGACCATTGGGGGATTGCACATCCCAGCTGTGTTGCCCCTTTTGAACACTTGCTGAATTGACTGAGGCGAGTACGGGCAGGGAGGGATGTCTACACTCTTCCAGGGCCTGGGCAGCCACAAGACAGAGAGCAGGGGGAGGAGATGGAGCTTGCTAGAGTACTGTGGTCTACTTACTTATCAAGTTTCAGGGGGCAGAGGCAAAGTGATACACCTCCACTGAACTTTTCAACAGTGTACTCCCCTCACAATTCTGTTAGGAGTCACCTCTGTTCGGAGGTACCATTGCAGCACATGTAGGCACACCTGAGCTAGCTTTAGAGCCCATATTATCATGGCTGCACTATTATTAGGAGCCATATTAGTTACATTAAAGCTAGCTTGGGTATCTCAGCATGTGCTACAGTCACACCTCTGGCTGCAGTGTAGATATACCTTTAGGTTTCAAGAAGCTGTCGATTAGTATTTTTGTTCGGTTGCGACATCACTGGGCCTTTTGCACCCCCCAGGACACCCTGGGGAAGGCAAGCCTGTTCCCACATCTTTCTGAAGAGAGAAAATGAAGTAATGGGAGAGCTGTGTAGAAAATAATCACTGGTGAAACTGGGAACAAACACTGCATTTTTTGCTTGTTTCAAGAGAAATGGCCCATTGTGGATTTGAATTCCATTCCGTGCCCCAATTTGCTACAAAAGGGAAGGGAAGTCTACAAGGGGAATGCTGCTCCTGTTGCCAGCATGGCATCATTTTTGCATGCTTGAATTTGCAAAAGTTATCAGTCATTCGTAGCATCTCAAAAGTGACAGTGGCTGATCTCTTGTGGATCCGTTCCCAGGGAAGGAAGTGGTCTTGTGACAGAAGGAGCACTCAGCCACTTGGGGAAATTCATTTTCAGTGAAGAAGGCCTTAAAAAAACGGGACTGGAAGTTAGGCAGGGCCTGATCCTACTTTCAAAGATATATCACATCACATCATTCCCAGGTGCTACCCTCTCTCCTTCTGCACACAGTTCCCCTTCCGTCCCCTCCCCCCAGGGTGGGTGGTGTTCTGTAAATACAAGCGCACAGGCTGCAGTAAAGCATACTCCCCATGAGCACAAATGAGCCATGTGATGTAGTCCAAGAGCTCCTGATGAGGCTGCACAGTTCCCAACACACACCCATGGCTGCAGGCACAATGAAACCCTTAAATCAATGCCTAAGTTGTCAATTACAAGGCATCTATGGCCCATGCAGCTGCCGCAAACCTTTTCCCTCCTGCACACTATGAACCATTAAAACAGCCTAAATGTACAGCAAATCAGCCCACCCACTCAGTCTAGGCAGCAACAAACAAGGCTGGCCCAAGGGCAAATTCAATAAACACCACCCAGCAACAAAAGGATCAATCCCGTAAACATTAGGAAAAACCAGGAATAGCTGACAAAAGAAAGAAAGGGCGTACAGGAGGGTGGGCCCCAATCAAGTACAATGAGATGAATGGATCCTGATGGAGCTAAATGGATCCTTCAGCCTGCTCTGCCAATGAAGGACTATAGCTGATGCCCCCAGAGGGTGCACCTCAGCTGAGAACTTCTGACTGAGTCCTCCTCTCCCAGACTGAACATAAGGGCTGGGGCTCCACTAAGCCAAGAGCTGAGTTCCCTCCACTCAGCCTGACCTCACAAGCACCTTGCAAGAGGCTCTTAAGCTATGTCTACACTTGTTAGCTAAGTCGACTCTGTTAAGTCGACTTAACAAGGTCGACTTTAAGTCAACCTTGTTAGTTAGACTCATAGACTCATAGACTTTAAGGTCAGAAGGGACCAGTACGATCATCTAGTCTGAACTCCTGCAAAATGCAGGCCTCAAGACCTCACCCACCCACTCCAGCAATAGGCCACCAACCTATGACTGAGTTATTTACCTCCTTAAAGCATGATTTAAGGACTTTAAGATACACTTAGACTTAGAGCATCTATACTTAACACTCCAGTCGACTGCCTGTGTCCACATTAGCAGGTGCTAGGTCAATGGAGGAAAGCCGCAACCAGGGAAGATCGAGCTGGGGAGAGCCGTGGCTGGGGGATCGGGCTGGGGAGAAGGGAGAGCCATGGCTGGGGAGATGGGTTGCCGGCTCCCTGCACAGCAGAGGAGCCCCAGCTGCGAGGGAACCCCCAAGGCCCCAGGGCTCCAGCTGTTGGGAAACCCCACGGCTGGGACTCCTCTGCTGCGCGGGGAGCCTGTAACCCTGTGTGGCTGGCGCCCTGAGGCTGTGGGGTTTCCCTGCGGCTGGGGCTCCGTGGCAGCGGGGATTTCCCCGTGGTTGGGGATCCTCTGCCGCGCAGGGAGCTGGAAAGCCATCTTCCCCAGATGCGGCTCTCCCATCTCCCCAGCCATTAGGTCGACTTACTCAATTAGGTCCACTTAGGGTGTCCACATTGGCTTAAGTCGGCTTAATAAGGTCGATTTAAGCCTTAAGTTGACCTTCAGAGGTGGTGTTATTAGGTCGATTTAAGGAAGCGCTTAAGTCAACTTAATAAAAGCCCAGTGTGGACGCGGCTTTGTATAGGTCAACTTAAGCATCCTTAAGTCGACCTAAGTTACCAGCGTAGATGCACCCTTAGTGCCTCACCAGACTAGTAACACAGAAACACTGGCTGATCAGGGACAAGACTGAGATACGATCACTACAGTGTTTAAGGTCTAGATTCTGAAGAGATTTATATACTAAGGCCCTGAATGCCCCTAATCACCTTGGCTCTGTCTACATTTGTGAATTTAAGTCGACTTTAACTAAGTCAACTTAACTAAGTTGACTTAGTGTGTCCACACTTAAATTTTAAGTTGACTTTGGGGGGAACTTACAATGTTGACTTAGAGCATCCACACTGGACACCTAGGTCGACTTTGTGGGGCTAGGGGGACCTAGGGCAGGTCCACGGGGGCAGGGGGTTCAGCCTTTGCCCCATTGTACCTAGGGGCAGGGTGGGAAGGGCTCTGCCCTGCCAGGTGGCGGGGCATGCCAGGCTACCCCTGTGCCCCCCCCCCTGCAGGGAGGGCATTGGTGTAGCCCTGGGGTAGCCCTAAGTCGACTTAGGGCTACCCCACGGCTACACTGGCTTAAGTCGACTTAATTTTCATTAAGTTGACTTTATTTTCCTTCAGTCGCCTTAAGCAAGCTGCTTAAGTCGACTTAAGGAAACTGTAGTGTAGACCCAGGGTAAATTAAGTCGACTTAAGCAAGCTTAAGTCGACTTAATTTACCAGTGTAGGTGCAGCCCTTGAAATGCTATGACTCCACATTTACTGCTATGAACATCTATTACCTTCTACTTCACTTTCCAAAACTATTCCACAGTTGATGGATGAGGAAAAAGCCTGTTAAGGCAGAATTTTCAAAAGCACACAGGTGCCTTTGAAAATTCCAGTTGTAATGTATATTGCTTTAAAAATACACTGCACTGGGATGCTGCTGCACTGGCCAGGCCTGTTATAAACATGCTGAAGTGTTTGCTAAGACCTTACAACATTTACTATAGAACGAGACATGCTGTGAGCATCTGTGTAAATCAAACTGAAAACGTGAAATCAGAAGGAAAACACATTTCAGGTCATGAATCAACAAGCCATGGCAGGTTTAAAAAAAGAAAAAGAAAAAGAAAAACAGGCACAGATGTTAACATAAGATCCTTACATAATATATTGCAGACACCAACATGTATGTCACACACAAGCCCTCTGCATGGCTTATCAAACCCTCCAGCTGCCAGCTTGACACGTTTGTCAACTGCTTGACATTTGATGATGTATATTTGCTTTCCAACAGCCTTTCAAGGATTTATATTACCAGTGGACCAAATCTTGAAAAGTGCTGAGATCTGACCCAATACATTTTCCAGTGTATATTCCTAGCAAGCTGGGGAAATACCCAACCCTTTAACTAACAGCAGCACGCTCTCTCTCACTTTTTTCAGGAAACCTTTAACCCCAGGTGCACAGCAACCCATGGAATTTCTGATATTGTTAGTGAAAATATTGTGTGTGATTCCCTGAACACTGTTCTGTATAAATACTGTATGCCTGTATGTTTACAGTTATGTACAGTGAATCAATGTATTGGATCTCCTTCCAGGTAAGCACTGTGGTTTGAACTGGTGATTAGTCCCCTAGCAAAAATACTAAACGATGAGGTGGAATAGTGGTAAGATGGCAAATGGTGTAGTAAAATTCTGTAAGTGGTGTGCATGAGTTCAATTGCTTTGTTCCTTTCAAACTGAAGGAAGTTTGCATTTCCTCCTTAGGCTTTTCAGAACTCTTCCTGTTATTAATACTGTAATTTTGCAACCCTCTTCAGCAATTCCTGATGGATTCCACTGGGGAGATGAGACGCTGGACTGTGAAATCAGTGGAACTGATAAATGCAGAGTGCTACCGCAGGGCCATTGAGTGATTCCTTCAGTGTGCTGGATCTCTGAACGTGAGAGACTATCGAACGAGAAATGCCTGCAGGTAAAAACAGACCACAAGGATGCTCTGCTAGGAGAAGCAGAGGGTAATTGGAGTGATACAGGGTGCACTGACATAGCAGGAGTGTCAAGATGTCAAGCAGAATAAAAGCTGAAGTCGAGGAGAAAAAGGAAGGAAATGAAGGCGGCCAGGCAAGCACTACAGGTGTAACAAATTAAAGATTATCACTGCCAAGTGCCAGGATGAGCAGAGTGGTCTTTGTTAGCACAGGGATTTTCTCTCCGTCTCTCTGCCTTCCTTACAACATGTGGCACACTTCTGACACATTTTTCAGCTTTGATGAAGCTGAGAAGCTGATGCCCTCTCTCTGACAGAGAGGCACTTCCTGTCAGCCCCAAGCGGCTCTTGCTGGACTCTGCCGGTCCTTCCATTTCCACCCTCTCATTAGCAGTTCATGACTTGCAGCCTCCTCTTTTCCTGAACTCCTGCAATTACTCAGATTGCTGGCTCTGAGCACTTCAGACACAGTAGCTAAAGAAAGGCTAGTAGAGACAGGCTGCCCATCTGCTTCTCAAGCTGCAGCAATCTCAATGCAAACAGCAAGCTTAGAGGAGTAGTTATAGCTAATGTTTCAAATTAAAATTAAACCAGGAAGGAAGTAACTCGATCTGCAATGAACTGTAAATTAAAAAGAGGTTGTGTTCAGTTGGCTGCAAGGCCATTTTAGTTTAACATAGGGCATGTATTAAAAATGAAGAGTGGCACTCTTTTCCATAAAAATATAAGCGGTCAACAGTAATAGCCAAACTGGCTTTGAAATGTGAATAGTCCTGAGTCAATTCAAATGTCAGAGTTCTGCAACGTGGAAAAATGATTGTGCTATTTATGGAAGACATGAAGGAAAGTCAATGATTCCTCTGCTTGGAAAATGGCTTTCCATGGGGAACGTCAGACCTAAAAAACCCCCAAATAAAACAAAAAACTACAAACAAACAAACAAACAAGGGCTCATAGATTCATAGACTTTGAGGTCAGAAGGGACCAGTACGATCATCTAGTCTGACGTCCTGCAAAATGCAGGCCTCAAGACCTCACCCACCCACTCCAGCAATAGGCCACCGACCTATGACTGAATTATTTACCTCCTTAAATCATGATTTAAGGACTTTAAGGGCAATTTAGGCCCTAGCCCTGCAATCTGATCTGCACTCATTTATGTCCACCTCCAAGTCCCACTGGAGCCAGCTGAGCTCTGCAGAGGTTCAGGGAAGGATCTGACCATATGGATCAAGTTGCAGGATGGGGGCCCTAGGGCAGGGGTATTTAAAATTATAATTTTAGCTGCTTTGTTGAATTTCTTAGCCTTGATGTGCCTTTGGGAGATGTGTTCCCCAGTCATATCAGCAATAATGGAAAATGCCATTGTCACCTCAGACGCTAACTCATCATCTTGACGACCCACCAATCCCTGGAAGTTTAGAATGGAGAATAAAATGAGGCTATGTACACATGACAACCTTATCCCTCAATAAGCTGTTGCGGGACAAGGAAAGAGCTATAAATATAGCGCTTTCGTGTGTGTATACGTGCTCCTTGTATCTCAAAAGAGCATTCACACGTGTCCCACCATGCACTGCCTCCTGGCACCGCCCCCGGGCTTCGGGTGGTGGCGGAGGCTGCGCGCTTATGTGCCGCATCCCCGGCCGCCACCCGAACCCCTGCAGCTGGACTAGGGTGCCGGCCCAAACTGGCTGCCCTCGCTGGTCCAGGGGGCCAATCCCTCGGAGCCGCCGAACCTGGCAGCTCCAATAAAAGTCAGTTTCACTGCTCTGCTAGAGCAGTGAAATTGACATCTTTGACAGTTCCAATGTCCCAGAGTGGCCTGCATTGGCACTCTGGGACATTTCCAGAGGCTGTCTATTGCGGAAAATCCATCCATACGAGCACTACTGTGGAACATCTGTTCTGCGGTAAGCCTAACCACTCAGTTGGAGTGGTTTAACTGTTGCGGGGCAAGAGGGTGTTGCCGCGCAAAAGGGAAAATGATCGTGTGGACGCTCCAAGCTTTATTGCGCGGTAAGGAGCCTTATCGTGCAATAAAGTGATCATGTGTACATGGCCTGAGTGTGCTTTCCTGGAGAGAAGTAGGGGAGAAAAATGGTCTGGTTTAATACCCACTGAAATCAATGGAAAGCCTTCCATTGACTTTAATGGATGTTGGATCAGACTCTAACTGAACTTGATTCTTTCAGTTTACCAAAAGAGTATTCTTAAATAAAGCCAACTGCTGCTCAAGAAAAGACCCAAGTCAGGCCTGGTGTACACTGAGAGCTGAGGTCAACATAATGCCACTCTCGTCGCCCTTCTAGAGCATGCATACACACTCACGTAGCTGTAAAGTCGAACTAACCGATGCCGTACGTCATTGTCATAACACCCCCCCTCTTCCCCTGCAGGCGGCATAGTGTTTTGTTAGATTTTAATAATGCGTTTTAATGTCAGTGTAGATAGAGAGCAGTTTAAGGTGAAGTTATTGGCCTCTGGGATCCAACTCAGAATTCCCTGTTCTTGCAATTCTGGCATTCCTGTGCTGCTTCACCTTGGCCATATCATCAGCAAATAGTTCCTTCCCTACCTGCAGCCCTTGGAAGGTTTGAATTCCACCCATGGGCGGAAGCTGTGGGGCGTTGTGGCAGGGTTGTGAGGGGCTGGGTGAGGGAGGCCACCATCACATATATATCCTGCGGCATGTATTGTACCTGCCCCTGGATATAACAGAGTTTTGATGTGCAAGCGAATACTTTGTTTATCATCCTGGGAGATGTCCACAAAAATCTCATACAGGTATTCATGCAAGGTTTCTGAGGAGGCCTGCCTTCTCTCTCCCAGCACAGAACAAAACCTTGCCCTGCCACTTGATTATTAAAGCTGAAGGCATGATTGCAGCACACAGCAGGGCAGCATATGGGCCAGGCATGCGCCCCTGCAGATTGCAGCAGCTGTTCCCTCTTGGACAGCATGATCCTCAGGAGACTGATGTCACACATGATCACCTAGGGAAGAGTGTACAAAAATAATCACCAAATAAGATATCCACACACTTCCCCCTCCAACCCCTAGCCCAGAGGTCAGCAACCCCCGGCATGCATGCTAAACATGGCACGTGGGCCGATCCTGAGCAGCATGCAGCCCCACTCAGGTTCCCCCGCTGGCCCCGCCCCCCCAGCATGGCCTTGGGCACAAGAGGCATGTGCCGCAGCTCCAGGACCTTGCTTGCTGTGCTTTCCCACTGGGGAGCGTGGCCAGCAGGGAAAAAGAAGCTGAGGCGGGGCTCCTGGCCCCTGCTGGCCCCGCCCCCTGCTGGGCAGGGCTGCTGGAGGGGAGCAGGGTGGGTCAGCCCACTCAGACCCACCACTCCCTGCAGGAGCTGGCCCCAGCCATGGCTGGGAAGATGGCTGATCGGTCCATCCAGAGACGCCGCTGCCGGCAGGAGCCAGTCCCCAGGGCTGGGAACCGGAGGCCGCCCACTGGCAGGTGCCGGCCCCACCTGGGAACCAGAGGCTGCCTGCCAGTGGGTGCCGGCTCCAGCCCCGGCCCCGCCCCATTTTGGCCCCACTACTGGCACCTGCTGAGGGTGCGGTGGCTGGCGCTGGCATGGGTGCTGGCAAAGGTTGCTGACCCCTGCCCTAGCCCCGTCCCAGCCTCATACACTGCCCCCTCCACTCCCTAGCCCCATCCCAGCCTCACACCTCCCCACCCCCTTGAAGGGCTGGCCTGACCTGGCACCCCCACCCCCATCACTTACTGTCCTCTGCTGCAGCTGGGACCCAAGCCCCTGGCTGGAGCTGGGTAGCCTCATCCCCCCCTAACCTGAGGAGGGGAGGGATGGGGTCAGCCCATCACAACCCCGGGTAGGTGTGTGGGTGAAGATGTTGAGGGGTCCCCTTGATCAGACCCACATAGTTTCCCTCACTTTCCTTCCTGCAGAGGCTCCAGTGCTGTGCTGCACTTAAATGCTCCCTGCTGAGTCCTAGTGCTGGAAGGATTACAGTGGGATTTTCTCCCACGAAAGCTCATGCGATAAATAAATCTGTTAGTCTTTAAAAGTGCCACAGGACTCTGTTGTCTTTCTACAATAGACTAACACGGCTACCCCTTTGGAGAATGTCTATGTAGGCTGGGCAGCCCAGCACACACAGAGAGGGAACCCTGCCAGCACTAGGATCCTGGAGGCAGCTCCTACTGGCTCATCCTGAGGCTGTTTCTCCGTGAAGGAGCAGCCCAGGCTGGCTGCAGCTCCCTGGCCAAGGCAGAGCAGAACGTGTGTTCCGCCTGCTTTTTCTATTTTTAGAGGACCCAGAACGCTGACCCCTTGAATTTGTGGGCCCCAGAACGCCCTTCCTCTACGTTCTGGCCTACTTTAACCCCTGTGTTCTGTTCAAAGTGGAATGTGCTCCCAATGTACAGTTTTGAGAGACTGGGAAAGTTCAGGGAAGAATGTATGATTCTTTTCATTATACTGGCTCACTTAACAATGGGAACTGTTTTTTTCTTATTGCAGTAGAGTCATTGACCTTGGGACAGTCCACTCCAGCGGAGTGCCTTAGCCTGATTAGGAAAAGGAAGTGTAAATCTCAGGATGACATATTTGCAGAGCTCATGTGCTCCTCTGCAGTGGCAGATTCGGAGCTCAGAGCATGGTGGCTCTCCCTGTCTGAGAAATTAAAGTTTGACACGGAGGACAGAAGAGCAGCACATGACCAGGATCATGAAATGCAGCAAGAGATGCTGCAGATCAAGTGGGATCAGTCTGACACACTGTGGCACCTGGCTGAGCTCCAGGAAGAACAGCGGTTGCACAGGGTCCCCCTACAGACCCTGGAGAATGCATCACAAGTTGTGTTAGCCAGTCCCACCCATCACCAATCAAGGAGGAACAGATGCAGGTGCAATATGTGGTTGCCTTAACACCGTTGTGTTCAAGCCCAGAGTTTTGCGATGACCCCTTTAAGAAACACAATGCCCAGGACTTACCCCCCAAATCCCCCCACTGCAAGCCCAGAAATATGAACACAATAAGGTAATACCTGTTTTCAACACCTGTGTTTATTTTTGGTGCGGCGTTACAATGCCTTCTGGGTGACAGAATGGGAGGGGTGTGGTAAGTATCTGGGTTGGGGAGTGAGCGCACAGAGAAAGCAGGTACAAACATCACTGCTGCTCATTGCAAAACTCTATTTTCAATGCTTCCCTGATATGCAGAGCTCCACGGTGAGTTCTCACTGTAACGCATCTGGCTGTTCAAAATTTGCTGACAGCGTTTTGGCCTTGGCAACCCAGCCTTGAGGGAACTTTCCCCTGCATGTCTCACATAAATTATGCAGCACACAGCAAGCACTTATAACTGTGGGTATATTTTTCTCAGGTCGATCAAGCCTACTCAGTATGCTCCACCACCTCCCTTTTAAACACCCAAATGCACATACTACCACTATTCTGCACTTGCTGGGCCTATGATTGAAACGCTCCTTATGGACATCCAGGTGACCGGTATACGACTTCATTAGCCAGGGAACAAGGGATATGCTGGATTCCCTAGGATTGCTACTGGCATTTCAACATCCCCAAAGCTGATTTTTTAGTCAGGGAAGAAACTGCCTACCTGCGTCTTTTGGAACAGACCTGAGTTCCTAAGGATGTGTGCATTGTGAACCTTCCCACAATAATGTCTGTGAAACAGCTCCTGTGATCCACAAGGGCTAGCAGGACCATAGAGAAGTGCCCCTTGTGGTTTATGTACTCGGCAGCAAGGTGATCCAGAGCTAAAATGGGGATGTGTCT
>ML685798.1:16110836-16135450 GCA_007922175.1 Pelusios castaneus | reverse complement strand
ACCATCACAGAATTTGGCCTAGGATTTTTGTTGTGTTCTTCCATAAAATCAAAGTTTTAAAGCATCAAACACAGAATCACATTGACCTTCTTTGCCTTTCATTCAAGATCTTGTCCTTTGCAGTGGACAGGTTGGAAGCACCTCTGTTCATACCAAGGGCGTAGCCACGGGTGGACCTGGATGGGCCAGAGCCCACCCACTTTAAGATCAGACTCACCCATGGCAGCGCCTGGCAGTGGCATGGAAAACGCTGCAGCTATGGGGCCTGACCAGCAGGTGGTGGCTGCACTAGCGAGTGAAGCAGAGGTGTTAGCACTGCTCTACTTGTGGCTGCAGCCACTGGCTGCTGGTCAGGCCCCACAGTCACGGCGGAGAAATTCGTGCTGCTGCCAGGTGCTATGGTGGGTGGGCCTGCTCTCAGCTTCCAGTCATGTGACCAGGAGCTGTCCGGCTCACCCTAGAATGTCAGGGGCCCAGCCTGAAAACCCTGCCTAGCTATGCCTCTGGTTCATACTTCAGTTTCCACAGGGGATGAACAAGCTCTGCTGCCATTTCTATACTTCCAAGCCTGCCACCTGCATCAAATGACTGGATGTGAAGACTTGACTCAAGCCGAAGGCATTTGCTTCCCAAAGGCGGGATTGTTAAAACCAGTATGGGGCAGCTCTAGGCAAAGAGTTGTACAAACAGTCACAAAATCACACAGCAAAGTCAGTAAATGCAGTTTACTCACCAGTAAATCTCAGGGGGCCAGATCACCCTTTTCTGCTGAAATGCCCACGGGGGACTTTGAGGGAAGAGGTCTCAAATAGGTCCCCAAAATCATCTCGTGAAGGAGTGGGTTTGTTCTCTCCCTTGTGCAATGCACTATGGGGCTTGCCTTCCAAGAGGGCTACACAGAGTAGTGTATTATCCCTTTTACCTAATTTGCCTGGAGCTGAGGTGGGAAATGTGCACCCCAATCTGTCTCTAATCCCTCGCACAGAATGGGCCCTGGATAATGTAGGGAGAAGGCCAGGAGGAGATGGGGCTACAGAGGCAGCTGAGCCACGCTTCTACAAAGAAGGGGGCGGGGGGGATATCTGTGCAGAGAGGTGCTCCTTTTATATAAGAGCACAAACTGAGCCAGTGTTTTTAAGTGATTTGCCTAAGGTAGAGAGGGTGTCAGTGTCAGCGCAAGGATTGGATATGAGGGCCTTCCTCCCATGCCTGTGGTCAGACCACTAGGCCACATTTTTCTTCGATTGAGCCCAGTGAAAATCCAGTTCTAAAAAAACAACTCCAAGAAATTCTGGAAAGCTGCAATTTCCACTGGAGATCAAAGCCAGGTCAGAATTGGGTATGATCAATGGGCTTTTAGAGAACAGGCTGACTGTGGTATCCTTCTTCGCATCTCAGATTAAGATCCCTGGCCCCAGTCCTTGTAGCTGGTTACCGAGTCCCACAGTTCAGATGTAGGAAGGACTGCCAGCAGAGATCTCCAGATCTGACCTGTCCTGGGAAGTCTGCAGCCTTTACATTTTTTGGATGACTGGGTCAACACAGCTGGTCTTGAGTGATTTATATATTTCACACAAACATTGTCCTGACATGGGGTACTTCCAAGACATGCAAATCCCAGCAGCAGACTGGGTTGTGAGCATACAGATTGCGCAGTGGAGTAATGTTTGCTGTGCTGGGATGCAACAGGAACAGAGAATTGCAAAGACACATACGCAGAGCCCGATCATATCCCTACTTCTAGAGAGAGGGTCCAGCAGTATCAGATTAGTCTGAAAAGCAGAAGCAGCAGGACACATTACAGGGATCATTGAGGGAGGGGAGAGGCAAGGACGGGGCACCCCTTCTAGAAAAAGACATATTTAATATAGGGATGAGACAGATAGAGAGACAAGATGAACCTAGATGATCACAGTGACCTTTACAAAATAACACAAACACACACTAACGAGGGGCTAGAAAAAAGAGGTGTCTGAAAGCAGCATGTTTTGACCCTTTAGAGTCTAGTTTTTAAAGAAGCTAAATCTGAGGGAAGGGAATGGATTGGAGACATAACTCTGTTTCCTCTTCAGTGTGATGAGTGTTTGGAGCCTGATGAGTCATCACCTGGTGCCTGTGACAATTATATGTTAGATGCCCAACAGGAGAAGCAAGGTAGCCTCTGCCTGTGTGGCCAGATCACAAGCCAGCACTGGGCATGGATCTTTTGTCTCTAGGCACATAGTTTCACAGCCAGGCCAGCCCATCCTTCAGCTGTTGGTGCATTGTTCTTCTGAACACATGCACTCAGGAGTGGCAACTGTCCATTCAACTGGCTCCTGCCGCCTCATATCTAGGGCATCCCTTCCCCAGGGTTGGGAGGCCTCTCCCTTTCCAAACTTTGCTGGGACTCCCCAGCCCTCCCCCTCAAATGATGCTGCACGGGAACTTCTGGGAGGGCCATTACAAAGTTTTCTTGCTTTTTCCCATGGTGGGGGCAATCTGGCCCCACGATTTATAAAGTATGGATGATATCTACCTACCTTTCAGGGGTATTGTGAAGACTCATTCAGTAGTAGCTGGAAGTGTTTTCAGATCCTCAGTGGGAAGTCACTATAGCAACACAAAGGGATATCATTAGTAAATGCTGAATGGTAAACAACGCCAATAAAAAATGAGTGGGTTATGGCATCAGAATGCGGCCAACTGCATTCTGTGGTTTGGGAACCTAAAGCCTCTTTCTGACCTGATGTCTACCTGTCTCATGCATCACTTCGATGACAGCTATGTTATTTTTTTCTGACAGGATACAGAAACTGGGTCACTCTGAATGAAAATCCATAACAAATCTGTCTGGGATTAGGCAGGCCCTTGAAAGGTGGCAACCTGCAGTATTCATCACATACGCTGGGAACAAACATCATTGTGCCATACATAGTAAGGAAATCGGGGCACATTTTTCACAGAAATAGCGTAAGCAAAGGTGTTGCTATGCCACTAATCGCCATGCCATACCAGAGGATTTCAGCGACCACACTGACAGAAAGACTGAATAACATTCCAGAGGTGTAATTCATTTATGTGATTAAAAAAATCCCTTTTGAGTGAATGGAATTATTTTTGTAGGAGTTTAGCAAGATTTTTGTTTTTAAAAATAAACTGCAATCATCTCATCTTAAAAAAACAAAGAAAGAAAGAAAGAAACCCAACCTAGCCAGGCTTCCATGATCTACAGGGCTCCAGCATGCGTATGGCCTGTACATATGCTGCATTACCATGACTGCTTGCATTGGCCCACATTATTGAAAGAGGAAAAATGAAAACCCAGCATTCATGCAGCATTCTGCCTCAGGTTGGCTATTTCGTCCTAATTCTCTGAGCTCTTTTCTTCTCTGGGAGGCAAGTACAGCTGGAAGGATGTAAACAATTATATATCAATGCCAGTTCAAATCTTTCCGGCAGTGTGGCTCCCCGATCAGAATTAAAGAGCAGAACATTAATGAATTAGAGAAAAGGAACACTTTCCTTAAGTTAGGCAGCAGGACAGACATACAATCAAATCCTTGTCTAAGATCATGTACACACTACAGACTTCTCCCACAATAAAGTTGTTGCGGGACAAACGCGTTATAAACTATAACGCTTTCCCCCATCCACACAGCACTCCTTGTAGTGAAAAGGAGCATTCACACGCTGCTTTGAATTTTCACTACAAGGAGCAGTGCATGGTGGGCTGTCCCACCAAGCACTGCTGCAGCCAGCCTTTGGGGCTGCCAGTGGGGCTGTTTCCCCCGACTGGCTGCCCCGGGGGTTCCCTCACAGGGCTGTAGCCTGCTGCCCTGGGGGTTCCCTGGGGGTTCCCCAGGGCTAGAGCCACACTGCCCTGGCGGCTGGAGCCCCACTGGGGCGATGTTCCCCTGGGGAGATGAGAAGGCGACTTCAGCAGCCGGCGGCTTGAGCCCTGGTCCTGTGGCCGGGGC
The DNA here is from genome assembly GCA_007922175.1 of Pelusios castaneus. Taxonomy (NCBI): domain Eukaryota; kingdom Metazoa; phylum Chordata; order Testudines; family Pelomedusidae; genus Pelusios; species Pelusios castaneus. The sequence continues at coordinate 16,131,491 of ML685798.1, read as the reverse complement.
TCAGCTGCCGCTGGTGGCTTGAGCCCCGTCCACGGGACCAGGGCTCAAGCTGCTGGTGGCAGCGGAGCCCCAGCCGTGGGACCGGGGCTCAAGCCAGCAACGGGCAGCAGTGGTGGAGCCCCAGCTGCTGGCTCCAGGTTCCTGAAGCCCCGTCAAAATAGAGCTCCTGGAACCCTGGTGGCTGGAGCCCTGCGGCTTGTCAAATTCCCTGCTTCGTTAGAGCAGGGAAATTGACAAGTATGACAGCTCTGGTGTCAGAGGGTGCGTCTACACTTATAAATTAAGTTGACTTAAGCAGGCTTAAGTCGACTTAATTTACTCCACGTCTATACTGGGCTTTCCTTAATTCGACTTAAGCTGCTCCTTAAAGTCGAAATAAGGAAAAACTAGTTTGAATTAATAACACCTGGTTTTAATTTGAACTAGTGTTTAAGTCGACTTTATTAAGTTGACTTAGCCAGTGTAGATGCCCTAAGTCGACTTGGTTGACTTAGGGCAGGGAGGACAAGGGAGCCCCGCATGGCTCCCTGGCAGAAGGGAGCCACAGTGGCTCCCTTGTCCCCAGGGGAGCCCCTGCTCCCTTCTCCCCAGACCCACAGCTTCCCTTCAAGAGGAGCCGTGGTCCTGGGGAGAAGGGCTCCCCAGCCAGGGTTCCAGCCGGAGGGGATCCCCCACTGAAACCCTGGCTGGAGAGCCCAGGAGGCTCCCTTCTCCCCAGGAAGCTGCGGGCAGCTCGTGCCGACGAGAGCTCTCCACGGGACGAGCCACCCACGTCTTCTTGTCCCAGGGAGAGTCAGCTGGCTCTCACTGGGATGAGACACAAGTGGCTTCCTGATCTGGGGAGAGCTAGCCCTGCAAGGCTGGCTCTCCCTCCACCTATCCAGTCGATTTAGAGAGTCTAGTGTAGATTCTCTAAGTCGACTTAATAGGAGCACCTTTAAGTCGACTTAAGGGTCTTCTGTAGACTCTCTAAGTCAACTTAATAAGGTCGACTTAAAGTCGACTTTAGAAAATCAACTAAACTAAAAGTTTGAAACTAAAAGTCGACCTAATTTTCTGAGTGTAGACTTAGCCCCAGCGTGGCCTCGATTGGCACTCTGGGACATTTCCGGAGGCTGTTTAACCCTCAATGAGTGTACACACACCCTCTATTGCAAGACAGACGATCCGTGGTAAGCATTACCACACTCATCTAGGTGGTTTGTCTGTTGCGTGGCAAGAGGGCTGTTGCCATGTAACAGGCAACATTGTAGCATGTACGCTCACAGTCTTCACGTGGTAAAGCCCCTTACTACGCGATAAAGCTGTAGTGTGTACAAGGCCTTAGTTGCAGAGGGAAGTTTTCACTTTAAATTGCTAGCGCACTCTGGAAACTATTAACCCTAAACTCTAATTCCCTTTATGTCTGCCATAGGCAGTAACCTCTGATCTTCTCCTCACACCCTTCTGCTAACTGCTGGTTAATGAGCCATTGTCATGTGCCAGTTAACCTACTATTCCCCAGATGGTAGCAGCTCTGAGAAGCGATGCCCTTTTGTTCAGCCTGCATTGAGATCTGCAAACTTATTGTTAGCGACTGCATCTGGGATTTCCAGATCCAGCAACAATGGCAAGAATTCCCCGGGGTCTCCTGATGGGATAAAGTTCATCCCCCTCCTTATTTCCTTAGCCAAAGATCATTATCTCTCATTTACATCTAAACTGTTTTTTAAAGCCATTTTAAACACAGCTCCTCCCCATATAATCTCCATGCAAATGAATTAAAAGTTATTCTTCCAGTGCTCAAAACTTGTGCACTTTCTTTTATTTCTTATTTAAATCATATACTGTTTTGAACTAAACCTTTTATTTCCTCCCAATTATTATTTCTGGTGTGTTTTCCAGAGCTTTACAACATGGCATCTGATTACACATAAAGCTTCGGAATAAAGCCCTGTTTTTCCCTTCATTAAGGGCACAAAGGATTGTTATGTGAGCCAAACGTTACTTTGTGATTTAATGCAGCTTTACATTTGAAATCGCAGCCTTGCTCTCCGCAAAGCAGATTTTGGAGTGAATCAGTGCATTTTCTTGCTGCCAGCACCTTTTGCAGATTCCAGCCACCACTGTGAATTAGCATTTGATTAAGCGGTGCCATCATATTCAGACTCTTACCACCAACCTCCAGGCTCTGGCAGGACCACAGTAATCTCTGAAGAGTGGACAGCAAATGGTACACCCAAAACAGAAAAATGGTACTCTTAAAAAAAAATGAGACACATCCTAAGATAGAAACAGACAGAAAGTGAGGGAAGGAAGAATTGTGGAGGTATTATAGACAGATATGGAAAAGAACATGAGACCAGCAGATGCAATCCCCTGAAGAGAGACAGAATATAGTATCCTGAAAGAAGCCCCTGTGTATTACAGAATATTGTCCCCAAAATAAGATGTATAAGATATTAAACTGAGAAGCAGAGATACTGCACTTGATCTTAGCCAAACAGGGAGGATGTGTGTGTGTGAGAGAGAACAATATTGATTGAGACATCCTACCTTGTAGATGTTAACAGCTCCACCCATTTCCAAATTGGCGTTAGAAATATTTCACAACATTGGTATGTTTACACATGGAATGATCAAATTCAAAGATTTCTTAATGAAACCAATAGACCAATGGTCCCCAGACTGGGGGGGAACAAAGGAACATGTGTGAGTGGTACAGCAGGGCCTGGGCCAGTTCCCACATTGGCCAAGGCGGAAGCCTCATTCAGCCCTGGTCTGTCCTCAGCACTGTCATGGCCTTGAACCCCAGTTCCTGGCCCCACTCCCGCTCTAGGCCCCTAGCACTGGCCACCCTCTGGGCTCTTGGCCCCAGCTGTGTTCCGGGCCGAAGCCACACTTCTCACACCATGGCCCTGTCTGCGCACCCGCCTCCTAGCCCCACAAATGCTCCTGGCCTCAGTCATGTTCCTGGCCCCAGTCCACAGCCATGGTCCTCACCCTGCTCCTGCCTCCAGCCCCAGCTCTGCTCTTGCCCCTGGCCACAGCTCCAGCTCCTAGGGGGGTGTGGACTAGGGAAGAGAAGGTGCAAAGGCAAAAAGTTTGAGTACCATTGCAGTAGACAAAAATGGTGACATAATTTTCAGCAGAAAACATAGTTCAGTTCACGAATCTGAGGGCTGCTCTTCACAAGCAGCCACATTACTACATCAGTGTTATTTCACTAGAGGGAAACATACTTGTCTGTTTAATCCCTGTTGACTTCTTCTTTGCTGTGGGTTTAATTTTTCTTCAGAATGACAGAAATTGTAAAACCCCTGATAACTATGGCTTCAAACATCACCCACTTCCACTATGCAAATTCACAATAGCAAAGATCATCAAATGGATGTTATATGTAGAGTGAGTGGCGGTACAGGATGCTATAAAGATTTTATTGCTAAGAGTTTGGGACTATCACATTATTTACAAATAGTGGAACCACAAATGAGTTACCATACCGGCCTTTCCAAGTAGGTGATAATAAAACTTTATGGTGTCTCTCCATTTAGGTGTTGCCACATTTGACTAGTTTGTGGTCTTTACGTTTCTCTTCAACTTTCCTCCTTTAAATAACCATGGCAACATTACCGTCTTTAGCAGCGTTTGTAATTTTATGTGCTGCCAACTTTTTTTATGGCCAATCTGACAGGTAGGACCTGACTGTCAAAGGTGTTTAGCACCCTACTACAAATGAATTGGCTCCCAAAAGGCAGAAGAGCCAGAGACTTCACTATTGCTATCCATTTTATATGGAAGGTGCTCACTGCTACCGTGAGCTGTAGAGATATGAAACCCTAAAACCAGATAGATTAGATTCTGTGAATATGTTAGGGCCTACATGTCTCAAGCTGGGCACCCAAAAGCCAAGACAGCCAAATTAATGGACTTGAGAACATTGGGTGTGTCTATACTTATAAATTACGTCGACTTAAGCTTGCTTAAGTTGACTTAATTTACTCTGCATCTACACTACACTTTCCTTAAGTCGACTTAAGCAAGCTGCTTAAGTCGACTTAAGGAAAATTAAGTCAATTTTACTAAATCTCGTTTAAAGTCGACTTTAGGCTTAAGTCGACATTCTAAAGTTAATTTAAGCCAGTGTAGACTCTAAGTCAACTTAGGGCTCTCCAGGACTCCCCCACTGCCTTCCCTGCCAAGGGGGTGGCACAGGGAGAGCCTGGTGTGCCCCCCAAAAGGGCAGGGCAGAGTCCTGCCCACCCTGCCCCTATGCCCTGCCAGGGTCCCTGTCCCCCTTTGCCCCCTGGCATTTGGCAAGGGGTGCCCCCCCTGCCACCGTGGACCTGTCTAAGGTCCCCATAGCCCCTAGAAGTCGACCTAGGCGTCCAGTGTGGACGCTCTAGGTCGACTTTGTAAGTTCCCCCCTAAATCGACTTTAAATTTAGCTGTGGACATGCTAAATCGACTTAGCTAAAGTTGACCTAAATTTACAAGTGTAGACATAGCCATTTGGTCTAAGTGAATCACTCAAAGTCAGTGGGAGAGATGGGATTAGATCAGAAAATAGAAGCTCCTGGCTCCCTATGTGATCTCAGTATTCAAGACAGTGCTAGTTCAGTGAAAACTGTATGAGTTCCTGGATAAACACAGGAGAACATTTTTTCCTTTGGCACATTTAAAGATTAACAATTTTACTTATTGAAGAATGTCTTCAAGCATCTGACGAAGTGGGATTTTCTCTCACAAAAGCTCATGCGATAAATAAATGTGTTAGTCTTTAAAAGTGCCACAGGACTCCTTGTTTGTTTTCCTGAACTAGACTAATGTGGCTACCCCTTTGGGATCTTTTCCTTTGCAACAGACTGAATGAACTTTTTAAAAAAGCTATTTTTTAATGTCACCCTAAAGAAAAGAAAAGAAAAGAAAAGAAAAGAAAAGAAAAGAAAAAGGCAGTATTATATTTTGTCTTTGCTAAATGGAGAGGTCAGGTGAGTTTATCCCAATGAAGTTTTACTATGCAGAAGAAGAAAACAGTCTTACTATGCAAGAGAAAAGAATCTTATTGAATGTGTGTGTGAGATCCCCTACAACTTTGGCATGACCATTTGGTGAAAGATCTTTTTATAATCCCCTACCTCCTCCTTTTTAAGAGGCAAATTAATTCTCTTCCTCTGTTTACAAATGATTTGTTTTCCTGGGAAGCCCAAAGCAGCCCAGCACCAAAGTTTATTAGAAGTTAAGAGTCAGATTTCAAATGCAGCAAAAATATTGAAAGAAACATTTCACCTAATTTACACACAGTGGAGGTTAGAACAGTAGTTTCTACATATAGAGAGAAACGAAAGAGAAATGAAAATGGCTGTTTTATCAGGGTTTTGCACAGGACTGGGATGCAGGAATACCAGAGTTCCAGTTCGGGGTCTGATGCTGATTACTTCCTGGGGGCTTGGACTAGTCACAGCACCTCTTTGCCTCAGTTTCCCCATCTGTAAAACAGAGGGTGCATCTACACTTACAAATTAAGTCGACTTAAGGAGGCTTAAGTTGACTTAATTTACTCCACGTCTACACTGGGCTTTCCTTAATTCGACTTAAGCTGCTCCTTAAGTCAAATTAAGGAAAAGTTAGTTCGAATTAATAACACCTCGTTTTAATTCAAACTAGCGCTTAAGTTGACTTTATTAAGTCGACTTAAGCCAGTGGAGACGCAGAGTAGTGCCTAGGTGGACCTTTTAAAGTCGATTTAAAACATTAAGTCGACTTAATAAGGTCGAAAAGGGACCATGTCTACACTTGAAACGTTAAGTCCTCTTCTGTTAAGTTGACTTAATAAGGTCGACTTCAAGTCGACTTAAAGTCGACCTTATTAAGTCGACTTTATAAAGTCAACTTTACTTTTGAAGTGTAGACATAGCCAGAGATATTGCTTCCTACAGTACATGCCTGTGAAGTGTTTGAAGCTGAAAAGTGATATTGTTACTATCCATCTTTTATCTCTTCTTCATGAAGTGCAAGAGGCCGAATTGACTTCTCAAGGTCTCTTCCAGGCAACCGTACATTTCTGGGATTCTATGAAGAAGTAGGAAGCATGATCACAGAATGGTTCTCCACACAATATGCACACGGGGGGTTAGGACTTGTGGGGCAGTAGATCCAGTCTGATATGATTCCTTCAGGGAATGTGAACAGTTCACTATAAACACAGATTGGCCTAACATCAGGAAATTGAGCCTTAGGCCTTTCAAACTTTGGGTACATTTCCCCTAAAATTCAGGAGCAATTTTAACAAACAGTTAACAGCTCTGGCCATTGGAGACTTGTCTACATTTTGGGAAAGATTGATCTGGCAAATAATTCCTTTGGGGTCAGATGGTCTTTCCTATTCTGCTGTGGGACTATCCATACATACCAGAGGCCGGGTAAACCCCCTGCTTTCATCACACTGAAGAGAGAAAGTTCATTATTTAAACCCCATTGACCCAGGGAGTTTCAGCTCTGTGTGTACAGCCAGAAATTTGGGTTTGAAGCTACCACAATTTGAGCAAGAAAATAGCTAATTGGATCGTATTTTGCCTTATCCCTCTTCTGTCAATGCTGTTGTTGTTTTAAACTGCCCTTATGATATTTCTAAAATGCTGAGATGCAATTTATTTTTGCAAAGCAAGGACAGTTATGATACTTTGTGTTACTAATTCTGTAATTTATGTTGTTTGTGCTGGCAGGGAACTCCCAGTGATGCTTTATCTCAGCAAGTTGCCTGACGCTGTTTAAAAGTATTAGACACTATCATTATTATTATTTATGGCTAAAAGTTCCATCCAGGATCAGGGTCCTACTAACTGTGTGCTGCACCCATCCACCCACACGCCCAGAGGACAGGGACTGTCTTTCCCCCAAGATGCCTGCAATCTAAATAGACAAAATATGCAAAAGGAGTAGGGGAAAGATATGCTAAATGCAAGTGGTTTGGGCTGCTTATGGCGCAGGAAATGTTGGAGACAGAAAGGTAAAGGGGAGAAGGAGGGTGAAGGGACAAGAAGAAAAAAGATGGTGAAAATGGAAGAATGTAAAAGGGAAGAGGGGGGATGTCAGGTGAGGGAGAATAGGGAGATGCAAGAGAAGGCAGAGAGAATGAGGCAGTGAAGCAGAGCAAGGGCACATCTAAAAAAAAAAGGTGCCGGTACTCAGCCGGCAGGAATAGTGTGTTTGTGTGTGGGGAAAGGGGGTGTTGTCAGCAGGGGAAAGGAGACACACTTCTTTCCCCTGCTGACCCTGCCCCCCCAGCTGGACAGCGGGGATGGCAGGGGACAGGAGCAAAGCGCCCCTTTCCCCTGCTGATCCTGGCCCCGAGGAGTGCACCGCTCCTGTCCCCTGCTGGCCCCACTGCCTAGCTGGGGGCCGGGGTCTCCAGAGGAAAGGAGACCTGCTCCTTTCTCCTCCTGATCCTGGCCCCCAGCACCCCAGCCAGGGAAAAATAGGTGCCGATACACCGTACTGGTGCATACCAGCAGAAAAAAAGGCCTGCTTGAAAGACATTTGAAAAACCAGGTTTGTTTGTGTTGTACAGCAACTTGGGCACAGGCAGCTTTTCTGCCTCGCCAGTACTGGTGACTTGGAAACCGAAGCTGAGGGTTATTAGTAAGGAGACTCGTTTCCACTATTTTATAAAAATACTTTTGCTTCTGGCAACGTCGTGTCATGCTAATGGCATTGGAGAAATGGCGCAATGGTCAATAATAGAGTATTTTGCATCTGATAACATGTTTAACAGACTACTCAGCATTTCTCTTTTAACAACAAGGTATTACCTTGTAGTATGGCGTATAATATGCTGTGCACGCAGGCAGTATCTTTCCATATGCAAAACTAAACTGAAACTAATCATTGTTCCTATTTTTGTTGTTGCGGTGGGGGAGCAGGAGGAAAGATACATTTCAACTGGGCCATTCCACAGGGCTTGCTGACGGCTGTTGCCCAGACAAATCTGCTGTGTCAAGGCTTGACATTCTCAAATGGAAGTGCCATTAAACAAACAGGGTAGTAGTGAGCTCTTCAAATCAACTACAATTTAATCAACCAGTCGGCCTCTGACAATTCAGAGTCCTCACAGTATGTCATTTGGTAACTATTGCATGCTTTTTCACATTTGAACAAAGGTGCCATGTACTGAACTTTGCAGAGATAGGTTTGATTATTACTTGAAATCTGGGAGCAACCACATCAGGATCAAGCAGCCATTGTTCTATGCAAAATGCGTGTGTGCACGTGTGCATATATGGAAATATGGTTCCCATCTTGAAGAGCTGACAGTCTAACTCAATGGTTCCCAACCTGTGGCCTGTGGGCCAAAAGTGGCCCATAGCTCCCCTTCTGCTGGCTGCAAAAGGGAACCGCTGCCTAAGGACCCAGGCGGAGCATTTTTCTGCAGGGCTAAAAGACCGGTGCAGGCTTCTTGCTGCAGTCAAGGGGATGGGAGATCAGTGTTCCCCTCTCCCTGTCTGTAGCAGGGAGCATGGCAAAGCACTCTGCTTAGATCCATAGGTGCTGGGGTCCCTGCTGGAGCCAGAGAAAGGGGACCACTGATCTCCCATCCCTTGGGTCCAGAAGAAAACTGCTGTCTAGGGACTCAGGTGGAGTGCACAGGGCTATAGGACACAGGAGATTTCCTTGTTACAGCCTGGAAGATGGGAGGTCAGTGAGGAGGCAGCCTCCTTGATGAATTCTTTTCATCTGGCTGCAGGGATGGAGGGCCTGCTGGTGGAGATTGGTGGCCCTTCAGAGTTGTAAAAATGGTATCTGTGGCCCTCAAGCCAAAAAGGTTGGGAACCACTGGTCTAACTCAACCCAACAAATGAATGTCACAAACAATAGGGAGGAGAAGGATAGTGAGGCCAAGAAAAATAAAAGCATGCAGTTATAAATAGTGTACAACTTGATGATTCCAACTACTACTACTAATTTGGCATTTGAACAAGTGCGTCACGGATTGTGCGATGGGCCTGAGGTATGGAGTCTGGATCTGAACTTTCTCAGTGTTTGAAGGGGTCTGGATCCATTGTCTGCTTCCTACCCATGTGTTAAGTGAGCCAAACCCTAGTGTTAGCTTTATGTTAAAGTTAATACTATGTACACATACTAAAGTACACTGTTGTTTAAAAATAAAATAAAATAAAATAAAAACAAGCATTTAAAATGTACAAAAATAGTTATGGGAAGACACGTAAAATACTCAGCCTTGGGGGCATATAAGAACCTAGATGAGCAGATTTGTACATAATCACAGTTCACACAATCTCTTAACTATGAATGTATAAAATATGTTATAAATATTCCAAACATTCACATCTGAACTCTGCCGATATACTCCTACCAGATTAAAGACCAGAAACTCTCTTATGCCACCCATCAGACACCATATATATTACCCGGACTGGCTCAACACTAACCAGCTATCGCCCCTGCCTCATGCAGACCTCTCAGCTACCCACCCTAGCTAAGTGAACACAGCACTACACATCATGTACTCCACAGTCTGGAAACACTCAGCTTTCCCCCATTCATTATTTCACTTGGAGGAAGAAAACTCAGTGTAACTCATCAATAGGTGTCCTAGGTTTTTTTTTTTCCCCTCATTGATCTCTGGGGTTAGGAATTCTGCAGGATCCCCAATGTCCCCTAGTTCACAGTGACACACAGAGCTTGGAGAACAGCAGATTCTCTTGAACCCCAGCTACCCTTGGTGGTTCTTAGGAGGCATCTACAGGATTCCCATCTTCAAAGTGTCTGACGAAGTGGGATTTTCTCCCACGAAAGCTCATGCAATAAATACATTTGTTAATCTTTAAAAGTGCCACAGGACTCCTTGTTTGTTTGGCTGACCTAGACTAACGCAGCTACCCCTTTGGAACATTTCTCTCCTGCTTCTCTTTGCCTTGCATAGATTTTATACAGTATACATCAGGCCTTTTGGACATTATAGCATGTATATCAAAATCTTCACAATATACTATCTCTTGCATGATCATGCTGTCTTTTAGCTAAAAGGATCCTAGGAATTATGTAGCCTGTCACATTTTTTTAAAAGTCATTTTAAACATCTAGCCCCAATTAAAGCATGTGGTTAAGTCCCACAGAAGTTAAAATTAAAACCACACTTACCTTCTTTGCTGAGAAGGGATGGGGTGCTGAATCAGAACTTCACATTGTAAAAAAAATCACTTGTCCAATTGTTGCCAAAATTTCTTTACAAAATGTGCACTGAAAATAAATCATAAAAACCATATTTCTTATTCAAAGGGTTAAATAAATATAGGGCTTATCACTGACTTCTTATATATGGAGCTGCTAGAGCGGGACCATATATTATGGGTAATTTTTAATGACCTTTAAAAAGGAAAAGAAATGTGTTAGTCTTTGAAGTGTCACAAGACTCCTCTTTTGTTCTGCTAAACTACACTAATACGGCTACCCTTTGGAACTTTTAAATGACCTGTAATTCAAAAACCAGCATGGCCAATTTTTCTTTCTTTGCAGAAGACACAGTTAGGGATCACCCTGTGACAAATCCATTTCTGCAAAACAAAGACCTGGGCCAGCAAATATTTATGCATGTTTAGTTTCACGCAAGCAATTAATCCTGTTGAAGTTATGGACCTACTTATGGGCATGCAGTTACATATGTGCATAAATGTGTGCAGGATCAGGGCTCAAACTTATGTTTGCTTTGTTACACAAGATGGTAAGCTAGGACTAGGCCCATGTCCATTTTTAATTCCTGCAGGACCTGAGAGAAAACAGAAGGTACGTCTATACTATATACTAGAACTGTGACACTGAATCTCAGAGCCCAAGTCAGCTGACTCAGGCTTACAGGGCTAAAAATAACAATGTAGGCCAGTGGTCCTCAAACTGTGGGATAGGCCTCCTAGGTGAGCATGGAGGGATGTTCAAAGGCCCAGGCCAGCTCCTATGGAGGGCAGGGAGGAATCACCACCGAGCCCGCTATGTCCCCAGCTCCACTTTGTCCCCGGACCTGATCCCAGCCATGCCCATCCTGAACCGCAGCCCCCAGCTCTTGGCCTTGCTGCAGCTCCCAATCAGAAACTGGCTCCAGCCACAGCCCCTGCCACACCTCTGGCCCAGCCTTCAGCCCTGACTGCGGCCCAGACTCCCAACCAAGGCCTGCGCTCCTAACTGTGGCTCCTGGGGACATGGGCAGATTACATTAGCAGTAATGAGGGGAGTGACTTAAAATGTTTGGGGCCCAGAGATGTAGATGTTCAGATTTGGACTGGAGCCTAGGCTCTGACACCCTCCTGCCTCATGGGGTCTCAAAACCCAGACTCCAGCCCAACCCTGAATGTCTACTTTGCAATTTTACAGTGCCACAGCCCGAGAGCCCATCAGGAGACCCATGCCACGTCAGGCCATGCTGCAGGCCTTTTATCAGCGTGTGGAGGTTCCCCTGTTGAACTGATGTAGGAATCATCTCCCAACAATCAGTTCATTTATCAGCCCCAGTCCCTGAGATCTCCCTGACACAGGTAAGGAAGGCAGCAAGCTTGTCTCTGGTAACAAAAAGATTGAGAAACATTGGTATAAAGCAGTGAGGTTTTGTCTAACCTGCAACCATCCAGTAAAGGACAAACATTTTCTCTGTCCATCTCAACTTTACTTCATTATTTCACATTGTTTTTTTAAAGATATCCTGTCAACTGTTTTCAAACAGATTTATCTACATAGAAAGCTTGGAGATGTATTAGCAAAACATTAGTATGGTACAGGGACATTAAAAAAAGGTAGACATGGGGAATTTCAAGCCAGGCTAAATTATTTTTAAACCCTTAACTTAAATTGTTAGTTGCAGTGTTGGCCCAAGATACTAAAGAAACATAGAAGTTGGTCCAACAGAGCACATTATGTCACCTTTTCTCTCAGGAACTGAAAAATAGTTTGTTCAGCATTTCCAAAACAAGGTTCTCCTCAGCCTTCAGATTAAACAAGATAATTTTTTTAACAAACCAGTTTTGCAGCAGATTATAGCAGAGCTAAAAATAGGTCTTCCAATGGAATCAGGATGCAACATCGAGTAGAAAGAGTCTATTGACTCTCTATAAAATGTGTTCCAAAGGGGTAGCCATGTTAGTCTATTGCAGAAAAACAAACAGAGTCCTGTGGCACTTTTAAAGACTAACAGATTTATTTATTGCATGAGCTTTTGTGGGAGACAATCCCACTTCGTCAGATGCTTTGAAGATGGGAAACGTACAGAATGAGAGGAAATTAAATGCAGGGAAATGTATGACATAGGGTCAGGTCAGGCTATAACAGCAAAGAAAAAAAAAATGTTTCTTTCCAAGTGTAGCTTTGTTGATCTTCTGTATCATTTTTATTTGTGTATTTTAAAAGAAATGACGCTGTGACTAAAGAGATTGTGAAGTCTTGTAGCTATTAAATGTGAATGTGAGGCCTTGTTGGTTTTACCTATAAATCAATTTAAATGCCAGAGTTAGTAAATCAGCTGCAAAACATAGTGGGAACATTCAATTTGATTTAGTCCATCAACTTAGGTTACATTGATAAGGAATTGAATTAAGCTAGGTCAATATAACAAAGTAGCAATAGTGGTTGCACATGGCTCTGATGTAGCTTGGAGGACATGTACAATGGATTTCTTGTTCTTCAGCAAGAGTCGTCATGGGAGGATTTAGATTTTTTAAAAATCCCTCCGAATTGTATTTTCCAATCTCATTTGTGGTCGGTTTCATGCCCTACCTTGTAGAACCTCATTTCTATAGACCGTCTGTAGAAGCAGAGGCAGCTTTTGGGGTAGGCAAAGCAGGCGCATGCCTAGGGCCCCGAGTAGTAAGGGGCGCCATCGCCTACCCCAAAAGCCATGTCTACCTTGGTCAACAGTAGGAGGAGGAATTGGTTTAGGAGGCCAGGACCATGTGGAGGGAAGCTGGGGCCGGAGGAAGTGGTTGGGCTGGCAAGAGGGGGGGGTCGCTGGAGGAGCAGGGCCACAGAGGGAGCCCCCGTGGGCCTATCAGGGGCCCCACAATGGGCCTTCGCCTAGGGCCCCCAATAGCCAAAGGCCGCCTCTGTGTAGAAGCACAGCTCCTCTGCACACTGGACATGACCCCACCATTGCAGCTGTCTGGTTTTCAGCTGATGCAAGACTTCGGCTTGCCAGGATCATCTAAATACTGTCTTGTTCATGACAGACATCCATAAACCAAGCCAATGGATGTTAAGAATACACCGTAACTTGACACTGGAAGCTGTTTAGTTTCTTCTCCTCAGGGGTTTTTAACCACCATGTTTCTGCTCCATATACTAGATTGTCATCACTACCGTGGTGAACCTTTGTATCTCAATTGTCACACAAATATGCTGCGGCTTGGAGGACTTTTAGGATTTTGAAATGCCATTGATGTAAGACTAATCTGACATGTGACCTATTTTGGATATAGAATCTCCTTACGTCAGCAGATTACCCAGAGAGATAAAACTATTCACCCATTCAATGTCATTGCTACCTATATACATTATCGACAGGTCTTCATTTCTGTTTTAAAGGATGCATGCATATACTTTGCAGCCACTTTTGATTCAGTTCCTCAATCAGCATTGTGGATACTGCTACACCAGTATGGGGTGTCTCCTGTAGGACTAAGGTCTGGCCTACACTGCCCCCAGCAGTTGAGAGGAGATACACTAGCGACATAATGTAGCTTGCACATTTCTCATGGAAGTACTTATGTTGCCATACTGAGACGTCTTCAGAGTGCTGCGTCGACAGAAGATGCACCCCAGTTGATGCTGCCTTGCTCCTTTCAGGGAGGTAGATTACCAGCATCAACCACAGAGCCCATCTGGGATCAACTGAGTGTGTCCCACTGCAGCGATCGTGACAGAGCCAGCAATGTAGACACGCCCTTAGTGTGCTTTCTGGAGAAATCGCAGTACATTTAGTGGTGTGAGGGTCAACAGATGTACTGCAAACTGATTTTCAGTAAAATGAGGGGTAGCCAGGGATGCCTTTGTTCATCTATGGCATTTAATGGTCTCATAGACTATCTGCTGATAAAACTGACAGACCAAAGTAGGAGATGTGAAATGTAAAGATTCATCTTTAGAGGATCTCAAGGATGCTTATATCACATTGCCTTACTTGGAGCAATTACTAATCACCTACAACTAATGCTGGAAGACCTGCAAAAAGACTGCAGAATCTATGGGACTTAAGATCAATGGTGATAAATCAATATAAACTTGGTTTAAATCAGAAGACTGTCTACAGAGGCTTATGTCCAGAGCTGTATTTAGGGGCTTGCAACCCAGGCCCAGACTGCCAGGCTTGTGGGGCACTGGGTTCAGGGTGCTGGTTTGTTAGTGACAAAAGGGAAAACAGAATTTCAAAAGTAAAATGTTTCAGGTATTCCATATGTGGATTCATTTTCTACTAACCTCCCAGAATGTTCTTGTTCTGGACCTTTGTAGAATCCAGATTTTTTGAGAACTACGTTTTCTTCATACCACCCAAAATGTCGTCAGTAATGTCCTCACAGGTATATAAGGGGCAGGGCGCTGACAGCCAGTCACTGAAATATAAGAATGGACTGAAGTGAAGTGAAAAACCCAGCTGTGGTATTGTGAACCTCATTTCATTGTGTAATTGTGAACGTGTTATAAGACTTGACGAGTGTAAGTCATAACTAATAAAAGACATTGGCCAGTCTTTGGATGTCTCTGATGCTGTGCTTCACTTTGCAAGGGCAAAGGTGAGAAAAACGACCGTTTGAAGTAAAAGACTAGGGATAACATTCCAAGGTTGTCACCTACTATAATGCTATTTAATATTGTCCACCCAATGCTGGTGCGCAGTTCAATTTCTTGACATTAGTACATTACAGTTAGCCTTAAAATTAAAAAGTTTCTATAAGCTCAGAGGAGACATTTTATTTTTTACTTATATATGGCATGTATAAATGCAGATTTATAGATCCTAGTATGCAAATATACCCTCTTATATGACAGAGATAAATCATGCATGCAAATCATGCATCCAAATTGTGAAATAGGCTACAAATACAATGAAAAATAAGAAAAACAACAGAGTCCTGCAATAAGCTAACATGGCTACCCCTTTAGAAAATGAAAATTAAGGTATTCAAAAGTTTAACAATTGGAGGGGGGGCATCAAAGATGCTCCTTGCCTGGGACCTCATTTGGTCTAAGGCCGACCCTACTTGAGTCAGTCACTTTAAAAATCAAACCTTTACTTAGATCAGCCAGGCCAGTGTCTCCCACTAAAGCACTACAGTCTTATGATGAAGCCCTTGACCGGGCATGTGTCTGTGTGGGTGGAGCTCTGTGCTGTCACAGAGCCTCAGTGAGTTACTTGCCAGTTTGGGGCCTAATTTATTAAATTAATTCCATCCATCGCTTTTTAAAACAGCTGCATGAACAGTGCTCCTAATTATCCATTTTAAAAGCTTGAAAATAAAAACAGTGCACATATGGGATTTACTATTGCCAAAGGAGGAAGCAGAAAACAGGAAGGGAAAATATTATTGTTAAGATGGTGTAATATATGAGGGCAAAGTATACAGAATGATTTTACATGTTTCCAACACAGGAGGAGTCATATCTTGTGTTTACTTCCCTGTACTCTAGCATCCAGGATTTTCTATCATGGGCCCATACTCCGTGTCCTTGGGGGAAATCATTTCCTGTGGAGAGGGACCATCACTTAAGTCCTATCTTGAATTTACGTGGCATTTAAGCATTGCATAGGCTTTCTGCTAGTCCTTTGCAGAGGGGTGAATTTCATTCACCATGATTATTTGTCCTTCACTAAGGACTCACACGTCCTTATCACAGTGATTTGCTAATTTGAGATTGTGGTGGCTGAGGTTTTGTGTTTCATGACTGTATGTTTTGTTTTACGCTTCTGTGTCCCAGTGGCTAGGTAAATCCCAATCACTTTGGCTATGTCTTCATTTGAAAAATTAGGTTGACTTTATGTAGTCAACTTAATAAGGTCGACTTTAAGTCAACTTAAAGTCGACCTTATTAAGTCGACTTAACAAAAGTTGACTTAACTTTTCAAGTGTAGCCGTGGCCCCTTTTTGGCTTTATTAAGTCGACTTAATGTTTTAAGTCGACTTATAAAGGTCCAACTAGGCGCTACTCCACGTCTCCACTGGCTTCAGTCGACTTAATAAAGTCGACTTAAGAGCTAGTTCGAATTAAAACGACGTGTTATTAATTCGAACTAACTTTTCCTTAATTCAACTTACGGAGCAGCTTAAGTTGAATTAAGGAAAGCCCAGTGTAGACAAGGAGTAAGTTAAGTCGACTTAAGCCTCAAGTCGACTTAATTTGCAAGTGTAGACGCACCCTTTTAGCTCTGCTTACTATTATCTCTCTGCTAATCTCTAATGTTGTCAACCCCCTATTTTAAGTTAATATCTGTTATGGTTAAGAAATGTAGGAACAGAAAAAAGCCTCTTGGCCCAGCCTGTCTGCTTCTTTTTGCTTTATCTTAATCCCTCTTTCCTGCTTTTCCAACTAGACCCCCTCAAGTCCTTTCCTTCTCTTGACAAAAATCTATGCAACTCTTGAACTCATTTATACACTTTGCTTCAATTGTTTTCTCAGTAACTTATTCCATATGCTTATTAGGCTTTGTATTCCCACACAGTTCCTTATTTACTCCCAGTTTCTGAAATCTTAGATCACATCAGTTAAACTTTTTGTTGACCTACTTGGAGGAGTTGTATTACTTTAAAGCTTCCAGACAATTCTTTGGCTTCAAAAAAGGAAAACCCACCTTTCCCTTCCTAGTCCCAGACCAAACACTCTGAAGAAAATATGTTGCAATACTTGATGTATAAATAGATTTTGCAACGTAACAAAAAGTAAAATACAGCTGATAAACCCAGGTGCAGTGACTGCTGAGTCCCCAGTTCGGGAAGTCATCAGTACACAACAAATGCTTCTTTCTAATCAGATGTAATAGGAAACTGCTTCGCAACCCTTCCCCCCAGCCATGTGAGCAGCGAATGCTCTCCTCATGATCCTATCCTGCCCGGCTGTGTAGGAAAGGCTGACATCAAGCACACCAAGGTTAAAAAAAGGCTGCTGGCACGCAGAGGAGAGACGTTTCAAAGGTCCCATCATGGTGATTCTGGCTTTTTTCCAGGATGCCCTAGGATCAGCCAAAGGACAGCAGGCGTTCCTCACACAATATGTAACCTCGACAGGTGTACCACACACAGCAGACTGCTGTCTCTGACTGGCCATCTCCCACTACACTGCTGAAGAATGAAAAAGGCTGTTGGGTCACTGATCCCTGCCCACTTGCTCTGCATACACTGTAGAAACACACATAGAATTGCAATTGTTCTCACTTTCCACCAGGAAATTGCTATCTAAAGGAGGGAAGGGGGGGAGGGGGAGTGAATTAACTCCCCTGATATAGAACTCATTGTCCAAAAGTATTGTACTGAGCACAGCCACACCATCGAAGTACTTTCCTGTTATCACGATGCTCCACACTGCTGCTTCTCGCAGCTTTACAGCAACAGTGTGGCTAGAACTCAGGTTCCCCCATTTCCAAGTACAGGGCGCCTATAACTTGAGCAAAAGGAAAGTCTCTGGCAGCAGTGTAGGGTCTATGACACAGCTGAATTCTAAATGGATCCAGGAAAGAGCAGCAGCATGTGGCCACACTTGCCAGTCAATCACGATCTGTTTCAAAGAGAGGCTATAACTCTTTGTTATGTATAAAATAAATCACTGGGGTTTTCACTGCACGGAGGTACTTTCATGGGAACTATGTGGCTATAATGCTAGCAAGAGGTAGAATTATAACTGATTCATTCACAAACAATGAGGCTGCATGTAGGTTAAGGTTAACGAGGGGGACTTTATTAAACTCTATGCGCTGCTCTGTCTGGGGGGGGGGGGGCGAAACTGCTTGCAGCATTTCTTGTTCCCTAGGTGTACCCTCAATAACAGTTTTTCCAGGGAACGTGGATCTTCTGACTCCAGTTTTGTGATTACAAAACTTCTTTCCTTTCTTTTAAACAAACATTTTCATATAAAATTTAAAGCTAATTGGCACCCAGGCCCCCTCACTCCATGGCCTTTTGGTGAGAGGTAGCACATTGCCAAGTTGGAGTCTCATCATTAACACTGCTTTGGTAAATGGTACCATTATTCTGTGGGTATGCTGGGGAGGAGGAGTTCCTTGAATCCAAGAATCCCTTGAATTTTCCCAAGGCAAACTGGAGTCTGTCATCAATGAATACAATGTCTGAAATTTTGAAAAGTGGCCCTTCAGTTTGCCAATTAGCCAGGGTGTTGACCTCTAAGAAATTTGAATAGCAGCCCACGGTAATCAAGTACTGCTTTTCCTTGAAGGTAAACAAGTCCACTTTCACATTTTCCCATAGTCAGGTGGGAAGCTCATGGTAACAGTCTCTTTCTGCTGGTAGTGTATCACATAACCAGCAGGTATCAGACCCTTCTAGCAAGAAGTGGAGCTACATTCCCTTCCAGTAGACACACCTAATACACCTGTCAATGCCCAAGGGTATGCTTTGCACGACAACTTTATGTAATGACGCTAGGACAACAGCTCCATCCTTGAAACATGATTCCATCCTGCACATTCCATGCATGTTTAATTTGAAAATATGGTTCCACTTCTAATGGTACTTTATCTGCTGGGCCCACTGCTAGAATTGTTCTCTTCACTACCTCTAGTTGGAGGTCCTTTTCCATAGCTGCTGAAACTGGGAGATAGTGAATCCATTAACAAGTTGCACATCCTAACCCCCTTCCCCCAACTTTCTGATGGATATATATGCTCGGTTTATGGTATCAGCTAACACCATTGATCGCCCAGGAGTTAGACAATATCTGTTCTCTACCTAGAGCATTGGAGGTGCTTTGACATGATTTTCTCACAGCCTTTACTAAGTGGCCATAGGCATACAGATGGAATCGCTCCATTCCAGATACCACACCCAGAAGCTCTGTTTGGGCATATCCCTGTTCAGTCTCTGACCGAGCTCTGTTATCAGTTACCAGCTTCTCCTGAAAAAAGAAGCTATACACAGTCCTTTCTCTCTGATGCATCACTGCAGAGTGTCAGTGGTTTTCCTGGCTGATAGTACTTCGGGACCATCTGTTATCGTTCGTTTCATTGTGTCAAACACTGCTGTCGGTGACCTGCTGGGTTCCACTCAGCATCCTGCCTGGTGAATGGACTGCTCCAGCCCGGTGTGGATAGAACTTGGACAGAAAACTGAACTCTTTTGAAGTGCTGTACCCCTCTGACATCCACTGGAGCTGCCATGTTTCTGGCTGCCTTGATCTTGCTTCGATCTGTTTCCAGCGTCTCTGCTGTGACCAAAGTATGCCATCTGAGGCAGTCTGAGTCACATTTTTTCTGGGCCAGCTTATGTTTTTGTCTGTATCATTGCAGAAAAGCTTGTAGTTGTCTGTCATGGTCTCTTTCACCTTCAGTTTCATTGCTCCTTTCACCTGTGATTAGGGCAGCACCTGCAATTATTTTTACCCCAGGCAGTCCTTGGGAAAGTTTTCCCTGGAAGACTTCTTGTTCCAGGCTTATTCCTAATAGCACATGCAGCCCATTGCAGTGACCAAATAGATTTAAAGGCTGAACTCTGTATCCAGACTTATGTGCCAAAACTCACTCCTCACATCCAACTGTAAAAATTCTGGCTTTGGAATGGTCTCAAAGGATGTCCTCAATTGCACAAAGTGGATAGACCAGTGGTTCCCAACCTTTTCGGTTCGAGGGCCACAAAAATAATTTTTAGAACCCTGAGGGGCCACCAGTCTATTTAATTAAATTTACATTTAAATTAAATTAATTGCATTCAAATTAATTTCAATTAAATTAATTAAAATCAATTAATTAAATGTAAATAAAATTTTAATTAAATAGACTAGTGGCCATTCAGGGTTGTAAAAATTATATTTGTGGCTCTCAAGCCAAAAAGACTTTTTAATTTTTTTTTTTAAAGAACTGAAAGGTTTTTTTAAAAGGGGGGCGAGGGTGCTGGATGCCCAGGAACAAGGCCAGTTTGTGGGCAGGTGTGTGGGTCCTAGCAACAGTGCGTCCCACGCTCCCACTCCCCTGCCGTGGCCGTGCCACCCCCACAGGCCCCCGGTCAAGCCGTGCTGTCTGCGGCCAACTCCAGCAGTCAGCACGCCCCACAGCCGTTCCAGTCCGCCCCTCCTCCTCCAGCCTTGCCGTGATGGCCCGCACCCTCCGCTCCACTCCCACACGTCTCCCAGCCACGCTGGCCCGCAGCCCCACTCACAACCCCTGGAGCCCTGGTTTGGACCAGAGAGGAGGCAGGCGGCTGCAGCAGGGCTCCCAGCCAGCGGCCCGGGCAGCACGGGCTATTTTAAAAAGCGCTGCGGGTCAAAAGGGGTTGAGAACTCCTAGGATAGACGCATCTTTTCAGTGCCTGGTTCAGGGGCTTTGGGTTTATGCATATGTGTATTTGCTTGATGGCTCCTTTACTGTCACCATGCTGCTTTCCCACCAAACTGAACCAGCCTCTACAGGTGCTACTGTAACCCATATGCCTGAAAAGGCTATCTCTGAGAGACCTGCTGAGGGTG
>ML685798.1:16088629-16110826 GCA_007922175.1 Pelusios castaneus | reverse complement strand
TAGTAGTATTTTAATGTGTGAGTGTAGCTCTGAGCAAGCTTCGCCGTGAGTCCTGTACAGACTGGATCCTGGGTCTCCAGCTGCTTTCCCCATAGGGGTTGGGATTGATTTCTGTGGGGCACTGGAGAAGGGCAACTAAATGAATTTAGCCCACCCGAAGGTTACACTACGATACCCCTGCTCTGCAGACTTTCAGTCTCCTTGTGGACTGAACCATGTAGTGCTGCAGAAATATTCTTTTACAGTAAGAAAACAGGTTCTTCTGAGAGGTCTACTTTCAGTTGTAGCTTTCCTTTGATGCCCATTGTCTTTGAAAGCATCCCCATATACTTTTAATGTTGTCTCCATTGTCCACGGGACTCCTCCGTTTGCTTTGTAGCTATAAATGTCTGACGCTGCATCCTTATCGGCTCCACAGCTTATTCCCCAAGAGGGTCTGTGCTGCCTGCTCTTTACTTCAGTTGGTACCATTTCTTATTTTGTGGGTTAGTTATTATGTGCTCACATTTTCTCCATCGGCTCATTATACTCTTATTGTACTTTATTATATTGTGCCTACTCTTGGGTTTGTCGTCATTGACAGCAGCAAATTCACCGGTGTCCGTTAGAACTTCCTGATTGACTGAGTGGGTCTGTGAAGATCCGCTCAGCTGATCAGGAAGTTCCATCCATGAACACCACCACAGCAACTGGGTAGAGCTGATTCCAAAGGAGGCCCCCTCCCTTGACTTAACGTAGTGGAAATGCTGGGAGTAGGGAAGCCAAATGCAGATACACAAGTTATTTGATCTCCATTTGGCTGTTGCTGGAAAGCAGAGGCAGTGTATGTAGACCTGCCCTTTGTAGTAAGTGTGTTCAAATTCACTCAGAGGAACAACACTGCAGGAGGCCCCACAATCCAGCTGAAGTTGCACAGTAGTTTCCATACTAACACTGGGTGCATCTACACTTACAAATTAAGTTGACTTAAGCTTGCTTAAGTCGACTTAATTTACTCTGCATCTACACTACATTTTCCTTAAGTCGACTTAAGCAGCTGCATAAGTCAACTTAAGGAAAAATTAAGCTGACTTTATAAAACCTCATTTTAAGTTGACCTTGCTGGCTAAGTTGACTTTAGAAAGTCAACTTAGCCAGTGTGGACGTAGAGTAGCCCTAAGTCGACTTTAAGTCAACTTAGGGGGCTCCAGGACTCCCCCACTGACCTCCCTGTCAGGGTGGCTGGCACAGGTGAGCCCTGCCCACCCTGCTCCTATGCCTTGCCAGGGTCCCTGTCCCTCTTTGCCCCATTGTACCCAGGTACAATGGGGCAAAGGCTGAGCCCCCTGGCATTTGGCAAGGGGTGCCCCCCCCACCATGGACCTGCCCTAGGTCCACCTAGCCCCTAGAAGTCAACCTACGCGTCCAGTGTGGACGCTCTAGGTCACTTTGGCAAGGTCCCCTTTAAGTCGACTTAAATTTTGAGTGTAGACATGCTAAGTCGATTTAGTTAAGTCGACTTAAATTAACAAGTGTAGACATAGCCACTGATGCATGCCCAGAGGTTAATATTGTCCCTTCCATTCTGGACATGATTTGAGTACAGTGGGATGAAAAATCTGGAACAGTTAGATAATCAAAATAAAAATAATTAGACAGATGAAATCCTGACAGAAATAATCCATCTTTTTTGAATGATCTGACAAGTTTGAGAAATTTAGATATCTTCATGAAGCTATAATGACCGTAAAACACCTACGTGCTTTGCTTTCTGTGTGTTCTCAATGTATACAGGGCATACATGAGTAATTATAGGTTTGCATTCCATCTTGCTGATAGCAGATCTGAGCACCTGAGACCTCTATAAATAATCCATAAATGATCCTTCAGAAATAAGTAGTCTATCAGTTTAGAGAAAATGATAGTTGGCATATAAATTACACATCTGTTTTATGTGTTTTTTTTCTTCCGTGATGGAGAATCAGATATCAAAAAACAAACCACAAATCCTCGCAAATGCATAGGATGATATTCTGACTAGTGAAATGTATAGGGTTAGGGTTAGCAGCTAGCCTTGGCCTTTGGAATTTCCATCCAGGCAGAAATCAGAATGATCACAGTTCTTGCCATTGTCAGAGTGACATACAGGACTAATTTCTTTGCATTAACTATCCAACAAAAATAGCCCCTGCTCCCTACCAAAAAATGAGAATGTAGTCTCAGCAGTTGGCATTTTCCCTTAGCTCCTGCCAGGCTAGGAAAAATCACAGTAACTGGTGTAGGAGAAAGCTTAAAGATATCTCCCAGACATTGGAATAGATTCTCAATAACAACTTTTGTCATTATCAATAGAGCCCTGCGCAGATACAAATATGTGGATCCGCATCCGATCCACATCTGCAAGAAATGGTCCGTGGATATCCGCATCACATCCGTGGATGCGGATATCATGCAGATACCCGGAGATTACAGGGCTCTAATTATTAAGTACTTCAGCTTCTCTCACCACTTAAGACTGCAAATGCCTACATTTTCCATACTCCCAATAAAATGGGTGTCCAGGAGACTATATAAAGCTAAGACAGTCATCTATGTTTTTCTGCCATTGTACCTAAATTAGATTAGAGTTCCCCATGTAACAGTCAATATTACTTGTGCTGGTAAAATATTAATCTTAGAATTAGTCCTAAGTAGTTTGGAAGAGGGTTCACTTGTAGCCAGAATATTTCTGAGGATGAGAGTACAGGAGACTATGAACAGTCTAGTTGCAGACTTCATGTTAGTTACTCCAAAGCATTAGTCTCGCCTTACGGTACAAATTTATTATTGCATCCTAGTAATTTTTTATGTGGATATACTTTCTTTGCCTCATTATTTTACACTAAACTTCAGTAAGTCACATGGGCTATGTCTACACTGTCAATTTAAGTCGACTTGAGGAGGCTTAAGTCAACTTAAATTAAGCCACATCCACACTAGGCTTTCATTAAGTCGACTTAAGAAATTCCTTAAGTCGACTTAATGAAAGCTTAAGTCAACTTAATAACTACCACTCATTAGGTCGACTTCAGCCTTCTTAGGTCGACTTAAGCCCAGTGTGGACGCATAAGTCCATTTTGTTAAGTCGACCTAAGGGCAGTTAGGTCAACACTTAACAAAGTGGACTAAGTCGACTTAAAGTCAACCTTATTAAAGTCGACTTAACAGCTTATTCAGAGAGCTGTCCATTACATTTTAAAACAACTTTTAAAAATATAATCTTCATGCGTTCATGTAAAAATGCCTTGGAAATCCTTTCAGTAATGGCCGTGCAGCACTTTGAGTAGTCTAGCCATGTCTGATACAGGACGTGCACATATTAGGGGGCTGCTTCTGCCTCACAATGTACTTGGTGTGTGTGGATAGCCAATCGTGAGCTCATCCAGCTCATGAATTCTCCTCTCTGGGGTTTTAATCTAGGCTTATCAAAAAGCAAAATCTTTATAGCAAGAAAGCCCTGCTTAGAACCAGAAAATACGTTTTTTTCTTCACCCCATGGAAAATTTGAACCAAAAAACCCCACCTGAATCTGAAGCTCTCTCTCTAGTTCTGGTATTTCTTCAGGACACAATCACACAAGATAAACACACAACTTGTCATAAATTGTTGCCTATGTAACATGCTGGTCACATGTCCCTCTGTTATGGTTAGTCCACACAGAGGAAAGGAGCTCACTGCTGCTTCCAGCTAATGGAGTTAATCCTTTAATTCGAAGGATAGTGGTCTGTGTTCTGGTGCTCGAGATCTTGGGTTCATATTCCCCGTGTACAAGTTTTGAGAGAGGTCACTATGTACCCCGGCCTTTCTCTTTATATGATAATATGTTATATTAGCCTGTTGCTATCATGGGTGCCCCCCCCCCCAGTGTAGCATTTTTTTCACTTTTATTTTTAAAAGTGTAATTGTTGTGTTTGATTCTTGTTTGTGCATGTAAAGAAAAAAATAGAAGTACCGAATGACCATGAAGAGGGGACTTTTGGAAGTGTTAGGATAAGGGAGCTTTGTGCAAGGTTCATATCTAACAAAAAGTAGACGAAGTGATCAAGGAAAAGAGAATACATCTCCATGTTCACAAGTCACATCTCCAGACACCCAGAATATATTCCATTTCCTTGCTCTGATCTGCTCAGTTCTGAAGGAAACAACTAAGAACAGAGGAGAGAAATTATAGACAAAAATGGTAAAAGACAGAAATGAAGGAAGCTGTTACGTTTTATTCTGTCTAAGATTTTGTTAAATTGGTTCTGGAAGCTTCCATGGATCAAGGGAGCTGTGAAGGCAAGTGAAGAAAACTTCATTAAGCAAAAGAGTCTGAGATAATTGGAGGTTAGGGGATAGTAGGAGTAGACTGTATTTTGCTGGGAGAGAAGAGAGAGCTTTATATTTATTAATTGAAAAAGTTCATAAGAATTAACAATGGAGCTGAGGTTTTAGGTTGGAGGAGTTCAGGGAATTTATATTTTTACTAATTTAAATAGACATGGGAGAGGCTACTTTTTAAAATTTACTTTTTAAAAGAGCCCCTGAATTGTGCTTGCAAAGCACACACTGGTTTGTACGCAAAATGCAATTTGCCGTCTCCTTGGTTTCCTTTCCAATTATGTTCAGTTATTTGTTCTTCGGAAGATAAGTGGCTAGGGCTTTGCTATCGGCAGTTGGTGCATGGAGTGGAGACAGGCCAGGAATAGTGAGTCACATGGCATTGTAGTTATGTGGCAGGACGCACAGTCGCAAGAGAAAAGGAAGCTAAGTGGAGCCTTCCAGGTATGTCTACACTACAGCTGGGAGCGAGTCTACCAGCATAGGTAAATGGATGTGTCTTAGCAGGGCTGAGGCTTGGGCTCTTAAAAATAGCAGTGTGGACATTACGGACTGGGCTCTGAAGCTGGTCTGGGAGGCTGTCTCCTAACTGCAGTGCAGAATTACTCACCTGACAAGGGCCTGCCCTGAGCAGAGTGGCGCCTAAGCGATTGGCTTGCACACTTTTAAACCGAATCCTCCTAAAAAAAAGGCTGCAACCATGAGCCACAACTATTTTTACAACTGACCTTAGTTCCATGAGAGGAATAGATAGAGATGAGTTATTTCTACAGAAGCCGGGGTGCTTTGAAATACCTAGGGCTTGATTCTTACTCTCATTTACACTGAGGTCCCTTTACCACACTCATGCAGTGTAAAGTGGCTTTGTAGTGGAAGCAAATTACATTTACACCCACTTTTAGGCCCCTTTGCACTCCCGGCATGGTGTAAAAAGACCTTAATGAAATGAGAATCAGACCCTTGATTATTTAATGTTGTATGCTTGGCTGACCCTACAAACTCATTAGAGGTGGGAGTCCCAACGAACTCAATGAGAGCTCCCTGTGACAAGTGCTTACAGCGTTAAACCTATTAAGAAGATTATTGATAAATTGCTGTGGGGAATTTGGGCCATTCATGAAAACTGGCTATTGGAAATGTTCTAATGAGAGCCTGAGGGTACATGCCAGTGAGGTGGTTTTAAGCTGCCCCAAATCCTTTTTTTTAAAAATGACTTGGGAAGGAGGGCTATATATGGGGGCGTGGAGGTGGTGACAATATGCTGTAATACAAACAAGGAGTCCTGTGGCATTTTTAAAGACTAACAAATTTATTTATCTCATGAGATTTCGTGGGAGAAAATCCCATTTTGTCAGACGCATTCCTTTTTGGCAATATTGAATCAATACCTATCCAAATTCTGCTTTCTTCAGGGGGCATATGCAGCTACCTCTGAAATCCAGGGATGCCTCATACATGTATATGAGAGCAGACAAACAGTAGTCCATAAATGACAATCTAGGTCAGTGGTTTTCAAATTATGGGTTGTGACTCAGTATTGGCATAAATGATTTTTTTCAACTGGGTCCCAAGAAAAAAAGGTTGAAAACCACTGATCTAGATCATAACAACATGCTGAACCCCGTCGTAATATGAATCGTTAAGAAGGAGACTTTATGAGTGGAGTGGTTTTAATTATTGTTGTGTAATTTTATTGTTATCACTCCCATTAAATGTTAACAAACATTTCTTATTTTTGGTTAACCAAAATCTTTCTTAGATTGCACAGTAGTTAATGAAAACCATATGAATGCATGTGGAAAGACACTGATTCTCAACTAAATTTAAAACAAAGTAGATCTATAAACAAGCAAGATTGCAGTGAATCATAAACCAATATGGGAATCTAAAAGCTGCCTTGGGTAGCAGAGTACATTTATAGCCCAAAGATTTATATTGTTAAGGGCTGAACTGCTGTCTGAGTACAGCTCTCCCTAACCCACAGAGATACCTCTTTCTCAGCGTTAGATGGTGAGGTTCAAGTGAATGTCATTCCTTCTGTATATGTAGATTAAACTAGCTGGAAAAGAATGTCCATGTGAGATAAATTTTGACATTCCAACTAAGGCCAGCTTTGCCACTTGTGATTACAGGATATAGAAAAAGATTAACAGAGTGTCTGAAAAAAAGAACTTGAATCTCTTTGGAAACTAGAAGTCAAAACACTAGAATTCCTGTTCTCAGCAGGAAACATTTTGCTTAAGATGATTTAGAAAGACTTGGCATTTGAGACAAGTTAAAAAGTATCTAGTACAGGGACACAACATACACTTGAACTACAGGTAAGCTTCACTCTACATATTTCCAAATATGTAAGTGGAATAGATGCATGTAACCACATACACAAACAAACATTAAAAAAACATTAAGGTTGCAAGTTGAACACTCAAAAGTTAGGCAGTGCCAGAATCAAGGTTATCTCTGAAATTTTAATCTGGCTTCCCTCTGCATATGCATTATGATGTAGACTTAAACTACCTTGTCACCCACTATTTTTTTGAACAGAACCCCTGCCTTATTCAGTGCACAGTCTGAACGGGTGCTCACTGAATGGGTAGCGATGCTCTAGTCCTTTTTATCCTTACTGTGAGCTCGTTTTATTTAACACATACCATTCAAGACCTCCACTGAAAATAGAATTATTAATTTCATCTTGGGCTTTCCTATGGTGCTCATTACTTCAGGATCTAAGCGTGTCTCTGAAGTTAATGAATTTATTTTTACAATGACCCTGTGAGCTGGCGTGGTGTTATCACTGTATAGATGGGAACTGAAGTACAGAGAGATTAACTGCAAACCTGTCAAAAATGCCCACTACTTTCGGGTCCCCAATTTGAGACACCATGGGCCTGATTTTTCATCTGACTTAGCATTATATTTTCAGAGCATAGCTCCCACTGACTTCCGTTGCAGTTGTGTATGCAAATCAAGACCTAAGTGTCAAATTAGGTGCCCTGAAAATAATACACACAATTCAAGTAGTCACCTATGAAAAGATTAGTTTAAATGACTTGCTCAGCAGCACATAGGAACTCTCTGGCATAGCCAGGATAGAATCAAGCATTCAGTTGCCTTATCTGTGATGTCATCGCTTTCCCCATGCACTCCCCACTCTTCAATATCTGCAACAAATACGGCTGTGGTCCTATAAGTACCTAATCCAGTACACAGAACTAGTTCATTCCCTGAGCACTGTCCATCCTGTCCATTGAATGAGGCAGGTGTCCGTGTGGCAAAGAACAGTATGGGATCATATAATTATAGACAGTACCGTACTCAGAGCTGACCAGAAAATGACAATTCCATTTGACAGCAAGTTTGGAGGTTTCAAAATTTGTTTTCATTCCTCATTGGAATGAAAAATCAATGCTTTCACATGTTCTAATGAAAATGTGATTGTGTTGCAATGACTGATGCCTGAGCTTTCTCTTTGGGCTTGCAAGGTGTGCATCCCCTGGTTGTTTAGGGAATTGGCCTATGGACAGCTCAGGTTCAAGTCGCTGATTCACAGCAAAGTTTTTTTATTCCAGGTTATTCCAAATCAGCCAGGATAGGGAGGAACTGCACCTGCATGTTCCACATCCCAGGCCAGTGCATAACCATGAGAATATAGAATGTGCAAGAATCACTGCCTCCCAGATAAAAGCTTAGTCAAAAGCAGTACATCTCTGTGAAGTATTTTGGGTTTCTTGAAACAAAATATTTCAGCACAATTCTGACCAGCTCTAGTCAAACACACAAGGGAGACAAACTATGTTTTAATGTCCAGCTTAATTCAGGCATTTCCTACCCTCTGAATGCTGGACTTTGCAACCTGAATATTTTTTAAATCTTTTTTTGTAAGTTTGTAAGCTTTTAAAAAAGCAAATGAAAGAAAACCTCAAAATTTCATTACATGGACCCAGACTGACCCCCTGAGCACATTGGCAGCAGGTTTGGAAATTTTATTCTCACAGCACAGGACTCTATCATTTGAGCTAATGGAGTGAGTAACTGATAGCAGGAGTAGACTGTTATCCGCTGTGGGCCAGCATCAAAAGTGGAGATGAGACACATACTTTGTCAGGTTGTGGCAGTGAGTATATTCTAGTGGTGGTTAGAAACCCTTTTCCCCAAACCAACCTGACCTCTTCTGCTCCCATCATCCCAATCTGGCTCTGTCACACGGTGCTCACATCCCTTCTCCCCTGTTCCATACCCCATGGCCTGCTTCTATTCTATCCCAGTGCTGCAGTCTGCTCTATTTCCCCCTCATTAAGAGGAGCCGTGAGCACACAGGAGAGAGAGTCTCCATGCTCTCTGTTCCAAATGCCTGGATTCACAGCAGCTCCCAGCACCTGGAAGGAATAATTGCAGGGACAGACCTCATTTCTAGAAGGCCTGGGATGAATCATATCCAGTGCAAA
The DNA here is from genome assembly GCA_007922175.1 of Pelusios castaneus. Classification (NCBI taxonomy): domain Eukaryota; kingdom Metazoa; phylum Chordata; order Testudines; family Pelomedusidae; genus Pelusios; species Pelusios castaneus. The sequence goes on along the minus strand of ML685798.1, from coordinate 16,102,043 downwards.
CAAAATCTTTGGAGAATTTTGCTGCCAAACTCAAAGTCCCGACTGTATATTGTGAATGGCAGTTTTCAGAGGCCATTGGTCAGATCTGGGTGGAATTGCACAAGGATGGCAAATGGCAATTCTTGGACCCCATGGGAATTCTGCTGCCAAATTTCAAGTCTCTGCTCCAGCGCATGAAGGTGCTAGACCTTCCCAACAAAATGGTGGCAATAATTTTTTAAACATGGGCAGAGAAACATATTTTTTTCCCTAACTCTATTCTCAGAAATGGCTGAACCATTTTTGCTGAAACTTTTCAAAAAAAAAAAAAAAAAAAAGAAAGAAATTCAGCCTGAGGCAGATAATACACTCAGCATGGGAAACTTCAGACCAAATGGTTTACATTTGACAAAATTATATAAGCAACTAAAAACAATGTCTTATAGTAAGAAATGTTAGACCAGTTTATCTATAGACATTACCATGAACAAGTCGCTCTAATCCTGGCTCTTCTATTGTCTGCCGGTGTCCTTCGACAAATCACAGCCTGCTGCAAAATTTCAGCAGGGTTGATGCAAAGTTTTTTGTAAAGTACAGTGCTTTGAGGATGAAAATAGTATATAAGTGTTATGTATTATTAGCTAAGAGATTTTCCTGCTTATGGTATTATGTTGTATTTATATATGTACATCCGAACACTTACTTTATACTAGAGATGGGCCAGAACTAGCTACACCAGTGGTTCCCAACCTGTGGCCCGGAGGTGAAAAGTGGCCCTTGAGGGCTTTCAAAGTGGCCCTCAGCTCCAGTCCTGTTGGCTGCAGGCAGGGCCGTCCCTTGGGGGGAGCGGGGCCCTCGGCCAATAGGCCTACGCAGGGCCCCACCCCCCCATGCTGCAGGGGAGCGTGGCGGGCCCACTGGCCCACTCCGCCCCCCAGGGAGCTGGCCCCAGAAGCCGAGGCCGCCGGGGGAGGAAGTCGGCTCCGGCCTCAGCCCCAGTACCGACCTGGAAAGCTGCCGGTGGGGAGCTGTCTCCAGCCCGGGCCGCCGAGGTAACAGGCCCAGGGAGCCGGCTCCAGGCTCCGGCCTCGGCCCCGGCCCAGGAGGCCGAGGCTGCTGGCAGAGAGCCGACCACATGCAGGTCTGTGGGGCAGGCCAGCCCAGAGGCGGGGCTCCCCCCACGTGCTCCGCCCCGGGCCTGCCTGCTCCGCCCTGGGGGCGGGGAGGGCCGCCCAGGGGCTGGGCATAGTGCTCCCGGGCTGCCCCACCCCGCTGCCTAAGGCTAGCTGCCGAAGGCAGTGGGGAGGGTTGCAGGAGAAAGTGGCCATGGAGGGGGGACTGCGACGCGGGCCCCGCACTGCCCTGCTGTGAGCGGGACAGCGCGGGGCCCATGTAACCGCGGGGCCCGGGGCGATCGTCCTGTTCGCCCCCCCAGGGACGGCCCTGGCTGCAGGATGGAGTCACTGCCAAAGGACCCAGGTGGAGCATGCTTATGCAGGGCTAAAAGACTGATGCTGCAGCCAAAGAATAGGAGATTAGCCCTCCCACCCCCCTGGCTGTAGCAGGAGCACTGCAAGCACTCTGCCTAGGGTCATAGGTAGAGCCCTGCAAATCCGTGGATATCCGCATTACATCCGCAGATACAATGCGAATATCTGTAGACAATTTCTTGCAGATGCAGATCAGATACAGATACATATATTTGTATCTGTGCAGGGCTAGCACCCTGAAGATCTGTGTATATCTGCATTATATCCACATCCATGAATACAATGTGGATATCCGCAGACCATTTCTTGCAGATGCAGATCAGATGGGGATCCACATATTTGTATCCGCTCAGGGCTCTGTCCATAGGTGCTAGGGTCCTTGGAACCAGAGGGAGGAAAGGGGAGGGGAGCACAGAAGTCCCCCTGACTGCAGAAGGGAGCCACTGCCTTGGGACACAGATAGAGTGCGCAGAGCTACAAGATGTGTGTGGTTTCCCTGCTGCAGCTAGGGAGATGGGAGATCAACGAGCGAGCAGGCAAACTGATTTTTGGGGGGGGCCCTTCTGGTGGAGACTGGTGGTCCTTCAGGGCTGTAAAAATGGTATCTGTGGCCCTGGAGACAAAAAGTTTGGGAACCACTGAGATACAGGATCTTACTCTTTCTACCAACTAGTTTGGTACAAAACCAGACTTGGAACCAAAATTTGCTTCTAGAGATCTCTTTCTAATAGTCTGAATGGCAAAATCAAATCCAAATACATAATGAACTCTGGGAAAGTTTAGATTCAGATAGTAACAAAGTCCATACCTCATGTTCAAATCTAATATGCCTGATATTTTGCTTCTTGTTTCTTTATCTATACAAGAGACTTCCTCTTTCTCTTTACAGTTTTTAGGAATAAATATTGTTTCAAGGGGTTTCCTAGGTGTAAGATGGACCTACATGTGCCCCAGTTTATATATTCTATCTGCACTCTGTTAAAAAGGAAGTTGACTGTATGTACTAAGGACAGAGAGGAGAAAAAAGAAAAGAGTCAGTATAGTACCAAGAATATTAGATTAACCACACTGTTGAAAATATACTCTTTGGTTTAATTTAATCTTTAAAAGTCTCCTGATGACTAATATTGTCAATTCTTGCTTGGCTCAATTGGACGTTGCACAAATCCACATTCAGTCTTTTTTGGCAGGCCTTTTTATCACCAGTTACACAGTGATATTTGAATGTCAAGAAGATGGGCCAATCAGTGTATAGAAAATTGATTTGAGCAGTGCTATGTGCTCTTGGTTGGCTGCAGATAAACAACTCGGGTAATATTCCGATTCTGATCTTCCTGATACTTCTTTTGGAATATGACATAATAGAGCAACTGGTTCCCTGGAAACCAGGAAAGCAAAATCATTGCTGAGAAGTTTTGTTCTTCTTAACATTATTAGATGGTGCAGTAGAAGTCTAAGAAACGTTGTTCACATGCAGTCATTTTGTTAAAAGGGTTTGTGACATTTGTTGCTTACTGGTGATTTTAACACTGAAATTTGGAGGAAGTGATTTCTGTGAGAAATCTTTAAGAAGGAAAACTTTAAGCTACCCTGTAAATTTTAGGCTGTATTGCCTTTTTGTAAAGCTTTTTTCTCCCCCAACCACAGTGTATTTGATATAAATGAAGTAGTTTAATGGAGTGCCAGTATTATTGATTTAAAATATTTTCTTTCCCTCCAATCACTTCCTATTTGAATTCAGTGGCTCAGGGATCAAGGGCAGTATGTGGGTCTGGGTAACAAATGAATCCTGAAACGCTCTGACTCTACGTGCTCCCCAGAAATAACACAGTGGATCTGAGGTACCACACTTCTGTTTCCTTTGAGACACATTTAACTGTAATCCATTCTTGAGGTCTGGGGACAATCAAGCACAAGGTATGTCTACATTGTGAGCTGAGGGAGTAATTCCCAGCTCAAGGCAGCACTTCTTGAATAGCAATAGTCTTCACTTTTTCAGTTTCTGGAAGGATGGATTCTCTCTCTTTTCCTCTGCCTCTGCCTTCCCATTCTCTTGTTGTGCTCACCCACATTATTTCCCTTGTCTTCTCCCGCATTGAATCTTTTCTCATGTCTTCATTCTTTCTCTCTTCTCTAGATTTGCTCATCCATTATTTCTTCTAACACTGTCTTTCCTCTCTCCCTCTTGCCTCTCTTCTGTCATTCCCTCCTTTACCTCTTCTAGTCTGCCTGTCCCAATGATTACTGGAACTAACACATTTTCATATATAACTAACAATTACATTTATGCACATTAGATTTCTGTATGTCTCAAAAGGGATCACAAGTGAACATACCCAAAAAGAGGTATGCCAAAGGCGGGAGTTTGCAAATTAAGGAAATTAGTTACTGATTTGCTTTGATACACATGCTATATGAGAACTAGAGCTACATCAAGCTGCAAAAGTTTGAGTCCCAGTCATATTTTTCAAACATCCCTGAAGCTGGGCGGATATTTGGATCTTCTATAGAATTTCACAAATACACAAAACCCTTTGTTAATGTGGAGGCAAAGTTGAAACTGCACAGCCATGACTTGTGCCCTCAGTCCCTTTCCTTGTCTCTTTGGATGCTCAATTTTTCTTCCTAGATGCTCACTTGATCTCCTTGGCTATGTCTACACTTGCAAGTTAGGTCGACTTAAGGAGGCTTAAGTCGACCTAACTTAGTCCCTGCCCACACCAGGTTTTCATTAAGTCGATTTAAGAAATTCCTTAAGTCGACTTAATGAAAGCCTGGGTCGACTTAATAAGAACCACTGGTTAGGTTGATCTAACCCTTAAGTTGACTCCTTAGTTTGACCTAAGCACAATGTGGACGCTTAAGTCCACTTTATTAGGTCGACCTAAAGGCAGTTGGGTCGACTTACTAAGTCCCCGTTCAGGGAAACCACTTTGTAAAGTCCACCTAATAAGGTCGACTTAACAAAGTCAACCCAACGTTTTGTAGTGTAGACATAGCCCTGGAGCTGTTCTTAGTTTTGTGGCTGAGTTGTAGATGCTCCCCCTGCATTTCCAAGTTTTTCTCATTACATGCCCTTCTTCAGCACTTCAAAGTCTTCATTCCCAAGTGGGAAATAAAATCTAATCTTCATCTCTTTTTAGCTGTGCTTTTTGAAAAGCTTATTGATGAATAATGGCAATGAGCCTTAGTTAGCTATTGTTTCAAGCTCATTTCTCACTTTGTTAGTGATTCGGAATTTCTTTGAAGTATTCTTTTATATTTGCACCAATGAAATCAGCTCTTTCCTATTCCAAATGGTGTGGCAACTTCTTTTTCTTTCTTGATAATAATAACAGGGTGAGATTAAATATGGGGACTTCTTTGGGATTCACAGAAGAAACATTACAACAGCAACCTCTTATTTTGTTTCAGTCTCAGTCTCAAAGTATCTGCAACCTCTCCCCTAGTCTGTCATATCTTCAGTCTGAGGCTAATACCCACAGTATATTTCTCACTAGAAACATTTCTGTTGTAGTACTTGGGTGTGATGAATACATACCTGGACTAGGATAAAAAGTATATTTTTAAAATCTGTTAGCTGAGGGTTTGTCTTGACTAGGATAAAGGGTGTGTTTTTAGACGAAGTTAGCTGACATGATCTACCTAAAAACATTCTAAAACTCTAGTGTAGATGAGGAAGCATAGACTTATATGCTAGCTGGCCAACTGGAAGTGTTGGTTCCCTCACTAAGATTCACCTTGACCAACTAATGTGTTAAAATATAACTTGCCTTCTCTACACTGGAGTTTTAAAATGTCTTGATTACAATATTTTAGCCCATATATTTTAAAAAATATCTTCTATTTCAGTCTAGACAAGCTGTTAGGTTTTGCTTAGTGGACAGAACATTGGACTGGAACTCAGGGTTCTATTCCCATGTCTACCATTGGTCTCCTACATTTGGGCAAGTCGTTCCACCTCCCCGCTGCTGCTGAAACAATCCCCCTGCTGCCGCAGGAAGGCCCCCCATCACTGGAAGAAAAAATCCTGGGAGGGCAGTCTGGGTTCAGGCGGGTTTGTTTCAGCGGTGGGGTGGGGAAGTCTTTCAGTGTTGCAACACAACAGTTGAATACTAGAGAATACTTACTCTTCCCTTAGTGCAGGGCACTGGTCTAGATGATTCATCAACGTTCCTTCTAGTTCTACTTTTCTATGATTCTATCTTTGTGGTGGTAGTGTGGTCGTATGTGGAGACGGATACATAGAGTGGTGCATCATCCATATATTGCTGACACTGGGTTCCTATTCTCTTACTACTTCACCTAATGGCTGCAGGTGGATGTTGAAAGAGACCAGAAAGTGAACTGATCCTTGTGGGAATCTACAAGAGAACAGACTAGCGGTGGAGGCACAGTTCCCCATCATTACTGTTTAGTTGCCTCTTTCCAGAAAACACTTAAACCATTTTAGTGCATTTCCCTGGACCACTGCCACTTCTCTCCAGCATCTCCTCGTTGACAGTATCCAATACTATTGCTTAGACATTTGCCAGAGGTGACAATAGCTTTGGAAAAGTAGTATAGACCAGTTTGAGAGAGGTAGCCATTTTAGTCTTGTTCAGCCAGACAAACAAGGAGTCCTGTGGTGCTTTTAAAGACTAATACATTTATTTATCACATAAGCTTTCATGGGTCAATCCCACTTCATCAGACACTAAAATGGAAAACACACAGGGTGAATCTACATTTGTAAATTAAGTCGACTTAAGCTTGCTTAAGTCGACTTAATTTACTCTGCATCTACACTACAGTTTCCTTAAGTCGACTAAGCAACTTGCTGCTCCTTAAGTCGAATTAAGGAAAAGTTAGTTTGAATTAATAACGTCTCGTTTTAATTTGAGCTAGCGCTTAAGTCGACTTTATTAAGTCGACTTAAGCCGGTGGAGCCGTGGAGTGGTGCCTAGGTGGGCCTTTTTAAATGGACTTAAAACGTTAAGTTGACTTAATAAGGTCGAAAAGGGGCCACATCTACACTTGAAAAGTTAAGTCCACTTCTGTTAAGTCAACTTAATAAGGTCCATTTTAAGTCGACTTAAAGTCGACCTTATTAAGTTGACTTTATAAAGTCGACTTAACTTTTCAAGTGTAGACATAGCCATAGAAACTGGAAGGAACCATGACAGGTCATCGAGTCCAGTTCCCTGCACTCATGGCAGGACCAAGTATCCCCATTAAACCAACCCTGACAGGTGTTTGTCTAACCTTAAAAACCTCCAATGTAGGAGATTCCACAACCTGCCAAGGCAACTTATTCCAGTGTTTAATCACCCTGACAGTTAGGAATTTTTTCCTAATAAGACTGAACCTCCCTTGCTGTAATTTAAGCCTGTTGCTTCTTGTCCTATCATCTGTGATTAAGGAGGATAATTTATACTGGGTCTTCAAGTTATCAGGATCTGAAGAGGTAAATAACCTTTCTATCAGAGCATTCTGCATCAGAGTGAGTTGGGAGGAAATTTGCTCTTCATGTGAAATACAGCAACTACACTAAGAAAAAATATCATTAAGATTAATTTCCCCAGTTTTTAAATATCAACAGTTTGACTCAGAGCCTGTTGATCTTTAGCTCCCTTGAGAATTGAGACTCTAGATTGTCACAGCCTAATCCTCCTCTCACACCGCTTTTGCAATGCAGTGTGAATCTGTCAGCTAGCAATAGAGTTTAGCCTGTGTAAATTGGGAGAGAGAAGATAACCAGGCCTGGTGTATATACCAAGCTTACCATTTTCAAGCTCTCAGTGTGACAGGTACGGGGAGTTGCTCTTCTGTGTGGTTTCCCTCTTCCTCAGTGGAAGGAACATGTGTAAAAAGAAGGAAATCAAGGTTAATCTAGATAGCTGGATCAATGGCTGGCACCAGCAGATTTCTGCTCTTTGAACTGTCTCCTGGCAGAAATATCACACTGTTCCAAAGGGTGTTGCCCTGGAGCATTGGTGTAGCAGGAGCCAATCAAAATCTGCTTATCAGCTTGCTTTCCCAGAGGGCTGGCTGACACATGCACTGGATTTTTTTTTTTTATACTGATTTAACACCAAGGATTTATGGTTCATATCTAACTGCACATTGCAGGGCACTATCTAAATAGGTATTTACCACATTGGGAGGGCACTGAAAAGATACTGCTATGTTGAGCATTGCTCAGCTCCTTATCCTTATGAAAAATGAATGCACACCAACTAATTGAGGCATATAAATCATAGGGCATCGTGATAAGAATATACCCCTTAAATTAATCATCATGCTGTTTGTAAAGAGGTAATTTTTTGTCAGACACGCACTCAAGCACCACTACACAATTCTGCAATCCTATTTTCCTCTGAATAAAGTCATATACCTGGATGCATTCAAGAAGTCATTACTTTGTTTAGGAGCACATTGGTCATTCAAATCTAGAGCCCTGCACTGTATTGCCTGATACTAGAGTGCTCTATATCTCTGTATAGTTAATTAAAAGATATGGTGCTCACAGATGGCACTCAAGAATACATACTATACTTTCTTGGTTTGTTGGGTCCAATAAAACTTGTTCTGTGTGCATTGCAAATGGCTTCCGCTGGCTACACTTCAAATCGGTTCTTAATACTGCCCTTAGTCCACAGGCTGGAGAATCTGTCAATGAGAATTGCACAAAAAAGGATAGCTTATTTCTTCACAATTTTAAAGGTGGATGCAGCCTTTTATGGAAATCCCAAACTCAACTGCACATGCACAAACCTGCATGTGTACACACTTACATAAAAACCTGCTGGCATGTTCTATTACCCAAGTATCAAACACATCATTTTTTTTGTAAGAGCATCCATGGGACTTCTCTCTGGAAACCTGGCCCTTAAAATTCAGCAGGACTCAGATGCAACGTGCCTTATTTGTCATTTTGTATATGTTCTTATAATATGAATTGGTGGTGACCAAGGTCTGTAGGGGGACCCACTGGTGGTTGGGGAAGGACTGATGCTTCACTTTCCTCTTTGTTTCCAGCGGTAGCATGGGGTATGTCCAACCCAACCCCCTGTGGGGTGGGTTGAGGAATGTGGTGACCCCGCAGTTAGAGCTCACCTGATTGTCCTTGACCTCAAGACAGTGCGGACCAGTTGCCAGAGTCAGGGGGGCTGTGTGGTCCTAAGGTCAGATTCTGGGGGGCTGCCACCAGCAGAGTAATAACTAGAGTAGGGAGACCCAAGCCATCCCTACTCCATCAGGTCCCAGCCCAGTGCCCTAGCAGTGACATGGCTGCTTGCCACTGAGTCAGAGAATCTAACAGCAAAATGCTGACTCTTCCCCGGGTCATGGCTGTTTCCCCCTCTCTGGCAAAAGCTGCAACAGTTACTGGACTGGAGCCTCCAGTGAACATCCCGCCTTCTCCACAGTCAGCCTAGAATGAGCTGGGCTGTTCCATTTTATACTGCGGTAGTAGTTGGAGCATGCCCAGCACAGTCTGGGGGGGCTGGATTTCTGCAACCCATAGTGTGTGGCTAGCCTTGTTGTGGCCATTGGGGGTGTATGTCTATCCTCCCATAAGCAGCTAAATCCCATTAAAGCACATTATTAATACTGTCTCACAACTTTCCCATAAATCAGTTGTTGTAGTCACCACAGGTACAAGATGCAGTCACAAGTGGGAGGGGAGGAACTCCATGAAAATCTCATTGTTTAAATATGGAAGAATTTGAGAACTCCTGACCTAAATAGCATTTTAATAAATTAATACAGTGATATTCTTGTTGGGTTTTGCTTTTACTTGTATGGCTACTACCTCCAAACCTCTTTCAACTACTCAGCTCACATAGCAAAAAGAACATACAAGGGAGAACCATATCATTTTAGTTAGAAGTTAATTTCTCTGTTGGGGAAAGTACAGCTATGAATAAGACAGTAAGGCTATGTCTACACTGGCAAGTTAGTTCGAATTGAGGAAGCTTAATTCGAACTAACTAAAGCCATGGCTACACTAGGCTTTAATTAGTTCGAATTAAGGGCTTCCTTAATTCAAACTAATACATTCGAATAGGCTATTCGAACTAAGGGTTAATTCGAACTAGTTAGTTCGAATTAACCAATGTGGCCATGTTAGTTCGAACTAATTGCTTAGTTCGAACTAACCAGCCCATTGAATTCAATGCAAATCGCTAATTCGAACTAAGCAAGTGCCATGAATGGCACTTGCTTAGTTCGAACTAAATTTTGCTAGTTTGAATGAAGTTAATTTGAACTAACTAAAATTAGTTTGAATTAGTTAGTTCTAATTAACTAATTTGAACTAATTTTAGTAAGTGTAGACATAGCCTAAGATACTCTACATTTCATGGCTTTTCAAGGACAGAGTCTACCTCAGTTGAATTCATGCATTTCCACTGTCTTCATTACACACATATAACCAAGGGCTGTATTTAGCACTAAAACTGTGGAAAATACTTGTGATAGCAAGATGCCTTTTGCCAACAGCTGGAAATGGCGCTAAGGCAAAAATCAGCTATCGACAGTAAATAGCACATGATCATTTTATGATTGTGAGCTCCAGGGAAAGGGCAGTAGAGAGTCATTAGCAAAAAAAAAAAACAAAAAAAACACACAACACAGGCCTGAATGAATGTCACTATTTTAAAATGAGTGAGCGAGACCAAAGTAGAAATGTGACAAAATATATTTCATGTCACTGTTGATCTTTGAGCAACAATGTGATTAGCGAAGTATTCTTTTTACATTTCAAAGAGTTTAGAGCACAATGCTAGAGAGATAAACATCCAGTGCTGCTGTTCACTGAAAGACATCTTTCTGACAGCAAGTTACTTTTCATGCCTCCTTTACCAAAAAGAGCATGTGGTTTTAGTCAAAGATTAAAGAGAAAATCCAGTATATCCACTGCAAAAAGATCCCCAGTAGTATTTATTTTATCCCAATGATTCTATCCTTTAAAGTTAAACCATGCTCCCCTGCCACGTTCGTACAAACTTGGGAACATTCAAGGAGGTTGCAGTCACTTTCCCATGAACTTGCAGGGCCTTCACTCCTCATCTGAGTAAGCAGCAGCTGCTGGGAAAAATAAAACATCCACAATTCCTTTCTTTAGCTGCTCTAGAGATGTTAATATCCTCTTCATGTATGTTTCCTCTTCCCCCCAGAATGAGCTTGTTAGCTGGAAGACCTCTGCTCTTTAAAGGCCAAGTGTGCCACCACGAGGAAGCCAAGAGCCGTAAATGAGGTCTGCACCCTTCATGCTTCCCAGTCATGAACTGCAGCACAACTTCCTTACTTAAGCATTATTGGCTTCGACAGCTGCATCAGCTTAAGCAGGATTGAAAAGAAAAGAAAAGAAAAGAAAAGAACCTCTTTCCTACTTCTGAAATGACTCTCACAAAGTCACCTTTTTAATGCTCACTTACCCAAAACGCACTCAGCCACTGATTCCAGCAAACCCATATGCTGCCCCTGCTGCTGGCCAGGTCCTGGGGGATGAATTTTTTCCCCTTCAGCAAGCCTCTAGAAATGTCATAGAAATTTATATGCTTATTCACAGTGACGATAAAGCAGAAAACCAGTGTTTCAGCTATTTTTGTTTTGCTTTGCAGATGGACAGTAAAAGGCATAAATCTCTTTCCCGCTGCTCCAATATCTTACCCAACTCCCTCTCTTATGTCAGAGCTACAGCCAATCATCTTAGTTTCTTAGGATCTGTAACCCCACCCATCTTCCTCTTCTTACAAAGAAATAGCAAAACAAACGATTAGGAATCTCACACCACATTTACCATGTTTTGCATATTAAGCCCCGACACAATTTTCTGTGCAGTTGTCTAGTCAGACTCCTCTTGATTGTTCTGGATGGAGACACAAAGGCAAGATGCAAGTAGGTCAAGTCCATATTGCTACCATTTCTGTGCTATAACAGTGATTCCGTTGACAAAAATGCATGTCTTTCTCCCATTACACTGTCTGATATATGTCCTGATTTATAGCGCTGTGCAGGAGGTGTCCATAAATCAGGCAAGGAACTTAATGACGGGAGCTGGATTGACCACCCATTGAAGTGCATGTGGGTAATAGACTTGGGCTATATTTTAAAAGTGTTTGGCATATAACCTCAGTAAAGGCAATTGAAGAGGGCGGGGGAGGGGGAGATGCAGCTAAATCTCTTCACAAGCTACATTTACAGTTAAATCACCTGATAAAGTCTCTGCTTATAGCATTGTAAAGGTCCTGCCTCAGACAGCACGTGACAAAGGCAACTCTGAATTAGCGGCTGAAGTCCTTTGATCTGTTGATAGATGCAAGCCATGAGAAAGTTCATGACTTGCTATGGAAAACAGTTTTAATGCAACTGATATTTTCAAGTTCCAAAGGGGGTAGCAGAAAAACAACAGAGTCCTGTGGCACTTTTAAAGACTAACAGATTTATTTATCGCATGAGCTTTCGTGGGAGAAAATTCCACTTCGTCAAACACTTTGAAGATGGGAAACTTACAGAATGGGAAGAAGTTAAATGCAGGGGAGTGTATGACAGAGGATCAGGTCAGGCTGTAACAGCATATCAAAATAGGTGTTAGGATTCAAACATTGGGGAACAGCATATAGAGGAAGGTGAGGTCAAATCACCTGTTGTAATGAGAGAAAAATCCGTAGTCCCTGTTTAACCCCAAGGCAACGGAGTCAAATTTGCATATAAATTCAAGTTCTGCAGATATTTTCAAGTGATTTATCTGGGTTTAGAATGCCAGGAACCAGATGTTTTGCAATGTGATTTTTGTAAATGCACACAACTATTACTAATTACTGCTAGTATGGGTGGCCTTGGTAGCACCTGCCATGTGCTATGTTTCTCTTTCCAAGCAGAGAACAAGGCATAGTCCTTGCACTAAAGAGCAATGCCTTTGTGACATCTTCTTTACATCCTATCAAAGACAGAATGGAAGTCAGTTAACTACCCCTTGCATCCTCTGACTTATCCTCTTTGCCCAGAACTGATCTGTGCTGCATGGATGTTCAGTTGCAAGCTTTTTATTGAGGAGTCCAAAGTACTAAAATAGAAGAATTGGCTCTTTAATAAGAGAACTGGGTCCTGTAATTCCCACCCCCTTGGGAGGAGTCTTCAGACAGAAAGCAGAAGAGAGGCTAACACTGCAAAGAATGAAGTGAAGATTTCTAACTGGAAAGACAGGTTTCCTCCACTTGCTTGTTATTGTACAGAGTGGCACTGTGTTCAGTAGACAAACACTAGAATGGGAGTTCACAAGACTTGAGTGTGTCCTAAAGCAGCACGTAATCACACCCTGCTACCTATGGTAATACTCATTGTATGCAGTATGTTTTATGAGATATCATTTGAAAACTAATAACTTGCCGGTCAGTAACATCACGGTGAAATGTGTGTAACAAGGGTATAGGTAAAGTTATGAAATCCCCCTGTATAATGAGCTTAGAACACGTTTAAAACCACACAGCCCTGCTCAGGCAGAAGTATCTCAAATGAAGAAATGTGTGCCTACCTCAATTTACATATAAATAATAAACAGGGTTCTTGAGCCAGCAGGGAGGGGAGATGGCTGGAGACAAAGAAAATTTGCATTTCAGTAAACACAGGTGAGGAGAAAAAATATAGAGCCTCTTTCACCACCAGACTCCATGTCACCTTCTTTACAATTTGACTAAACTACTCTGAAGGGTAATGTGAAGAAGAATCCACTTCAGGGTTAAGTGGATTATAAAAGAAAGGGACAGAAAACTCCCTCTTTCACCTAAGAAGACGAAAGAATTAGCCCTTTGATTCTGGGTAGAGATCCTGACCTGAGAATGCAGTCAGCCATGTTGATGGGAACATGAAGTAAGAATCTTACCTTGAACCAAGTGCTGCTTGAAGGACAACAGAGTCTTGTGGCACTTTTAAAGACTAACAGATTTATTAATCGCATG